>CM014278.1:94444839-94492550 GCA_004135705.1 Alloteropsis semialata | reverse complement strand
CATATGCACTCGGATTGGGCCGCCCCTTGCTGGTTGGGCCAATCCGCCTTCTGGGTACCCCCGGGGGTCTACCCCCGACACTCCTCCACGCGCTCGTCGCCGGCACCGGAGTAGAGCGCCGCCGAGACGGAGAAGAGCACGAGAGGACCTTATTCCTTGGCGCCGCCGCTGCCGCCGCCTCAACGTTGACGCCGAAAACCAAACCCTACATCTAGAGGGACCTAAAACTACACCGCTGGGCAGAGATCCACGCGTTCCCCTCGCATCCGAGGCCTGTAAGACCATCGGAGGCGAGGAAGAACGGTGATCCCGCCGGCGGGAACACCTGTTTCCCTCGCCGCCTCTGCAGTCGCCTGGATAGAGAGAGAGGCTTCGAGAGAGAACGTGTTCAATGCTCTCTGGGAAATGAATCCCCGGGCGGACAACTTAGGTGAGTTCCAGAAAGCTGGTCTTATAAACGTTAGGACCCCCTCGTTTGATACACTCCGGATGCCCTAAGGGCATCGGCGAGAAATAGAAAAAGGCCAGTTTTAGGTCCATCATACTCCTGACAGTGGACGCATCATCTGTCAAGGCCGAGATAGGTAGAAGGGAGTTGAGACACATAGAAATTGCGAATTTGGAGAGTGATTATGTACAAAACGCAATGTTTTTCTTCGCTACTTCGGTTTGTTACCCGTCCTGGTACCCACCACGCCAAACATGGACCTGTTCTTCCCGCATGGAGTCCTCTGCGCGCACAACGCGACATGTGCGGCATTGCGACAGGGAGCCAGATAGAGCCAGAGAGCAGAGGAGGAACGGGCATTACCGCAAGCTGCTGTTCGGCGACGACGAGGCGGGGTCCACGTCAGGCCGCCGCGGCGCTCCAAGAGAAGTGCTGGCGGCGGAGTGCGACATGCAGAACTCGAGCCTAGTATTGGTACGGTGCTCCAGGTGATAGATGAACTTCGTCATGCTTGGAAGAGGTGGAGGATGCAGAGGCCGGCCTGCTCGGCTGATTGCATTGCTGGCTCGGCGGCTCTGGACTCTGCATGCTATATATTCTTGACGTGCTCTTATCTCCGAGTTACAGAGTACAGCAACCTTCATTGTACAGGGAAAGGTACGTCTGATCCTCTTAAAAGCAATTTAAAACACGAGATACTCCCTTAAGAAAAATTTGAACAGAATTTTATAGATTCTTTGGTAAAGGGCCTGTTGCTCAGTCTAAAGAAAGGATGATCTGGCCATCTGGGAGATGCAAACGTTTTTCAGCAAGCAAATGTTTCTTAGTCGCTGGTATCTGCTGCCCATTGTCGCCCATGGCACAAATGAACTATGGATTGGATTGTGGGTGTATCTGTTGGGGGTACGCATGTTTTGTAGCACATGGGTCCTATAACGTTGCTTTGTTATATATCCGACCAGTGCGAAGTCCAAGTCTTTTGACCTTGTTTATCGTATTGTCCGAGAGATGTGTGTGTGTCACAAATACATATTTTTTTTAAAATATAAAATTATTATCATTAGATTTTCTATAAATATAATTTTGTATAACATGCTGTTCTTTTTTGTAAAATTTGCCCCGAAGAATAGGGTAGCGTAATCCAATCATGAACATGTTCTGTTAGTATCTATTTTTTATGGTTAAGTTGCTTGTTTTGAAAATTTATTCATTTGCCGATCAAGACACGACCCATAACGTAATCCAATGCATGAACATGTTCTGTTAGTATCTTTTTTTCGCGGTTAAGTCAGCTTGTTTTGAAAATTTATTCACTTGCCCCATCAAGACACAAGAACACTGGACCGTGTAGTTGCCCGAGTAGACACGCAGCGAGACCACCACTGGCCATGAGAGCTGTTTGCTGCCGAAGTGTTGTTAACACTATATTACAGCTACTCGGATAATTATTATAATGTGCAACAAATGGAATCACATATTAGGAATATTTTAAAATTAATTGAATTGTTGCTTACTATATAACTTAAATTAGTGTTTTCTGAGTTTTAATAACCACATGTGTGCCGCACGTGCATATCGCACGTGCGTGTATGCTAGTGTACTATAAATAAAGAAACAAAATTAAAAATATTTCTTATCAACTTTAGAACCTTCGTATCTCACGCTGGATCAGGACTGGGAAGGTGAAAATGGGACCTATAAAATTGCGAGTTATAAAATGATTCTGCTGGCTAGAGGATCTGTTGTAAATTTTTTTTTTTGCTTTCCTTTTCTATTTTTTGTTGTAAACTTTTTTCTATTAATATATAACCTGTAGGGGATCAAACCCCTCATGTTTCATAAAAAAAAGCCAAAAATCACTTACTTATTTTTCATGGTGAACCATCATACCTAAAGCTGCTAATGGTTTGGTCTCAAACCAGTTTTAATGGTTTGATTTTTATTGGATTAGCTTGGTTTGGTGAATAATGGGTTGCAACACATAATGGTTCGATTTGGTTTGGTTTAATAGTTACAATGGTTTAGAATGGTTTACAATTATAATGATTATATGTGTAAGTAACATCTTGCGTTCACACATAAAAATTTTAACGAATTTGACTGAAATTTGTTAGAAATGTCTCAGAATGACAATCCGCTACTCTGTGCAAATCGGTGTAGCCATATCTATATGTGAGGCCGACGTCCAAAGCCGGACCTTAAAATTAAAAGCTCGCGTTCACACCTTCAAATTTTAGCGAATTTTACCGAAATTTATTGAAAATGTCTTAGAATCACGGTCCGCTACCCCGTGCAAATCAATGTAGCTGTCGGTTTTTTATACCGGCTAGCCTACTATGGGGGGTCCCTAAGTAGTCGAGTTGCTCGTGGGGGCCTCGCCGGAACCAGAAGCACGATGGTGAACACGAGATGATTTAGACAGGTTCAGGCCGCCTCGAGTAGAGAGCGTAATACCTTACGTCCTGTATGGTGGATCTTCTCGTTTTGATGGGTATGATTTTACAAGGGGTCCCTGCCTCACCTTATATACTCGGGAGACAGGGTCTACAAGGCAAGAAATACAAACTCCTAGTCGGATACAATACACAGAGTCCTAACATGAGTAGGCCGGGTTGTTTCCCAGTACCCGACTAGTTTTCTTAAGCTGTACAGTCCTTCCTTGTATCAGTCAGGGTTGTCGGCCCAATTTCCTAACGGGACTGTGGCCCATGAGGACTCCCATGGATCCTGAACCGTCAGTAGCCAAATTTGCATGTGGGCCCCATGTGTAAAGTCGGACCCTAGAATTAAAAGCTCGTGTTCACGCTTTAAAATTTTAGCAGATTTGACCGAAATTTGTTGGAGATTTCTCAGAACCACGGTCCACTACTTTGTGCAAATCGGTGTAGCCATATCAATACGTGGGCCCTACGTCTAAAGCCACACCTAATAAAACTATAGAATTGAACCGATTTAGTTTGTTTTTTTTTTGAAAGGACGGCAAGAGATTTGCCGAATTTTTATTAGAAGAAGAGAAAAAAGGTTACAGGTACAACTAAACAACTGGGTGGCACTCACCTAAAGGGCCACACGGAAAAAAGGAAAAAAGAAAAGCGCCCAAACAACAACTGAGCGAGAGGAAAAAAGGGTATGGAAAGCACTGAACACGACTCTGAAGAAAAAGGCCTAGGAAACAAAACAGAAAAACGAGTGAACAAAAACCCCTAACTACGCTAGGGTATCCTCTGCTTGGTTCAGCAATGTTGTTGTGGCCCATCTATAAGATCGGACGTCCTCTTTAATTAGGAAGGCGACTGCGTCTGCCGGCTTCATTTCATGGTTGAAAATTCTTCTGTTACGTTCTTTTCAAATATTCCACCAAAAATATATGATCAGACCATCCAGCTGTGGCCTGCTTTCTTTAGCTGTCCTTGCTCTGCATTTTTTCCACCAACGATAAAGTGACCCTGTGGAATTCCCGGCAGGTAGATGCTGGAGATCGAACCACTGGACTAGCATTGCCCAGACTGCAATCGTGAATGGACAGTCCTTGCACAAGTGTGTGGATGTCTCCGGTTGTCCATAACAGAGCTTACACAGCGGGTCGTGGTCCCACCCTCGCTTAGCCAAATTGTTGGCTGTTAGGATCTTTCTATGGAGAAGCACCCATGCAAAGAAACGACATTTTGGCTCTGTGTGGGCCTTCCATATCGGTGTGATGCTTTGCTTTGAGAACCTGGCTGAAAATTGGATGCGGTATGCACTCTTTGAGGTGTATTCTCCATGGGTTGTCCAACGCCATCGGATCTCGTCTTCCATTAAAGGGTTCCGGTGCAGCAGTTGAATTTCTTCCCATAACCGAACAAACTCCCTGACTTCCTCCCCTGTCTCAATGGGCCAAATCTGAGTAATCCAGTAGTCCTCTCGAAGTCCATGATCAACCTTGAAGTTTTTTCTTCGTGATTTGGCAAAGAGGGTTGGTCCTAGGTGCTTTGGCGCTTTGCCGTCAACCCAGTTGGAAAACCAGAATTTTGCTTTGTTGCCCTTGCCCACCGAACAATGCCCAGTCGTCTTTATCGCACGGGATGTCAAGCTCAGCCCACGGCCGGTTCTCATGTTGCCATTGGAACCAGCACCAACGCAGTCGTAGCCCTCGCAAGACGTTCAAGGTCCAGGATGCCCAAGCCGCCCAGTTCCTTGGGGGAGCAGGAGGTCGGCCAGTTGACCAGGCAATGGCCACCACTCACTCGCTCAGGTTCATCACCTTTCCATAAGAAACTCCGTCTAGTTCTGTCGATCTGCTTAATGAGCCACTTGTGCGCTGGGAAAACAGTCAGGTGGTAGATGGGTTGTGAGGACAACACACTCTTGACTAGCGTCTCCCGTCCAGCTGATGATAGCAGGCGACCTTTCCATCCCGGGAGTCTGCCATTGATTTTGTCTATGAGGGGTTGGACCTCCACACGTCGTAATTTTCTCGTGTGCAAAGGTAGACCAAGATACTTCCCTAGGAATGAACGGACACCACCGGGGAAGCCCTGTAAGACTGTCGATGTGATGTCTTCCGAGCAACGAATAGGGAAGATCTCTGTCTTACTCATATTGGTTCGAAGCCCGGTGCAGTCCCCAAAAAGGTCGAGTAGCTGCCTCAGGTGTTGGAGTTCTTGTCTGTCTGGGTTGGCAAATAGTGCAGCATCATCAGCATATAAGGAGCACCTAAGCTTAGCCGATCTCGGTAGGATTGGTTTCAAAAAACCTTTTGTTGCCGCCATTTCGATCAATCTGTGGAGGGGGTCTATTGCAAGGATAAACAACATGGGAGATAGGGGATCTCCCTGCCGAACTCCCCTTGCATGGCGGAACTTACGCCCCGGAATTCCATTCAGTAGGACTCTTGAGGATGATGTGGCGAGAAGAGTTGCAATCCAGTCGTGCCACTTTTGGCCGAAACCCAAGGCCTGCAGGGCTTTGAGCAGGTACGCCCAACTAAGTGAGTCAAAAGCCTTTGATTATATCAAGCTTGATAAATAGGGCCGATCTCTTTGACTTGTGCAGTGCCTTGATAACGCTCTGGACATAGACGAAGTTGTCGTGGATGCATCGTTTTTTAATGAATGCATTCTGACTCGCAGAGATCAACTTATCTAGCTTCGGGGCCAGCCGATCAGCAAGGACTTTTGTAATTATCTTAGCCAAACTACTGATTAAACTGATCGGGCGAAAATCCGCTACATTTGTGGCGTCGTCCTTTTTGGGAAGCAGAACAATGTTAGCTTCATTTACCAAGTCCAATCGACGGGTTTTGAGTGCATGAAAAGCTTGTAGCGCGTCGATCAAGTCAGATTTTACGATCGGCCAACATTTCTTATAGAACAAGCCGATGAAGCCATCTGGTCCTGGGGCTTTCTCTGCTGGCATTCTTGTTATTACTCCTTTGATCTCAGTTTCCGAGAAAGGTTCTTCCAGTTCTGATAGGTCCTGCACTCGGTACCCGAGGTTGGCCCAGTTAAGGCCTCGTGTTCTGACTTGGGGCTGGCCGACGAGTGCCACAAAATGATTGTAGATTACTTCTTCTTTGCGTTGGTGATCTGTCGCCAAACCACCTGTGGTGTTTAAAGCCGGAATATGTAACCGCTTTCTTCTGTTGTTCGCATGTATCATAAAAAGCCGAGTGCAAGCATCGCCTATCCTTATCCAGGTAAGCCGAGAGTGTTGTCGTGCCCTGGATTTCTGAATTATTGCTAATCCCTCTGATTTGGCTTTTAGATAACGGCGAAAATCCAACTCTTCTGCCGTGAGCTGTCTTATCTCCTGAGCTCTGTCTAGAAGCAGTAAAACTTCATTCGCGATTGCAAGTCTCAGAGTCAGATTACCCAGATTTTGTCTCTTCTATAACCGCAGTGCCTTGGCCGTGCGTATAAGCTTTATTTACGTGCAAGCGCAAGATAGCGTTTTGTGAGTTGACTGGTTGGTTTAAGTGGTTTGGATTGGTTTGGAGGAAGGAGCAAATGGATAAGGTTGAATTGGTTTATAAAGTGTAGTATAATCTAAATAGTTTGATGTGGATTTGGTTTAGTTTTTGAACGTTCCCCTTTAATCATACCCGGCGCCCCGTGTACCTTGGCGCGAGGCGCCTGTCGTTGAGGTGGAGAGCTCCACCGCGTGGGTCGAGTCCTGCTTCGTCCCGACTTGCCAAAACGTCCGCCAGATCGCGCAACGCCTCGTTCCCAAATCTCATCCATCCTGTGTACACAGATGATTCGTTTCTTTTTTGTCGGTGGAGTCGGCGCGCACGGTGCTCGCGATCGAGTTCACCATTGGCAGACGCCGCCACGCGCCCATGGCCCCACGCCGGGTGCTGAGCCCATCGGCGCCGATTCACGTCCATGGATCAAACAACTTCACGCCGGCCACCGGGCGGTCCGTCGACCGTTATCAGCAACCGGGTTTTTCTACACAGGAATCACTGATTGAGGAAGGAGTTCACCAAAGCGAGCCAATCACTTTGAGCCCCACAGAGCGCCCATTATTTCTGAACATAACTTGCGACTGCGACTAAAACTCTGTATGGACACCTCGTAATTTAGAGATTTTTGTTTTCCTTCATGCAGCTTTTCATAAGGTTTGTTGAATCCTTTGCACACAACCAAAGCACAGCCATGTTAAGATTCCATTTTTATTTTTATCGGTAGATTGAGATGTTTCTTTCGCAAATAAAAAGAGATGCTTCTTTTGAGATTTTGAAATCAATTGCTGTGTAGTGTAGGCTTTAAAAATTGAAACACTAGAGGTTTGTTGGAGATAGACACGAATAGCCTTTTTCTATTTCAAGTTTCAACTGAATGTAATGTAAGGTCAACTCTAGACTCATGCATGTAAACCGACGACGTGCATGCGCAACCCACGTGGCATCACGTTAGTGGCCACTGACTCCTAGGCCCACAATGCCCGGGCCTATTAGTGTGCCTCTTCTCCTCCCTATAACTACCTAAAGTCCTAAACCCTGCCAATTCTCACGTTTGTTCACGGTAGTAGGTGGGGCACACTAATAGGGCCGGGCGTTGTGGGCCTAGGAGTCATTGGCCACTGATGTGATGCCATGTGGGTTGCGCATGCACGTCGTCGGTTTACATGCAAGAGTCTGGAGTTGTCCTTGCATTGCATTTAATTGAAACTTGAAACAGAAAATAAAAGCAAAAAAAGGCTATTCATGTCTATCTGCAACAAACCTTCGGTATTTTAATTTTCAAAGCCTACACTGCACATCAATTGATTTCAAAATCTCGAAACAAACATCTCTTTTTATTTGCGAAAGAAACATCTCAATCTGCCGATAAAAATAAAAATGGAATCTTAGCATAGCTATGATTCGGTTGTGTGCAAAGGATTCAACAAACCATATGAAAAGTTGCATGACGGAAAACAAAATCTCTAAATTATGAGATGTGCATACAGAGTTTTAGTCCCAATCGCAAGTTACGTTCAGAAAATTTTTCTATTCAGATTTGAGGACTAGAGACAAGGTATTCTCGTATTGAGCCATTGAGCTATATAGAATGACGTTCATAAGGTCTTCTCTGATTGTTGTGACGTCAATGACGAGGAGCAGCCAAGCGAGGAGGTTCGATCGATTGGTTACTGCAAAGAAAACGACAATAGCGTGATGGGTACATCGGTCAAAGTAAGTGCTGATTCTAGCGATGGTGATTCATATGATGAGATCAGTGATGGAAAGGGACATAATGGACAGGTGAATTCACATGCTGTCAACTTTGCTAAGGAAGCACTTGAGAATGGTGTGGTCAAATTGTTAGCTTATTTCCACGCACTATATTATCCCTTAAATGTGACGTATGTAATTTCACAGCCTTATGATTCACCACCAAATCTTACTATTCAAGCTCAACTTTGTATGAACTGCCTGTGTAATCAAAATTATATGTCATATATATGTCTGTCTGCATCTATTAGGATCTGAAGTCTACGTTGCCATATATTTCTCTATGCTTTAGAGTGACAATTCAGGATTTGGCTGCTACTTAGGTACCTAGAGTTGCTTTCTCGATCAGTTTCTGGAAAGCAATCAACTCTGGCTGCACTACTGGTCAACTGTCAGAGCTGTATTTGAATAAATGGCTGAAATATAAGAAAGTTATCTACTGCTACAAACAAAAAAAATCAGTTGAATTAGGTTTAATTTTTCTGCCTTTTGGCTTGTGATGTCCGTTAACCAAAATAACTGAAGTCAAATTAGGAAAGAAATTTCTAGGCATTTAGGAAAGTAAATTTAATTAACTAAGTTAGGTGTACCATCTTAGATCAACTCCAGCAAGCCTTCTAAATAAGTCCCGACTCTGAGTTTAGAGGGCGTAGATAAAAAAAATGAACTCCAACAAGCCCTCTATTTTGGCACATAAAATAGGGAGCACATAAGCCAGGGGTCTCTAGGGGAACCTCTATTCTAAAATAGAAACTAACAGGTGTACTAATAAAAAGTAGAGGGTTGTTTAGAGGGTATTGCTGGAGTTGCTCTTATACTTGATGATTGACTTGTTGAAGTTTCAGCCACAATGATCCAACTTCCATGGATGTCCATTTCCTTGCTGTTGTCATTGATAAGTTTTATCATAAGAACACAATCAGTTATGAAAAAGTTTCTACCACAACGACGCTTCCATGGATGTCTATTTCCTCGCTGTTGTTATTGAAAAAGTAGAGGCTACTGCTGGAGTTACTCTAACCCCTGATCACTGCAAGGAGATTAACTATATGTTGCGATCGAGGTCTAGGAGAAGCAAAAAAAAAAAAAAACATAACCAAGTGGTGGTTTAGCACTAGCAGCACGAGGGAAAAAAAACTCCGAGATCCATACCACCAGCCGCATCAATCTTGGGGATGCTTTCCATGGCGGTCTCTGTCCCCTTCATGGCCCTTGCTGCCCTAGCCATGGCGGCTTCCGTCGTCGAGGCCGGAACCGTCGAACACACCTTTGTTGTAAGCAACTTTCATAAGAAATTAAGCTTGTCTGAATGTTTAATTTGGCTGCAGCTAGCTACTATGATTAGAGCGAGATGTGCGACGATCATGTAGGTGACCGAGGTGAGGATGACGCACCTGTGCAACGAAACGGCGGTGGCCGTGGTGAACGGGCAGCTCCCGGGGCCGGCGATCGAGGTCGCCGAGGGAGACTCCGTCGCCGTCCATGTCGCCAACAGGTCGCCCCACAACATCACCATCCACTGGTACGTGCGTGTTGCCAGATCTCACTCCAAGCAGTATTACCTAGTCGATCAATTGCCTTGTTTTCTCTGATGGATCAATGCCTTGTGCTTTCTGGTCAGGCACGGGTTGAAGCAGCGGCTAAACTGCTGGGCGGACGGGGTGCCGATGGTGACGCAGTGCCCCATCCGGCCGGGGCACAACTTCACATACCACCTCAACGTCACCGGGCAGGAAGGCACCCTGTGGTGGCACGCCCACGTCTCCTCCCTCCGCGCGAGCCTCCACGGCGCCTTCATAATCCGCCCGAGATTCTTAGCCTACCCGTTTCCAAAGCCTCACAAGGAGATCCCCATCGTTATAGGTTCTCCAAAGATATATTGTATTCTTTGTTCTTTAGACATTTGAGAATCATCTGATTTTTTCTGATGAGCTGAGATCGATGTTAGCTTGCTGCTAGCTGTGAATGATCTTTTAGCTTGGTGATGCATATGCATGGCAGGTGAGTGGTGGAGCATGGACCTGGCGCGGTTGACCAAGAACATGGAAGATGGGTACTACGACGATAGATCCAGCGCCACCACCATCAATGGCAAGCTTGGAGATCTCTACAACTGCTCCGGTAACCATCTTCTACTCCTATTGTCGATATCATGCACATTCACTACTGAAAATTAAATATTAACCGGATTAATTATGCCCATGTCTTAAAAAGATATTGCTTCATTTCTTTCTGTCCATTTCAACTCGATCGGAAGGGGTCGGGGAAGATGGGTTCGTGCTGGACGTGGAGGCCGGCAAGACCTACCTGCTCCGGCTAGTCAACGCCGCGCTCTACTCCGAGTACTACGTCAAGATCGCGGGGCACGAGTTCACGGTGGTCGGCGCCGACGCCAACTACGTCCGCCCCTTCACCACCGACGTCGTGGCCATCGGGCCCGGGGAGACGCTTGACGTCCTGTTGGCCGCCGACGCGCCGCCCGGCAGGTACTACATGGTCGCCCTGGGTGTCCAGGCACCCATGTCCGACATGTCCGGCATGATGCAGATGGCCGAGACCCGGTCGACGGCCACGGTGCGGTACATCGGCAGCAATGGCGACGAGGCGGCGGTGGCGCCCGAGATGCCTGACCAGCATGACTTCATGGTCTCCTTCAACTTCCACGGCAACATGAGCGGCCTGCCCCGCCCGGGTTTACCGCCGCTGCCGGCGCGCGCCGACGAGAGCCTGTTCGTCGTGCTCCGCATGGGCTCCATCTGCCGGGGAGGCCGGCTGACCTGCAAGAGGAGCGGGAGCGACGAGTCCATCGTCGTGGAGACCATGAACAACGTCTCCTTCCAGCTCCCCGCCGGCGCGTCCACGACGCCACTGCTGGAGGCGCACTACCACCGCCTCCGCAACGGCACGGCCGGCGGCGGCGTGATGGACGAGCTGTACACGCTGCCGGACCGGCCGGCGAGGCCGTTCAACTTCACGGACCGCGCGCTGATCCCGTTGGGGCCCAACGAGGCGTGGCTGGAGCCGACGGAGAAGGCGGCGGCGGCGCGCCGGCTGCGGCACGGCGCGGCGGTGGACGTCGTGTTCCAGAGCTCGGCGGTGATGGACACCGAGAACCACCCGATGCACCTGCACGGGCACGACATGTTCGTGCTCGCGCAGGGGCACGACAACTACGACGCGGCGAGGGACGCGGCGAGGTACAACCTGGTGGATCCGCCGCTCAAGAACACGGTGCTCGTGCCCAGCCTTGGCTGGGCGGCCGTCCGGTTCGTCGCCGACAATCCCGGTGAGGACCTACTACTCATGCTTTCAGAGTTCGCGTTAGCTCTGTAGGTTTTCAAATCAGAGCAAACATTAAAAAATCTGAAAATACAATAAAAACTCTAAAAAACTGACATGTTCAATCCGTGGTTTCCCTTTCTTAGTCTATAGTCAAAATTGGTTTAGAAAAAAAAAGGTTAGGTGTGGGCATGTGGTTTCCTGTGGGATCTGATGCTTTCTGTGTTACATATATTTGATAGGGGTGTGGTACATGCATTGCCACTACGAGCTTCATCTGTCAATTGGCATGGCTGCTGTGTTCATCATAGATGATGGCCCAACCGTGGACTCAGCTCTTCCACCACCGCCTCAAGACTTTCCAAAGTGCGATCGATAGCCTAGTCGCAGGAAAAGAGTGACGACGTCTCGCACATTATTCACATTATTGTACCCGGTGTGTGATATTTCAGCTTAGCAGACGCAACTTTGTAATAATCAAGTAACACCTTAATTTCTTTGGTCCAGAGGCTGGTCATGCATGGCAGTATGGGCCGGCCTGTATCTATTCATCTATTGCCTGCTAGTGGCTTTATCCATTCAACTAACATTCAGTATCTATCTCACAGATAGCATAATGTTAATCTCTTGATAGGTTATTATCTCAATCCTTAGTTTATTATTATGTTCAACATAAAAAATATTGGTTAGGACACATTGTTAGCAAGGAACTGTGTAATTGAGCAATAAAACTATCATCCTAAAGACAATAGAACTTGCTGTATTTTTTTTGTTCTGCTTGATGAATGGCAGAGCTCCTGAAAAAAATGGTATCATTCTCGAAAAAAAATATGGTATAAATGATTGTTGGGTATTTCCCATGTAAGTAGAATCATACCACATTCTCCTAAAAGCATGTCCTAGCAGAGATAAGCAGCATTTGCTTAGATGATGCATATATACAAGGTAAAGGAAAATTACTTTATATTTCCATGCTGATGCTTCATTGATGGTGGAGTCAGTAATTAGCCTTCCTTGATGTACTTTCTGAAGTGAATCCCTGAAATAGAAGAAAGTTATCTACTGCTACAGACAGAAAAATCAGTTGAATTAGGTTTAATTTTTCTGCCTTTTGGCCTGTGATGTCCAATTGACCAAAATAACTGAAGTCAAATTAGGAAAGGAATTTCTAGGCATTTAGGAAAGTAAATTTAACTAATTTAGGTGTACCATCTTATACTTGATGATTGACTTGTTGAGTTTCAGCCACAATGATCCAACTTCCGTGGATGTCTATTTCCTTGCTGTTGTCATTGATAAGTTTTTATCATAAGAGCACAATCAGTTATAGAAAAGTTTCGGCCACAATGACCCTTCCATGGATGTCTATTTCGTTGCTGATGTTATTGATAAGTTTTATCATAAGAGCACAATCAACAACTTGCTGCTGTTAGTGTTATATGTTGGCTTTTATTTCTGAACATATAGTTGTTGCATCAGGTCTATGGCGTAGCAGAAAAGAAGTATGGCTTGCAGGTATTAAGCACTACAATTTATTCTAAAAGCAATCATCACATTTATTCCAAGTTTCCAGTCTGTAACAAAAGAGTAATTCTAAATTAAAGTCCTAAACTCCTAATGCTGCACTTCATAAAACAATTAAATTAAATTATTAATATTGAAGAACATTTGTATTTTTTAAGATAGTTGAGTATTTTGGATTACTGAAATTAAATATATATTTTTTAGATTGATGTTGAAATTTACCTATCCTTGTAAGCTTTTTTTTAAGGAACTCCCTATCCTTGTAAGCTATCAGCCTACTGCAAAACCTTACTATATATATGCTCTACCTGCACACTGACATTGCAGCATCCCTCGCATGCGGCGTGATGACAGGTGTTCTTGAGTAAGCTCTATGTAATATAATGTAATGTAATGATGTAATGTAATGCAAATAAATAATTTTTTGACACAACTGCTAGGCGGTTTTTGTTTTTTGAAAAAATGTGCGGTATTCATAATGCACATTTTTATGCAAAGTATTAGTTACGTACCCTTTTTAAAAAAATTAAGTACCATGCATCTATTGGTTGCAGGCTTACAGCGGCAAGCTTTTTGACGGCCACAATGGTAGAGCACACTCAAGCCCAACAGTGCCTACGATATTGCACGAGAAAAAAAGTATCACAGCCAATTGCATGCATGCATCGTGCCATCGATTTTCTCTCTTTTACAGATGACCTACGATACTCCCTCAGTCCTGAATAAAGGGTATTCTTGGTTTGTCCTAAATTAAATTTTTGAAGTGTGACCAAATTTATAGAGAAAATATTAACATTTAGCAAATCAAAAAGTAAAATATCAAAATATATTTCATAATGAGTCTATCGATGTTCATTGGATGTCATAACTATTATGATTCTTTTCTAGAAAGTTGGTCAAACAAGTAATATTAATGCAATTTTTTTAGCATACATTATGGAAATAATAAAAGTATCATTTACATCAGAATTGAAAGCAGAAAAAACAAGCTCACCACTCACCAAATGAATTGAGCTATTCACAGGGTTTTTATTTTGGTCTCCATTACCCAGTACAACTGACCTTCCAAATAACACACTCTTCACATAATAAAAATAGCGGATATACCCCCATAAGATGATGGTAAAATTTTTGGGAGCTCCACGCGTAATGTCTGCATAAAATTGTTTAACAGAGTTAACATTCTTTAAATGGTGTAGGTAATGAAATCCACACACTACTCAGAAAGTGTGCATGAACCATACACACCAAATACACACCGGCAGCTCAATGCCAATTGAAGAAAATGCCTGGTTAAATACCTCAAGGCCCACAAACAAAGCAGTTATATAGGAATAGATAAGAAAGTACTTTGAGTCTTTTTTTTATAGCTAGCATGCACGAGAAAACTAAAAAAAACTACACACTATGACGCTATCCACTTAAGATACCAAGGAAAGTTAGCCAACAGTCAACAACTGTTTCAGGAACATGCATGTGCCATGTCCCTGTGGCCGGTTGCAGCCATGTCCCTCTCATCACCTGACATTACCCCCCGCAAATGCAGGCAAGAACTGTTTTTTCTATAAAAAAAAGAGCAGGAACAGTATATGTCTTCACCAATAAAAATAGTACTCTTAAGAGATTGATCATGGAGGAACAACAAGAATTATCGAAATAACTAGCAGAACTAGTAAAGTATAAAAATAATTTACTAGTGCGGCAGCATCTCATAAAGTTCCACCAGCGTATGTTTTATAGGCAATGTAAAATAAAAGAAGCGATGATGAGGATGGGAGAGTCATGGAGCCAACATCCATGGACACACCATATCTAGGCTTGGTAGGCCAACCTGGAAACCACGCGCCGAGCGAAAGCAGGCCATCCAAAACGGTGCGGGACACCGACGACACACACATCAAGCCTAAGTAGAGCCCAGTGCATCGAAAACAGGCCACACGAACACGAGTACATACAAAAACGTCAAAGTTACCACGTCTTGGGAAATTCTTCCGTTCTAAGAGTTTACATACTAGAAAGGCCACCATCGTTGGATCTGAGGAATAATATGAGTTTGTAGGATCAGAAATACGATGCACTAAATTGATTGGCTCTGTGTTTTGTTGTTGACTCGTCGGCGTCGGCGTCAACCCTCCGGCACGGCACTAGTGCACGATACCGTGTGCCCATGTCGTTGTTAGTATATACTGTACGTATTAATATTTTGCATGGATGGTGTATGGATGGCCGGAAACGATGGATGAATGTTCTGTATCCACGTGTACTCACTCCGATTCAAGGTAGAGGTTGATTTTAGAATTTCTATCGGCGAAACTTTTTACCTCTGCTTGTAAGTGTAAACGTAGACATTGAAATACCAAGGTGTAGATGCTCTGCTAGATTCACCATTGAAGTATCTTAGGCTCTGTTTGGAAGGCTAGTTTCAAAGCCTAAACCCCTGTAAATTACAGGGCAGGAAAATTTTACACTCTGAACTGGAAAATGGTGTTTGGATGAGCGATGAGCACACAAAATTTACCCCTGTATTAGGCTAATCCGCCCGGAAAAGAAAAAACACCTCCCGAGCCCCCACTTAAAAAACGACGAATGTCAAGCGCCTCCTCCTCGTCCCAGGCTCCGGCATCGTCGAGTCGCTCTCATCACCTTCAACCAGGTCATCCCCATGGCCACCCCGCACCCGCTTTCTCTGTAAGCAGGCACACGTCCGCAGATGTGGCAATCTCACATCCATGCTATGACCATCCTGGATCCACCACCCACGTCAGATTCACGCGAAGGGCAGTAAGCCCGCGGCGGCGAGTCTGCAGGGATCTTATGGTGGGTGCGGGGAGCTCATTTTGCCCGTCATGGAGCTCGAGCTCAACGACGGGCTCCAGCCGTAGGCCGTAGCGTCGTCCTCGACTCGTCGTTCTCCGTTGTCCTAGGTTTGTCGTGCACTCACACTCCCTCTGAACTGGATTCTCTCTTTCCCTTTCACCCTGGCGCTCTCTCATCTCTCTCCCAGTCTCCCTCTTCTCCTCTCGTACGTAGGTGTGTTGAGCACTCGCGTCAATCGGCCGACAGCGAGGGCTGCATCTTGGGCAGTCCACGCGGCGGCGCGGCAGCTAGTTGCACAGCAGCGATAAGGCGTTGAGGATTTGATCCCTGCAATCTCGTCCTAAATCCGCCAGCCAAGAGACAACAACGTTAATCAGATCGTGAAGCAGCTTCATGCACAGCATGTGTTCTATCATTTTACCCAAACGACTAGTTGCAAGGGAAATAAATTGCAGAGGTTTTCTTGTGCACAACAAATTACATCCGGAATCCATTTACATGTGAATAATCTTACAAAGCTCCCAAACAGGTCCTTAACAATTTTTAGGAATTACTGGCAAATTCGCCACCATAAGTATAGACCATATCAACGTCCTAAACCGTACTTGAAATCAGATGAGCTCGAGTACTGCGTGGGTGTTAAGCCGGCACGTTATTGTATTTTGACGATGTCGTACTGCGTGCGGTTCCAGTCCAACTCGAGTACCTCGCTTGCCGAAAATTTATATATTGATTGAGATTTGTAGTTTGATGAGTTGACCCGCGACGTGACGTTTTCTGCACTGGCCGGTTGATGCGGGTTAGGAGACGAGAAAGCGACGTGCATCCAAGCAAGAGAAGGCCGGCCCACTTGTCACGCATACTGTGTGTTCTGTAGCTAGGAAGCAACAACATTTCCTTTTTCCTTTTTCTACACTGGCCGGCAACAGCGCGGTATGGGTGTAGCATGCAAATTCGAAGGGCGTGCCGGTGCTCAGTGACTGCCACGTGTACAAGTTAAAGTTATGTCTGATCGATCATTTATGGCTTAGGCTAGCCGTGACAATTCAAAGCACGGCTGGAAAACAGCAAAGCCAAGCCAAGCAATGAGGCGAGTCGTCGGCTCGTCGCGTCGTCGGAAGGAAGCAGACGCGGCGGCCGTAACGGACTTTCCAAACCCAACAGAGTCTCCGCCGTCCCTGTCTGTACTACCGCCGCGGCACGCCCTGCCGTTTTCTCACCGTCCCCCGTGCCTGCTCGTACTACAACCACCGCTCTCTCACCCGCCGGCCACGCCCACCCTGCCGCTACCGTTACGGCCCCGCAACGCCCGGCCCCACGTCGTCAGTCTCTAACCCAAGCAAAAGCCTAGAGTAAATAAACAAATCCGACCCCGAGGAGCGAGGACCCCTCCCGCTGTCGTACAAGGTGCCCCGGCCCCACACGTCAGCCTCCGTCCACAGCCGCCTCGTACCAATAAATCCGCCCCGCGTCCGCAACCATTTCCCGGTCCGAGCCAACGGCCCAACACCCGCACCCTCTCCCGATGGCCCGCGCCACCAACGCCCACCTCCACCTCCTCCTCCTCTGCCTCTTCTCCCTCGCCGCCGCCACCGCGTGGGCGCACGGCGGCGGCGGGGACACGGACTCCGACGCGGACGGGGGCGACGCCGGCCCGAAGCCCGACCTGCGCGCGCGGGGGCTGGTGGAGGCGAAGCTGTGGTGCCTGGCGGTCGTGTTCGCGGGCACGCTGCTGGGCGGGGTGTCCCCCTACTTCATGCGCTGGAACGAGGCGTTCCTCGCGCTGGGCACGCAGTTCGCCGGCGGCGTCTTCCTCGGCACCGCGCTCATGCACTTCCTCAGCGACGCCAACGAGACGTTCAAGGACCTGCTCCCCGCCAGCGGCTACCCGTGGGCGTTCATGCTCGCCTGCGCTGGCTACGTCGTCACCACGCTCGCCGACGCCGTCATCAACCACGTCGTCTCCAGGGGCCGCACCGCCCCGGGCTCCGACCGCGGCGGCGACTCATCCGGCGGCGCAGGTCAGTGACGACGCTTACACTACATACAGCCGCGAGTCACGTGTCGTCGGTCCGTAGGTACGATTGCACGAATGCTCTGCTTTTGGGCGTCACGGGGTGAGCTGGGCGCTGTGCTGTTCATCTGATCTGATTGTGGCGGCTGGGGGTTGGGTTTAATGCACTCTGCTTCTTCACTTTTTCCTGTTGGCGGCCCGGTGCAGCTAGTACAGCCTGCAAATCCAGATTGGTGGGGGCTCTTGGATAACTTTACTCTCTTCTCCATTGCTGTTCTAACACTACCTAACCTAACCTAATTACCGTCACTGCTGGAATGGTTGCGCTTTTGATGTCGTTTCTTGGGGAGGTGATGGTGTCATGATGCTAATGCACTAGTCACTCTGATTAGTTGGCCTGCAAGGCTGCTTGTAATCAGTCTGATTGCACCAACACATACAAGTCAAGGTGCAAGTTCAGGTTTCTGCAGCATATGTTCAAATAGGCTTGTACCAGATGATTCTAACTTAAAAAAGTTTGCGAAATTTACTGTAGCAATTCTAAATCAAAGATTAGAGGACCAAAAATGATCTAATTATAAAACTAAATACACGGATGGACGGAAAATCGCGAGACGAATCTATTAAGCCTAATTAATCCATCATTAGAGATTGTTTACTGTAGCACGACGTTGTCTAATCATGACCAAATTAGGCTCATTAGATTCGTCTCGCAAAGTTACCGGGGGTTATGGAATGGGTTTTGTCATTAACACACGTTTAATACTCCATGCATGTAAGATTCCCTTTGATGAATAGTGAAGTTTGAAAAGTGTGAGAAATCTAAACAGGGCCAAAGACATGTGTGGTGCTTTGTACTGTTACTATGTTACTCCACACATGTGGAGTATCTAATAATTTATTCATTTATTGTTGCTCCCAGCTACTGCTATAGATGCCAAACACGTTTCTCTTGTTTTTTATTCAGTGTTTGATCTGAAGCCTTCATTTTCTTTTGTTGCTGGTCTAATGTTCAATATGATGAATGCATATTTGATATGATAGTGTGGGTGAGGTCATTGAATTGTTATCTTCAACACTCAACTATAGGCATTGGTCCACATAGTTATTAAGAGAACTTGTTTTGGTTGCCTACAAGTATAAATATAATGCATAACCTATTTCTACATGACTTACGTATGATCTGCAACTAGCAAAATTTTGTGAAGAGTGGTTAAGATGGCTCTGTCTCAGCTAATGGAAGAAAAGACAAGACCTAAGTGACGACTAAATAAAATATCTGTATTTTTAGCTATATTTTGTTGAGAGTGACTGCAATTACATTAGCTATACTAAGTCAAATGTTTTACTTTTTTAATATGGCTGCTAAGAGTATGATCTATCTCATCACCTATTGACAGCATCTTAACATATGGTTTACACTAACCACAGTGACAGCATATTTGATTAGAGAGAAACAAGAATAAATAGATAATAAGACTTGGTACCATGAAGAAGTTTTTCTATTCTGTTCAGTAAGTCAAACAATTGGTTCACTCCATTTGTCACTCGCTAGTGTACATCGATTGTCACGTTTTGTCGATAGCAAAATTTTATTTCTGCATGAACTGCATTCAGTGGATGCTTACTATTCTCAAAAGTTTATAATTCGCCTTTTCTTTTTACTATTTTCGACAGGGCTGGAGGAGGGCAAGGTGAGCACCACAAATGTCACCAACTCTGAGCCACAACCAGCTGTAAGCCCTAGTGCTACTAACTTCAGCTTCTAAATTCATTATTCGACCAAGTCACACCCTGCCAATTCATGGCCTTATGATCTAATCGTTTGATTTGTGTTGCCGTGCAGGAGGCACATGGATCTGATCACTCGGTTGCATCAATGCTGCGCAACGCGAGCACCTTAGGCGATAGCATTCTGCTCATCGCTGCCCTCTGCTTTCACTCCGTCTTCGAAGGCATCGCCATCGGAGTCGCCGGTAAGGCCAAGCTAGATAGTGATAGGGGTATATGTATGGATGCTTCCCTGCTTTCTTCGCTGATTCCAGCTTGCAGATGACGCGGTCTTTGGTTGACGTATGAGTTATTGTCAGATGTCTCTATCATTATCGTATCGCAAGCTAAGTTGTCGAGTTTAGTTTTAGTCTGAGTAGGGTGTAAATCTGAATGCGATGCATGGAAGCATGATATACTTAATCAACTGAACCTGAAGTCTTAGCTGAATATCTGTTAGTTAGAAGACTGTTATAATTGTGACTAGGACTGAACGAAAAGTCCACGACTTGATAGCTCGCTCGGCTCGGCTCATTAGATATTTGTTACCAGCCGAGCCAAACATTTAGCTCGGTAGTTACTCGTACCAATCTGAATTTGCACGGCTATCAGCGAGCGCACTGCACACGTGCTTCATGACTTCTGCTCAGACCCAAAATCCAAATATATTACTTATTGGTTTTTATGAATCCGTGTGTAAAAAGGTGTGCACCTTGACAAGCCGTTGTCTCATATGGGATTTTGAAGATTTATTGAACTGATTTGTAATTTTTTTGTTTCACACAAATATTTGTTTGTGCTTGAAACGAGCTAGCTCACGAGCTAAATGAGTGAGCCGAGCTGGCTCGATATTCACCCCTAGTTGCAACAATTGACAAAGACCAAATGGACTTTTACCTTGCTCTTTTGTCAAAATTGTGTCAGTGTCTAGCTATTCGGTCAAACTGAAAGGAGCCCAGAGACCGAGCACAACTGGAATAATAGGCTCATAGTTCTCCCAAAAATGTGTTTTTGTTTTCCTTTCCTGATATTTGTTCACACGATGTTTCAGCTCAGTCATTGTCATGCATCCTTTTGCTTGTTCTGGTCTTAGATCTAGATGCCCATCCAGATAGAACCCCTGAACTTTTCTTCCTAGCCTGTCCCTCAGCATTCACTTCACACAGTACCTCAAGATTTGAATTTGATCCGAAAGTATTTCAAGTATTCTTTCTTAAACATTTCAGAACCCGTTTCAATCCCCACAAAAGAAAAGATCAATTCAGATGTTTCAATACAGAGCACTGACCTGCCAGACTGATCAACTGTGCAGAGACCAAGGCTGACGCTTGGAAGGCGCTGTGGACCATCAGTCTGCACAAGATCTTCGCGGCGGTCGCCATGGGCATCGCGCTGCTCCGGATGCTCCCGAACCGGCCCCTGCTCTCCTGCTTCGCCTACGCCTTCGCCTTCGCCATCTCCAGCCCCATCGGGGTCGCCACCGGCATCGTCATCGACGCCACCACGCAGGGCAGGGTGGCCGACTGGATCTTCGCCGTCTCCATGGGCCTCGCCACGGGCATCTTCGTCTACGTCTCCATCAACCACCTCCTCTCCAAGGGGTACAAGCCCCGGAGGCCAGTCGCCGTCGACACGCCGTTCGGGAGGTGGCTCGCCGTGGTGCTCGGCGTCGCCGTCATCGCCGTTGTCATGATATGGGACACCTGATGAGTGACCAGAGAGAGACAGGGGATCCATCGTTCATCTCTGTTTGGGGCGTCTGGTTGTTGCAGGAGAGGGACTTTTGCTAGCTTGTACGCAGGAGTATGGGCCTGTTTAGTTCCTCAGTATGCAAAATCAGAATGCAAAATGAGTGCATTGGGAAGCGCACGCAGAGAGAAAAAAGTGCATTGAAAAACGCGTAGAATGCAAAATGGGCTCATTATGCATTCTGTGGCCGGAACTAAACAGGCCCTATATATGCTTGAAGGAATTTCGTCACAAATTAGACTTGTGTTTCTGGCTTTCTGGACCATAGGATTAGGGCGTGTTTGGTTAATTGTACCATTTGATACATGTATAGAATATTTCAAGTTTATTGGTGATGCTTGTGTTTAGTTGATTGAATTGTACCAACTCATCCAGGATGAAGCCATCCCACAAGTCAAATTAGGATATGTTTGGTTACTTGTATCATTTGATCCATGTATGAAATGGTAAGATTGATAGTGATGTTTGTATTTGGTTGGGTGAATTGTACCAACTCATCCAAGATGAAATCATCCTACTTGAGTTAAATTATTGTTTAACTTGTGGTCTAAACCATAATGGGCTCATGCATTGCTACGAAAGATAAAAAGATGTGCTATCACATTGTGATATACACTAAACAATTCTAACTCCCAGTCACTGGTTAATAATGCCAAGGATCAAGGACTACTAAACCTCCCTTTTTTCCTAAATGCAGGCTCAGACTATCCAATTGTACAGTATGCTGATGACAGTCTACTCATTATGGAGGCCTGCCCAAGACAGCTAGAAGTACTTAAGAACCTTCTCAAGTCTTTTGCAGATTTAACTGAGCTTAAAATAAACTACGGCAAGACAGTGATGACTCCTATCAATGTCTCTGAAGAAAAATTGAGCTTGCTTGCTGGAACCTTTGGGGTGCGCAAGAGGTAGCCTCCCCTTCACCTATCTGGGACTACCTTTGGGAACCACCAAACCAAGGATAGACGATTTCCTGCCTTTGCTACATAAGATTGAAAGGAGGTTGTTGTGTACCTCATCTTTCCTCTCCCAGGGTGGCAAATTAGCGATGGTTAATTCAGTGTTCTTATATTCGGCTGTATTCTATCTCCGCTCCATAAAAATGCACAAAAGGGTCATAGAACAAATTGACAAATATAGAAAACACTGCCTTTGGAGAGGATCCAACCTCAATGCAAAACAACCCTCAAAAGCTGCTTGGCCTGTGGTATGTCTCCCAAGAAAGGATGGTGGGTTAGGAGTAATTAACCTATCTACTCACAATGATGCTCTTCTGATGAAGTTCTTGCATAAGTTCTATTCTAGGGCAGATATTCCTTGGGCCCACTTGGTCTGGGATAATTACTACAGCAATGGCTCATTGCCTGGACAACAGAAAAAGGGGTCTTTTTGGTGGAAAGACCTTCTAAAGCTATTGGATAGTTATAAGAACTTAGCATTGGTCACAGTACAAACAGGGGACACAGTGCTGCTATGGGATGATCGTTGGAATGGGCAGGCACTCAAGGAACGGTATCCTGAACTCTTCTTTTGCAAAAAAAAAAAAAACAAATCTCCTACAATGCTGCAGTGATTAGTCCAAGCTTCAGTGCCAATTTCCACCTTCCCCTCTCCCAAGCATACCAACAGTTTGTCCTCCTTCATGTAGAAATCAACAGCACCCATATGCAACAAGGGGAGAAAGACATCTGGAGATATCAGTGGGGAAATGCTAACTTCTCAGCGGCCAAGACTTATAAATCTCTCATGGGGGAGAGACAGGTTCATCCTATCTACATATGGCTGTGGTCTTCAAAATGCCAGATGAAACACAAGATTTTCTTTTGGCTGATCCTGAAGGATAGAGTCAACATTAGAGATGTTCTACGACGAAGAGGAATGGAGTTAGAATCATATACTTGTGATCTTTGTATCTTACAAAGACAAGAAACAATGGCACATCTATTCCTACGCTGCAACTTTGCAAAAGCCTGTTGGGCTTCAATTGGAATCAATTATTGAGCAACAAGAACTCCTGTGCAGATTTTTAACAGAATCAAGCAGCAGCTGAATGTTCCCTTCTTCATGGAGATTATCATCCTTATGACCTGGAGCATCTGGACAGTTAGAAATGATTGGGTCTTCAACGCCATAGATCCCTTGGTAGATAATTGCAAACGGAAGTTCATTAAGGAATTTTCCTTGATGCTGCATAGAGGAAAATGCTGCATAGAGGAAAACCAACCTTGCTGCCTGTTATGGATTCTTGGGTCAATTCCTTGTAATTTTCCTCTTTTCCTTTTCGTTTTGCTCTTTTGTTTTCCTGCTTAGACTTTGTACTTGTTCCTTGGTTCTTTAATATATTTATCCAGTAGGGGCTTTGCCCCTCCTGTTTTCCTAAAAAAACAATTCTAACTCTTGATCTGAGTCCCAGGGGGATTTCATTTCATATTAGATCCAGCATAGCAAAGTGCAGTTGTGCAGCGTGTGGTGTTCATGCGCTAGCAAGCATGGGCACATCGCCTGGTCCAAGACGCAGGTGCACATGGTGGGCTCGCAACGGTGCTCATACTGCTCAAGCGTGAATGAAACAAAACGCTATTCGTTGTAGGAGAGGTGATCCTAATGGGCAAATAGTAAACATCGGCTAGCTATTGTGCCTAACTATTATAAGGGAATGAACGTGCGTGCGTGTGCGCTTATGCTGATGTTTCAAAAAATAAATAAATTTCAAATTGCCTTTCCTTCCTTATATAATTTTTCATGCCCATAACTATACATGCCGATTTTTTTCTTTTCAGGCCCGTAATTCTTTCAGGCTCGTAATGGCTCCCGGCCCACGTTTGCTAGCAGGTTGTCTTGAGGTTTGGTCGTTTGGACGCCGGTTTTTTCTTTTTTTTTTTTACTCTCGTATCCAAGCGAGAGTGCGAGACACTGGTTCTTTATGGTTGGAGCTGAGCTAGAGATCGATTCGTACGGGGACTTCTTTTACATAACGAAAACAAATTGCCTTTCCTTCCTTATATATGGTATTGATTAGGCACACATACGTGGATTTATCCCAGGATATCTAATTCTAATTCGTTTCGATTTCTCATGCTTCAATTTAGCTTCATCCTGTTGTACTCGGTCTCCGACTTGACTATAGAGATGGACACCGAAGGCCTACCTATCAGCATTATAAGAGCGACGGACAAAATATTGCTCACTTTAATATTAGACTAGCTAAAATGCTTGTACGTTGCTACAGTGAAATACTAAGTGTAGTCTTTTCTTTTAAAACTCCCAGATTTTTTATTTGTGCCATTAGATGTTTGCTAGAAAATCTTGAACACTTGTGGCTAATTAATATCCAATCTTAGTCGGCAAGGACTTTGTTTCACATGTGACTACCATCATTGTTGTCTTAGCGTAGCGGGCATGGAAATGTTGCTCGGCCTTAGTAGTAGGCATGGCGTATACTGAGGATAACTCAGTTGGTTAGTTTCATTGTTGTAAATTTTGCCAAACCTAGTTCGGCTTCTTGATCTGGTGTTGGTGCTCGCATTTTGTTATATTTAGTCTAGAATTGATGGCGCTATTCTTTCGAACTAAGGGTAGATCACTTGGTTATATTCTTTACAATTGAGGTTGTCCACCTATTTTCTGAATCCATGACTCCACTGGCTACTTGCATTCTGTTCGATTTATTCTAAAAGTTAATGCCACTATTCTTTTTACCGGTAGGCGATGCTTCTCCATTTATCTATTTTTAAAGAGATGATTGTTTTTTTTTGTCCATCTTGATATGTGGGTTCTATCTGATCCGTCAAACTTTTGATATTGGTTTTCTCATCGGATTGGAGTCCTAACTGAACCCATCACCAAGTGGACGCGGTGTTGTTCATTCCGACCCCATCATCCAGGTGAGGATGATCGCTGAGCCACCTGATCGATTTCTGAGGAACCATAAGACCCTACCGAGAGCCAGTCCTGTGTTAGATCCCGAGCTACCGTAGGGACATGTCACGATCAAACGGACATGCATGTTCCAGACCCCAAAAAAGAGATTTAATTGGTCACGCTCAATGTGAGAAATAAAAAACAAGTTTATTATCCTTCGCGTCAGATCTTATGTAGTCATTTCAAAAGGAAAAATCCGGTACACAGACATGCACGTTCACAGGCGAAAACAGACATTTGTCACTTCACACGGTATACATACATGCACATTCACGGGCAAAAAAGGGGACATTTGAAATTTCATTCACGTTAATATTACCATTCGTCATATCGTTTTCAAAAAAAAAAAATCTGGTACAATCATTTATGGAGGTTAGATTTAAGCGTGGTGTTTATGGCGTGCATGCGCTAGCCAAGATGCGAATCTGTTTTTTAGGAAGGTGTGAATCTGTGGCTAGCCATCGAGGTCAACGCTAAACTCAGGTCGGCTTCACTAATCCTAGCCCATTAACTCCTAGTATCAGATTAGGCCTGGAAACGCGAATCACTATTGGGCCAGCACAGCACAGGTCCAAGCACCCGCGCCAAACGTACGGAGACTACAAGTTGAGAATCCGTCGCACGTAGCGGCAGTACAGGTCTACAAGATTGCAAGCAGGCCCACGCACAGCTGACAAAGAACATTATGTGTACCCCGTTCCCCTTGTTTTTTTTTAGAACCGCAGGCAAAACCCTGCCCCAATTTCATTGAAATCAAGGCAAATATCCACGTTTAAGGTTCAGAAAAGGGAGCTGGCCACGCCAAGCTCAAAGCACACAAAGCCACGCAGGGCTTCACACATCGCAGCACCAGAACACACACAAAGTCTATAAACGCCTAGCAACGACAAGAAGAAACAACTCAGTTGAAGCGACCGTCATTTTGGTGATGTCTTGATCTCACGGGCTGGCGCACAGATGGATTTCCAGTTCTTCCCTTCCCAGCTTGATCTTCTTCACACCCAGCCTATCTCCAAAGGACTGTTGAGGATGTTCCCCAAGAAACCGCACCATTGCTTCATCTTTTCCTCCAGCTCCCCTGAGAACATTGGAAGCCACCCCTGAAAACATCTCCAAGTTTTCCTTATCACTTGTTTCATATCCTGCCAAAGGTCATTCCGAAACACAAAATCATTTCTGATTAGCCATAAACACCAAGCCACACCAGCAGTGAGACTATTATAGAAAGCAAAATTTTTTTCGCTTAACCAACACTCAGCCATATCTATATAACAGGAAATAAGTTTCCCAGTGAAGTTCTGGACCAAACTCCACATGAATCTGGAAATCAAACATTCAAAGAACAAATGATTGCAAGTTTCCTTTTCGCTACAGAACCTGCATTCTTCAGGTTTATTGATACCTCTTCTTTTCAAATTATCTACAGTCATTAGCTTGTTATTGCCTAAAAGCCACAAGAACATTTGTATCTTTGGTGGCACTTTAACTTTCCAAACAGCAGGGATGTAAACTGGTTTGACCCCCCTGAAATTTATGACAGCATATAAAGACTTGGAAGAGTACACTCCAGTGCTCTCATACTGCCAAACCAGAGAATCCCCTTCCTCATTGTAAGAAACACTTTCTAACAGACCCACTAGCTCATACCACCTATCCATCAACCTATCACTAAAATTCCTTCTAAAATTAAGTCTTACCTCTTCCAAATTCCACACATTAGCCAAAGTTACTCCAATTTGATTGCAGATCGAGTACAAGTCCCAGAATTGGACTGCAAGGGGAGCAGAACCAATCCAGGTATCCTCCCAAAATCTAATCTTAGAGCCATCCCCTACACTCCACCTATACCCAAATTTCAAAGCTTGAGCCGCCCAGATGACTCCTTTCCAAAAGGAAGAATTTTGAGAATGTGGGAGACAGAAAATGTTCACTGCATTTCTCACATATTTCCGATTAATAATTTGTTGCCAGAGCTTATTCTCATCCCTGATCAACCTCTTCACCCAAGAACCTAACAAGGCCATATTTAAATCTCTAATATTAGGAATCCCTAAACCCCCAAACTCTTTCTTCATGCTCACTAAGTGCCAATTGGCCAAATGGATTTTCCCATGGCCCTCGTAATCATCCCATAGACAATTAGCCATGTGTGAATTAATAGTATCAACTGCCCATTTGGGAAACTTAAAGAAGGATAAGAGGTATACTGGAATGCTTGACAAACAAGTTTTAACCAACACTACCCTACCAGCATGGGAGAGGAGCTTTCCTCTCCAACCTGCTATTCTCTTAATAATCCTATCAATAAGCGGTTGTAAATCTTCTCTCCTTAATTTTTCATAGTGTAAAGGAATCCCCAGATATCTAATTGGAAAGGCCCCAACAGGATAACCAAAGATACTGGCTAACTCATTAGTTTCTACCTCATTAAGGTTCAAAGGTATGATTTCACTCTTGTTATAATTTATTCTCATCCCCGACATGTGCTCAAAACAATTTAAGATCCACTTCAAATTTTCAGCCTTTTCCTTATCATTATCCACTAGGAGAATTGTGTCATCTGTGTATTGCAGGCACACAACCCCCCGTGGAATCAACTCTGTTCCTAACCCTTCAATCATATCATGTACTGATGCTTTCTGCAACATCCTGGTAAGAACATCTACCACAAAATTGAAAAGGATAGGGGAAAGGGGGTCACCTTGTCGGAGCCCTTTCCCTGTCTCAAAGTACTCCCCTTCAGTACTATTAATCGTGACTCCTACAGAGCCCCTTTGCAGAATTTGGTTCATCCACATTATCCACCTACTCCCAAAACCTCTTTTCTCCAGTATTTCCTTCAGAAAATCCCAGCTAACTTTATCATACGCCTTTTCATAATCTAACTTGATCACTATTCCTTTCTTATCAGAATGGTAAGCACTATGAATGATTTCATGTGCAGTGACAACACTCTCCAAAATATACCTTCCTTTGATAAAAGCTGTTTGATTGCTACTAATTAATCTATCAGCTATCAAAGCAATTCTATTTGTCAAAACTTTGGTAAAAATCTTATAGCTGCAGTTCAGTAAACTAATAGGTCTAAACTTACTCATGGTACAAGCCCCTTCCTCCTTAGGGATAAGGGTAATAGCCGCAAAATTAATCCTATAAAGATCCAGATCCCCCTCATGGAAAGATTTGAACATATTCATTAAATCTGATTTAATTAACTCCCAGAAGTATTGAAAGAACATAAAAGAGAGCCCATCAGGTCCAGGAGCACCATCAGAATACGAGTCAAAGACTGCCTTCTTGACCTCGTCTTCTGAGAAAGGATTTTCCAGGATCTCATTTTCTTGGCTTGTAATCATTTCGGTATTCTGGAAAAAACTCTCACTAAGATGTATGTTTTGTCTCTCCTCATGTTTGAATAGGTTTTTATAAAAATCAGTGGCTACTTTTTGAATTTCCTTAGTATCATGGACTGTCCCTGCAGGACTTTCCATACTATAGATCATTGTTTTTCTTCTTCTCTGATTTGCTACTGTTTGAAAGTACCTAGTATTCCTATCACCCTCCTTAATGACTCTATCTCTAGATCTTTGCCTTGCCTTTGTTTCCTCCATAGCCCAAATTTTATTTAACTCCACCATAATGCTATTCATTCTACTAATCTGATTATCATCTAAGATTTGGGACTCCGTTAACCTATCTAGCTCATCATACTCTTTAAGGAGCTCACACTTAACTTTCCTATTATATGCCACCATATTCATATTCCACCCTCTCAGATTTTTCCTAAGAGCTCTGACCTTTTGCTGCCAAATATCCATAGGTGATCCCTGACCCACACTTTGTTCCCATACTTTTATTACCTGCTCTCTAAAACCTTCTTGTTGGAACCACCATTTTTCAAAACGGAATCTTGGTTTAATATTAACATGACTTTCTCCCGATTCCCACAGAATCGGGGAATGATCACTTGGATGTCTAGGTAAGGCTTTAATAGTTGCTAGAGGAAACATGTTATCAAAATGCACCGAACAGAAAACTCTATCAATCAGCGACATAATCCTATTCTCCTGATTATTAGCCCAAGTAAATTTCCTCCCAACAAGGTTCATTTCCAACAGGTTACAAATATTCACGCAATTGTTAAACTTGTCACACCAAGCAAAATCTACTACCCCATTGCTCTTGTCACTTTGTTTTCTGACTAAATTAAAATCTCCTCCTATAATAAGACTACCCTCATTCTCACCACAGAGCTGAGTAATCTCCTCAAGAAAATCATCCTTCCTCTCCTCATAAGTGGGACCATAAACCGTGGAAATTTTGTACGAAACATTATTGTTTTTTTGTTTAACTACACAGCTAACAGAGAAACTCCTAATATCCCATTCAAGCACCTCCAAACTTTCCTCATTAACCCCCATCAAGATTCCCCCCGCCGCTCCTGCCGAAGGTAACCAGTTCCAGCAGAACTGTTTACCACCAGCAAGGGAGGCAAGATAAGCATCTGAAAAACAATCTCTTTTGGTTTCCTATATCCCTATAAAATCCAACCTATACTGACTACAAAGGTCATTAATCCTCTGCAGCCTACCATCTTTACTAATACCTCTAATATTCCAAAACATGCCATTCATTGGATCATATTTTTCCTGGGGTGCTTGCCCCGTAACTGATCAACTTTTTCCTCAGCAAGAGACACAATGGAAGAGGTCTCCAACAGAGACTCTCCTTTTCCTTTTTGTTCTTTACCCAGGATTGAACTACCCATCTCCCCATCATTCCTACTATCATCATCTATACAAATACATAGGAGAGTAGCAAAATTACTGCAATTATGAACAACAGTAGAGTTAGGTTTCTTACCTGGCTTTGTTGCGTAGTTGTACTCCAAATTCCTCAATTTCTTGATATTTTCAGCCTTTTGTTGTGCTGTCCTGTTATCACCTGCCACCCTAGAGCTAGCCCGTGTTGCCACCACTGGACCCCATTTCTTCTTCTTTGAGTTGCCCTCTTTCTTCCCTCTTGTTCCTCCTTGTTTTCATCCATGTTTGAATCAGGATCTGTTTCTCTTACCTTCTCCTCCTGCTCTTGCTGTGTACAAGTCTCCAGGCTCTCTTCCTGAATTTCTTCCTGGCTTTGCAAGATGTCTTCAGGTAGCATCTCTCCAGTGACCTTTACCAAATCCATTTCTTCTAGCTGTTGAGATAATTCTTCTTCCTCTTCCTGAAAACTCATTTCTGTTGTTTCATTGTCCTTTTCTTTATAGAGCAGAGATGGTTCACCCTCTAGCTGCTGAGGTGGTATTTCTTCTCCTCCTATCTAATCAGGCCCATATGTGTCCAAACCATCTTCAATTTCCTCGGAGTCATCCCATTTGAAATCTCCCTCTTCATCCACTACCTCCATCTCCCTGAGCAGTTGAAACACCTGTTCTTCATCCATACCATCTTCACATATGGCTCTCATCACCTCTGAAGTTATCCCTGTAACTCTGTTAGTTGATTTTCCTCCTGACTGGGACCCTGAACCTGATGCCTTGTTCTTTGGGGTGTTATTGCCTCCAGCATTACTATCTTCAGACTGAGACTTACTTCTAGTAGCAGTATCTTTCTCTTTGCTAACCGTGTCATCCTCCATTCCATCTTCCTCCATGCCCAGGTCATCATGCTTGTCATCATCCTCATCATTGTCATCATCCATCTTGCCAGCCACTTTTTTGTCTATTGGATGCTCAATTGTCAGTGACAACATGTATAGCTTGCCTTTCATGCAAAACAACCTCTTTTTTGGGATCTTGGTAAAATCTCTGCATTTTATTTTGAGCCTAACAACCTCATAGAAGCTTTGAAACATCCCTTGCCAATCCACCTCGTCCAGCAAACCATAACTAGATGCTACCTGGTCAAAGACCTTCCAGGTGCACCATTTGGGTGGAATTCCCCTCAGCTGAATCCAAACTTCCTGTAAATCAGCATATGGTTCCAACTCTCCATTCCATTCTTCCACCTTGATGGATACCCCCTCCTTATGCAAGTTGATAGAGTACAGATCAGCTAAGTCTTTGACTTTCTTATTTGGAGGAAACCTGACCAAATAGCACCACTCATCTAGTTGCCTTATCTGCCAAGGCCAATTGGGATTGAAGCTAATTGCTAACTCATCAATCAGTTCCTCCTTGGTAATCTCCCCAGTGTCAATATATACCTTCCCACAGTTACTAACATCTACCATCATTTGATCTTCAACATCAGGCACCTCAATACTATAGCCCACTAGCTGCACTGCCAATGTATCTAGCACATAGGTGTTCTTGTTTTTTCACTGGACACACATCCACTTCATGGTTGGACTCCTTACATATGAAGCAACATTTTGGCTTGCTACAATTGGCTTTGTGATGTCCTGGGATCCCGCAGTTGTAGCAGATTACATCAGCAAACACTTCACTAGCTTTGCCCTTTCCTATTCCTTCCAGATCGTTCTCTCCCATCTTCTTCTTCTCCCCAACCTTTCCCCCTTCCTGAGCTTGTTGACCCGCACCCCCCTGATTGCGATTCGTATGTACCTAGTTCTGCTGTTGCTGTTGCTGCCCTTGACGCTGCGGTGCTTGTTGCTGCTGCTGCTGCTGATTCTGTTGCTGTTGGTTACGGCCCCGCTGATTGTTGTTGTTCATCGGAGGCCCTGGTTGCCTGAACGGTCGGAATCCCGGACGGAATCCCGGCTCCTGGTAGAAGTAACCCGGTGGCGGCGGAGGAGGATACTCCGGCCACCACCCATATCCCCCTCTTCCTCTTCCAGCCATACGGCACTTGAGCTCGATCTGCTTAACTCTAGGTTTGGATCTTCCCCTCCAACTCTCCTGGTGTAAGTGGATTTGCTTTGCGGCCTTGAAGCGATCCTCCCTACTCGCCGGATAGCAATCCTCTTCTGTGAATTTCCTCTCTCTCAACAAATCGCTCCGGATCCAAACTCGGACCCCAGGGGCAGTTGTGACGGCGCCGCCCGTAACCCTAGGTTCTGTAATTGATGGAATTTCCCACAATTGCCCCCAGAAATCTTCCACCTCACAAGGTTCTGTATCTGGGTCCCTGGTGTCAGCCTTTGTCGTCTTCCTCCGTGAGATTTGAAATTGGCCGCGCTTATTCCCTTTTGATCGCCGACACGAGATGCCCTTCCCAGGTTGATCATGATCTTCTCCTTCCTCCCGATTCTCCGCAACACCCGACTCGCTGTAAATCAGATGTGGTGATTCAAATTCATCTGACCTGATCGGCTGCTTCAATCTCTTCCTTGGAATGGGTGGAACGAATCGGGGGAGGCGTCGGCCAGTGATCTGGATTTCCCGTCGTCGTGGTTCAGATTTCCTTCGTGAGGCTTCCAGAAGGAATTCCAGATCAACTGTGACGGGTCCCCGCGGCGGGGATCGATCCTCCTCTGATTCCCCATCCGAGGAGAGGAGATTGAAATCCAGGCGATGCCGATTTTGGTTGCGCGATGAAGTCGCCCGCGTCGCCTGCGCCGCCTCGCTCGCTTCTCTCATTTTCGAGACAGTCTATATCAGAGGCCTCAGGCGTCTCCCGCCCCGTTCCCCTTGTCGATCGCCAAATTATTCCGGCGCCCCATGGCCAATCAGAAGCTGCCCGATGACATCATCTTCTGCTGTATTCTCACACGCCTCCCTGTTCGGTCCCTGCTTCGCTTCGCCGCCGTCTGCAAGGCGTGGCGCGACCTCATCCTCCGCGACGCCGTATTCGCCGCGCTGCAGGCGGAGAGCCCCTCGCCGGCCTCGGCCGCGCTCACGCGCTTCCACAACGGCCGTCTCGAGGTCCTCGGCCGCGGCGCCAAAGCCTTCATCGCGCCGCCGGACACCAGCCTCTCGTTCCTGACCGTCGGCGGCCGCTTCCAGCAGCTCGAGCTCTGCGCGTGCACCGGCGGCCTCCTCTTGCTGACGGCGGTGCACAGCGAGAGCAGGGACTCCGTCTTCTGCGTCCACAACCCGGCGACTCGTAGATTCCATCTAATCTGGTACGGCTGCCCGCGGGGCGTGGCCGGGCTCGCGTACGACCCGTCGGCGGCGGCGGCGGCGCGGGTCTACGACGTGGTCGTGGCCGCCACGCAGGGCACGCGGACGTGCCGGTTCTTCCGCTTCTCGTCCCGGGCGGTCGGGTCCGGGTGGCAAGCGACGCGGGACACGGTGCGCTTCAATATATTCGAGACGCTCCTGCCGAAGCCGGCGTACGCTGGCGGGCGCGTGCACTGGCTCACCAATAGGGGCAACATCGTCTGGCACGACGTCGCCAGCGGGCTCTCCGGCACGCTGCCGTCGCCGCCGGGCGCCTCGCCCGGTGGCTGCCTTGAGGGTAGCAAGGTCCTCGCCGGGTGGCGCGGCCGGCTCCGGTTGGCGCGCACCAGCAACGCCGGCCTGGGGGTGTGGGAGCTCTCCAGCTACGGCGGCACGGGCGCGGGCGCGCCGGCGGCGCGGTGGGATGCCGTACTGTGGAGGAGCTGGCGCGCGATCCCCGGCGTGGTGCGCCCAAAGGGGTGCTTCCTGTGGTCGGTGGTGCCAGCGGGGATGGAGGCCGGTGGGGAGGTGGCGGTCGGCCTGACGGTGCTGCACGCGCGCGACGTCACGCCCATCGTCGACGGGGCGGCGACGGTGCAGCACGTGTGGCACCGCACGCTGGTGCGCTACGACACGCGCACCGGGGTGGCGGCGGAGGTGGCGAAGCTCAGCGGGAAGAATGCCGTCCTCGACAGCTTGGGCACCGTGTTCGGCTACCACTCAAGCTTGGCGGCGCTGCCCAGGCTTAACTAGGACGTCGTCGACGTCAATCTCCGTGCACCACTTTGGGAGATGAGCTGCATGGATATTTTGCGCTGCAAATTTTCAGTAGGAGGGCATCTCTTTGGCCTTTGGGCATTCGAACCTCAGTAGTCAGTATATTATTGATATGGTTTTTGGTCTAGTTTCTTACTGTTGCTGCTCTTTGATCTCCATATATGCTTTTGGATAATTGGATTAGGAGGTATACTAGCTTTATGTTTATATATACTTCTGCCACTCGTTAAGCATCAAATATTTTTAAGTCAGGTTTTCTGGATTTTTACAGTCAAGTTTTCTGGTTACATAACAGAACAAAGAATTCGAAAAATGCAAACGCAAATTTGGTGACAGCCACTTATACTAATGTGTACCAGATGGAAGCAGTTTAATGTATGTTAGTGTCGTCAGCATGCAAAACGAAGAAGAAGAATATTTTGAGATTATATCGACTATCCAAGAGAAGAGGAGGCTCGCCTGTCTGACCGATATTCTATATGTGAGGACTCTGATGTGGCTTCGCCCAACTATTCCATCATCAAAGGAGCAAATTGTTCTGAGAGTTTAGAAATTAGAGATTAGAGAATTAGAGATTTGATATTTAGAGATTTTGGAATTTTTCTTATTTATAGGCTTGCAATTGTGATCATTTTTCGTATATCAAATGCTTTATAAATATCTTTTTTTACTATGCTTTTTATTACCTGTTTTAACAACCACGTGTGTGAGAGTTTTACAATTTCTCTACTTACAAAATTGTGATCTTTTCTTGCCATGAAAAAATGGTTTACATTGCTATTTTTTTAAAAGTGCCTCTAGTCCCCTAAAAAGGGGCCAATACAGAAAAAATTGACGGCCGGATGATACTCCAGAATTATCCCGCCAGCATTTTCTTTTATACTACTAAAAAGACTGGAAAAGGCCTAAATGTGGAGTGAAAAAAATCCATCTTGATTTATCTTATCAAACAATTGAATCAGCTATCAAGCAGTCGAGTTTCTATTGGATCGAATGGACGAATTCACCACCGCATTCATCTTATCATGGTAAAAAGTTAAGCAAACACAAATTGCTGCCCTACGACCTGTGCCAAAACTTTCCCCTTTCCCCAGTTACCGCATCCACAACGTACGGGTCCAAAGGAAACCAGGCAATAGAATATCATTACTCTCTGTTATTAAGAGATTTACAAGCCCTACACATAAATTATGCCTAGCAACACCCAAAACTCGGCCAATATATAATTTCCGCATGCAGATGACCGGGGGTGACAATCCATGACACTGCTGGACAGATATCAATATCATACATGCCGCTTTCGGCGTCTTCTCCTTGTTAGGTTCTGCGTATGCTCCTCAGCTTGTCCAGCAGATACTCTTGCACCTACATCAAATAAAATTTCTCATAATTTAACAAAAAGGTTTTATAAGCAAGAATTAGCACTCTTTGAATCAGGGGAATTAGCAATCATGTTATCTCCAGAGAGTAGAACAGGGCAAGCCAAACCTAAAGCAATATGGCCATATAGTAGCTACTTATTCTTCAAGGTGGCTTTTGTCATTGTCATACTACTTCATTTTCTCTTTTACTTCTTTGTTTAGGAAACTGACATGGCCCTAATGCATGGAGTATTACGTGTGTTCTTATTTTATGCTAGCAAAATATATTAGAAGCATAAAAATATCAAAATAAGATTGACGATGCATTTCCTGGCAGCCTCAAGACAAAAAAGAAACTTTTGGCCTCAAAAACATTTTAGTACCCACTTGATGCTTCATTTGTCTGGAACGGGCTGAATACCATTTTCTGGATACACATACTTATTACTCTAGCACTAAATTGATAGGGCCAAATATTTCCATATATTTAATAAACCATTAAAAAAAAACTAAAACATGATGTATTGTTGCATCTACTTTTTACAGTACTATGCTGTTGTCCAGTAGAATATATAGTCACCTGAACTGAATGCACCATTTTTGTTCAGCAAAGTTCAAGTTTCATTTTCCAACTTTTGCAATAAGTCCAACTTTGTGTTAATTTACATGTCTCATATGCACACTCCTTTGATTACTAATGTATATTAATTACATGGAGAAATAAGATCGATGAATAATTTACTGATATCATGTCTTTGCACATTAGAAGTCCAAACTATAGATGTTTGACTGCACAAATGGAATGCAGGTGGCTTTAAGTTACACAAAAAAAAAACTTTCGGCCATCCAACATTTTAATATCCACATGGTGCTGCATTTGTCAAAGAACAGGTTGAGTACCATTTCTAGGATGCAAATACTCTATCAACCACTAAAACGTGAAGCCAAAACATCTCAGTACAATTAATAAACCATAAAAAAACTCGCTATATATGGTATTGTTTCTACCTTTTACAGCATTTTGCAATTCTCTAGAAGTTAAGAACAGTCAACATGGAGAATTCAACAGTTCAGTTCAACAAATTTCACTTTTTTCTCTTTCCCATTCTCTCATCATATCGTCAAGATTTCTGAGCACCCTCCTGAATTAGGTGCAGCTAATAACTAATAACCCCAAACCTACCTTACTGTGTAACTGCAGCTGGTTTGCAAATAAGACACAGATATTCTTAATATTTGTAGTCAATATATAAATGACGACCAGAGCACTCATCAGAGCAAGGAGCAGTATATCGTTAAGTACCTGTAGTCTTGACTCTTGAGATGCTTGGAAATCTCGCTGACAAGGAAGCAACGCACGGAACCGGTGTACATTTTGCTATCAAGCTTGGCCACTCCTTCCAGCCTTTTCCCCCTCAGGTCAGCAGCAATCACCACTCCCATCTTTCCCTTGCCAGCAGCCATGGTTAAGAGGTAAACAACGTCATTGTCCATGCTCAAGGTGGGGGAAGCCATACACAGACATCCCAGAGACAAGGTTGCCTCTGCGGTCTTCTGCTTGTTGCTGCTGGTGCTCATGAGCTTATGCAGCAACTGATGATGCTTTGGGTTGTCAACGTGTAAGTCGCCCAACTTAGCAGTGCCGTCAAGGTGCCAGTCATCCCATGACGCGACCGGGATCGGCATGCTCCATGTGGTGGCCTTCCAGCGACCAGGTACCACGGAGAACCTCTTCGGCTGCCGAGGGTTTTCCTTGCGGTGCAGCCATTCGAGGTAAGAAGTAGGTTCAGGCCTGGAGGGGAAGATGGCCACCTTTTTTGGCCACCAGATCTCCATTTCCACGTACTTGATAGAGTCCCTGTGTTGATTGACGGCGATGTCCCGAAAATAGGAGGGGCAGTCGTTCTGGAAGCGTCTCCAGTTGCCCTTGGCCGGAAATGGCAGCGGCAAATCGACGAGCTTGGGGCTCTCCTCGAGCACGTCGCAGAGGAGGATGCCGCGCCACAGATGATCAACCCAGACGACCGTGCCTCTCGCGCCTCCGATCACGATCGCCTTGTTTGTCACGTGGTACTGGAGCATCGCCGCCGTCGTTGGGATCGGGCACACCTTGTCCCGCAGTAGCTCCTCCACAGGCACCGGCTGGGAGGTCCAGCTCCCTGGCTCGCCACTTGGTTTGGAGCGGTAGAGGTGCAGCGTGAAAGTTACGTCCATGGTCTTGAGGGCGGCCACGACGTACTCCCTGTCGCCGTCATCGGAGGCGGCTCCGCTGCAACTAAGTACGGCGAGCTCGACGTCTCCGAAGGTATCGGCCGACGTGGCACGGGTTCGGGATCAGATCCAGTGTCGGGTGCAGAGGGTGCGCCATATAGACGAAGGAATTTTTTTATTTTTTAATCCTTTTAAACTGAAATTTTAAAAATAACCCCAGCCGAAATGTATTTTCAACAAATAACCCTTTTTGTCGCGCCACGACGCTTGGCGCGACTGAAGAGCGAGTCGCGCCACAGCATGTGGCGCGACTGACCTGCCACGTCGGCCGGCCGGGGCGCGGGCGGCCAGCGCGGCGGCTGACATGGCAAGGTCGTGGCGCGACTCGCCTGTATACAGGCGGGCGCCCGAGCCCCTTTCTTCTTCCTCCTCCCATTCTTTCTCCCACCCCTAACCCTAGCCCGAGGTCAAGCATGGCGCCCGCCGCCGCCGCCCCCTAGATCGGCCGATTCCACCACGGAATCGAAGGGGAAACGTGGGGAAAAGACTCCGGGAAGGTAACTCCTCCACTTTGACCATCTACATTTTGCCGATTTGGTTGATTTCCTTGGCATTGGATGAGGTTAGGTTTCGGTAGTGTTTGACTTGATATGGTTGATTGAGCACGGATTTGAGATGGTTAGTTGTACTATGTGGTGGATTTGGTCCTTGGTAACGCCTGTTTATCGTGTAGATTTTTGTGCATGTAACGATTTCGTTGACATAACCATGTGTATATTAGGATGATGTTATTTTGATGTGAGTATTGAACTAATTGAGTTAAACTTTGATATTTGGACTTGGTATTGCTATTAGCTAATTGTCTTGATTTGGAAATATATAAGTTAATGATTTTTCTTTGTATTGAAAATGGATTGTATTGGAAATGGATTGTATTGGAAATATAGAATTTATTTTTAGGAAATCACCATGAGTGTATTGAAATTGTATAGTTTTGGAAATATAGAAGTTAGTAGGTCATGGATTGTATTGGAAATGTGGAATATTCTATATTAGGCTTTTGAAGATTGGATTTCATGTTTTAGATAAGTATGAAGTGTTATTTTTTTTGTGTATTGTTGTATGGCTTGTTTATATTGGAATTATTGATGTACATACTCAAAATTTGATTTGATATAGGACAAAATGGCGCATCACCCACGATATCCTTTGCTTGAGATGGCCTACGACGAGAGACACCGTGAACAGATACTTGAGGAGCGTATTGAGGTTAGTTATTTATTTATGGTGACTTCATATGGTGGAAATGAAATTGGTTTAGCGTTGTAGTCCAACATTGTGTTCTATTTTTTGTTTGCAGGTTTTGAATCCTCTACGTATCCGCACTCACCATCCTCTGGCATGGGACAATAGGTATGCCCCGTACCTTCGTGCAACTGGGTTGCTCCCACTTGCCATGGTGGTGAAGGACGGGTTGCCAAAGATGGACAATGCTGCTCTTACAGCCCTCGTGGACCGGTGGAGGCCCGAGACGCACACCTTCCACCTTCCCTGTGGCGAGATGACAGTGACTTTGCAAGATGTTGCCATGCTCTTTGGGCTTCGTATAGATGGCCGAGCAGTGACAGGAACCATTGATCCGGCAGGGTGGAGAGATCGAGTGGAGCTCTTGTTTGGAGTTCGTCCTGCAGATCCACCTGACGATGCCAAGGATAGGAAGACTACCGGAGTTAGCTCGGCGTGGTTGGTCCAGCACTTTGGTACGCCCGCTGTGGCTGATGCTGAGGCTGGTGTTGTTGAAAGGTATGCTAGGGCATGGTTGTGGCATTTGGTTGCTGGTTTTCTATTTCCGGACTCGAGCGGGAACACATTTTCTTGGATGTGGATTGACATCATTGGTCAATCTTGGGAGAACATAGCGACTTATAGCTGGGCCAGTGCAGTTCTTGCTTGGTTGTATCGGCAGATGTGTGATGCTTGTAGCCGCACGGGTGCTAGTGCAAACATGGGGGGTTGCGTCTATCTTTTGCAGTTGTGGATGTGGGAGCGGCTTCCCGTTGGTTGGCCGGAGCGGTACACACATGGGGTAAGACACTATCTTTTCCTATATGCAGATCAACTTCAATATTAACGTGTATTCCATGATTTGAAGTATGATTCAATTTGGCATGTTATTTGTTGTTTTGAAGCAATTACCAACTTTTGGTGAATAGCCATTGGCTACAGTTGGTTATCTCTGGCACAACATGCTCAATGTCCATGGAAACCCGGTGAGGCGTTACATTGACTACAGCAACGCGCTTGACTGCCTCACTCATGGACATGTAAGTTATGTACACCATGTTCTTGTTGTCATATGTTGTCTCTACGGTTGGAAATTCATTTGATTCATGTTATCTAGATTAATTGGCGACCATAGGATCGAGAGGAGGTGGAAGCCATGGCACTCAGTCCTTATTGCAAGATGGACCAAAATTATTGGCGCTCGGTTTGTCCGCTAATTTGCTTCTACATCGTCGAGTATCACACTCCTAGTAGAGTCATGAGGCAATTTGGCGCACTTCAAAATTATCCCCCAGAGTTCCTCAACACTAATCCTGCACTTCATAGGTATGTTTTGTAATAGTTGAGTTTATATTCTTGCAATTGTGCCATGTTGTATTTTTTTATTTGAGCCTATAATCTTGAATGTAGTATTGACCGTCGACGCCAGAGGGGCAAAAAAGATTGGGCGCTCAAGCACCAAGGGTACATAAACGCTTGGGATAGTAGGGAAGCCAACATTGTCATAGGAGGTGCACTTCACCATGATGCCCTCTATGAACATTACTTGCAATGGTTGAGAGCGAACACACGGCTGAAACTCAAGGTAGCCATGGATGGTGGTCCAGTCGAGGATCTGCCCTCTAATCCGGAAGATGTATTTGACCAGTATGATGAAATGACAAGGCAGGCCACGCAGACACAACGGGGACCCGTGGAAGACTACATTGTAAGTTTGGTTACATGTTTGGTATATTTGGTTAATGTATTTGTGCCTTTCTTGATTTTTGCATTGTTTGCACTTTGAATTGCAATAACAGGGACAACAACTTGGTCGGTTTGCTAACGAGTCTCTCGTTGCTTTGGGTGTGCCAATTGATCCTGAAGAGGCTAGCAAGCTAAGGGCCTTCATACAGGTTAGAGGCTTTATTTCTTCAATGTATGATTTAATGGTTGGTCATGAACTTGTTTGTTATTTTAGAGATTCCATCGGGGCTGTCGAAAAATGGCCCGCAAGTTGAATTGTTTGGCCTCACGTGAACCAGAAGCGGCTGGTGCACCCTCAAGTTCTGGTACACGTTCCGCTGCATCGACACGTGCCACCTCATCGACTCCTGGTGCGTGGACATTGTGCCTTTGTCATGATTTTTTTGGTGGATTTATTTGGCTCATTGGTTATAACAAATAATGTTTTGTTGTGGTGTACAGGGGCTCTCACCATTGCACGCCCTCGTAGGAGGGGCAAGGAACGCCCACCTCAAAATTGGGGCGATGATGACTCCGAGGAGGAGGAGGCCCATGAGGAGGAGGAGGAGGAAGAAAGCTCGGACTCGGAAGAAGATGATCCCACCTATGGCCAAGAAGAGATTGGTCCATCACAATTGCCTGATGCGCCTGAGCCTGCTTCCCAAGGTAGTCAAAGGCCAAAGAGGCGGGCACGACGTGACCACACAGAAGTTGGGACCCCCAATTTGCTGCCCACCAATCCAGGCTGTGAGCGTCATAAGAAGAAGCCGTATACACCCAACCCATCCGTTCGCAAGTAGTTATGTGATTGTGTGATGATGGACCTAGTTATTTTGTGTAATGTTGTGTAATGGAGCTAATGGACCTAGTTATGTGATTGTGTGATGATGGACCTAGGTATGTTGTGTAATGGGCCTAATGGACCTAGTTGTGGTATGGACTAGTTGAATGATGGAGTTGTCGTGGTATGGTTGGTGGACTAGTTTGTGTTTATGGTATGCTTTATGGAGTAGTCGCCTTGTTGTTATCTTTCTAGTAGTCACTTTTGATTTCTATTGTTCATGGTATGGCATCGTTTATAAAAAATTTATCGATGAAACACGCGCACCAAAATGTGTTTACAAAAAACTGACTTAGAAAATATGGTTTCCAACTACGCAAATGAAAAATTGTGCAAAAAGATGGAAAAGATTGGTTGGGCAGTTTTCCTGTATAGTCGCGCCGTGCGTATTGGCGCGACTGGTAGTAGGAAAATGACTACCCCTGGATCTGAGTGGGAGCGATGCTTGGCGCGACTGAACTTTGTGTCGCGCCACGGGCCATGGCGCGACTTAGTCGCGCCAGATTCGGCGGCGCGACTCTTCTGTAGTCGCGCCATGATGCATGGCACGACTGAGGCTACCGTCGCGCCACCAGGGGCTTTGGACCAGATCCTGCGTAAGTCATATGCGATCCAACCGGTCGCGCCAGGACACGTGGCGCGACTGGTGCACGTGTCGCGCCATCCTTCCCGGCGCGACTCGTTGGATCCCATATGACTTGCCCAGGATCTGGTCCGACGTGAGTTCTGGCGCGACTGAGTCGCGCCACCGACTCTGGCGCGACTCAATCGCGCCATGGCCTGTGGCGCGACATAGCCTTCAGTCACGCCAAGCATCCCCCCCACTCAGATCCTAGGGTAGTCATTTTTCTACTACCAGTCGCGCCAAGAGCCACAGCGCGACTATACAGGAAAAACGAACAACCATTCTTCCATGTTTTTGCACATTTTTTGATTTGCCTAGTTGAAACCATATTTCGTAAGCCAGTTTTTTGTAAAAAGTACGCGTGGCTCATCCATTGGAGTGCTACCTTTTTCAGGGAATCCGATGGATCACAGACTACTTTTCAGTGCTAGGCTTTTCAGGGAAGCAGTGTAGGTTTTTTCAATGATTCAGTGATAACCTTTCAGAGATTCCAATGGAGGCTTTTCAGAGAACCTCAGGTAGGCTTTTGAACCATGAAACATGGATTTGGTCTATTGAACCAGCCTTGGTCTATATAAAGAGCACCGAAGCCATATACTGAGACACGAGCTCGCACCATGTCTTGGTTTTATGGTCCATTGGACCCACCTAATCCACATCCAAATCTAGATGTTAGAAGTAGAGATTTCTATGGTCAGCATAATGCCCTACCATGCGAGTTCTGGCCTCAATGCAAGCATGGAGATGACGCTGTTGTTCAAGTTTACGAGCTCGTTCCCGATGCTGGTCGACGCTTCTTCTGATGCCCTCGCTACAGGGTAAGTTTATTTGAACCCGGGTTATAGACGATTTCTTGGTCCTTGGCAGTAATGTTTGGAATGATTTGATTTCATGTTGCTAGTATGACGACTGCCGCTTTACTTGTTGGATTGATGACCAAATGGCGCCACATGTGCAAGATTACATCCGCCATCTACAAGAAAACATAGAAGTAATGCAACAGGAAAACGCGAAGAAGCATGATAATATCAACCACCTGCTGCATGATAGTATGAGAAAAAATGAAGAGATCAACAATCTACAACAAGAGAAGATACAAATGGCAGAACACATCAATGAATTAGAGGAACAACTGCGTCTAGAGCGAGAGAGGAACGTTAATCGGCGTTTCATGCCGCCTACTGTAAGTGGACGACGGAACTATTATGGCTAAATATTGTAATGTACGTTTCTGTGTGACCGTTGTAATGATTAATGTAATGTACGAGGTTAATGGATCCGTACGCCTTTCATATAATCCAATCATTCAGTCCATACAAATAGTCCATACATATAGTCCAATCAAATAGTCCATACAAATAGTCCATACATATAGTCCAATCAAATAGTCCATACATATAGTCTTCAATACAAATAGTTCATACAAATAGTCCATACATTCAGTCTTTACAAATAGTCCGTACAATAGTTCATACAACTAGAATTGCAACATCTTAATAATCGGAATCACACTCAAACAGGAGCTCGTCATCTCCCCAATCATCATCTTCATCGTCAAGATCGACCACAAGAACACCTTTACCTTTTTTATCAACAACTAGTTCTTCAAGGGGCAAGTCACCAACTAGTGCCTTCATTGCCTCCATTTGTGTTGGCCTCACTCCTACATCCACCAAATCATCGGCCAGAAGAACACCCTTACCTTTTTTGTCCACCAACACCGGTTCTTCAATGGGCAAATCACCAACAAGTGCCTTCATAGCCTCCATTTGTGTTGGCCTCACTCCTCCGTCCGCCACCTTTGCCTTGCCCTCGGGAACCGGCATGGCCAAATCAGCTACAAGGGCCTTCATCGCCTCCATTTGGGCCTCTTTCGCCATTTTTTCTTGCCTTGCCACACCCAAGTCAATGCGTCTTCTTTTGGCCTCCAATTTCTGAAAGTATTCGTCCCATGAGCCAGGAGGAAACACCGTAATAGGATCAAATGCCGTCTTCGAACGGTATTCCGCCTCTCTCATCATTTGTACCCTCTCCTTGGCGTCCTCTTCCGTCTTGATTTTGGCTTGCACCTTAGCACGACCAGTAAGGGGAGGAGGATACTTGTCTCTATTTTTCCGCCAAAAGAAGATGATGCGCTCCCTACTCCCATGACCAATAGTTTCGGATCTTCCATGCTTCGCTACCATATCTGTCAGAATGGGACCATAGAGTTGTTTATCAGTAGGAATGGGCAAATCATACTTCTCCCTCATTTTCTCCTTGATTTTGATGGTCTCTGTCGTCTTCAAGGGTTCGGAGCACTTGCCCAAATAGCGTCTTAGATCTTCCCTTCCTTTAAAGGTCTCCCAGTCACAAGTTCTCCCTTCCTACACAACATTGAATCGATTGCTAAATTGTACAAACAAAAAATTTAAAGTTAAGCAAGATAAGTACTGCAATGCAAATTAGTCTTTACCCAATAGTCTCCATAGGAGTTCCCGCAATACCATCCATAACCCAACTCAGTCGGAACAACACCACGTCGAGCCAAAATCTCTCACATTTGCAACGAGGTCTAGGGGCCCTCTCACATGGCCACCTCTCCTTTCTGCTCTCAAATTCAAGGATTTCCTCCTTGGTATACCAATGGGCCTTGGGGCCATAGATGTACTCTTGGAAGTCGCACATGGGCCACCCATCCTACAAAAGAATCATGTACATACATTATCAAAACCATATATTCTGAAGAGTAGTCATGCACAACAAAATGAGCAAACTCACCACCCAAACTTACATGGTCCGTTATCTTGCAACGGAAGAATGGTGTGAATTTTACGGGGAGCTCTAGGTTGGGATGTTGAATCTTGCAAGGAATACCACAATGGCATAAGGGAGGGTTCTTCACGCGGATGCATGCTGTCGCTTGCTTTTCTTCCCATGTCATCACAGGTGGATTAGGTGGTGGAGGCACCCACCTCTTGAATTCATGGTATGGCTTTGTCTCTTCCTCATCAATCCATTGAAAGAATCTGCATGGGCCGGGGTTCCAAACATAGGGGTCCCCACCGTATTTGGGACGACCACAACCCCACTTCATGCGGCACTTGTAGTAGGCTCTACCGGCAGTTGTCGGCCATCTGGATTACTTTACCTCCGCCGGATATTTGCATTCACAAATTGGGACTGGGAGCGGGGGAAGCACGGGGGCATCAACACATGACACTGTGGGATACCGTATGTATTCATCCTTGCGCCTCGCCATCAACCTGCAAACAAAATTTATCATTAGTGATAACTTCCAAAAAATAATATTTCACATTCTGAACAAAATAAAAGTAAAACTATGAATGCAACTAGTTAGTTGGACAAACATGAAAGTAAACATTTTGTCAAGGCATTCTTCAAACTAGTTAATTCTTACCCCACTACTACTAGTCCTGGTTTGTTGTCTTCTTTGGTTAGAAGGTCTATTTCTTTTGGTAGGATGCAAATTTTTTGGGCCCTCTTGAAAGATCTAAAATGTCAACTAGAGGGGGGGTGAATAGTTGAACCTGAAAATTTTCGCTCAAATAGCTGTCAGTTCACAGAAAGTCCGGAGGCTCCGAAGAAAAGTCCGGAGGTTCCGAACAAGTCCGGATACTCCAAAGATTTCTCCGGAGAGTCCGGAGAAAAATGCCGAAATGAATATGACAGATCAAACCTCACTGGAAATCAAATCGCCTAATTACCAAGCACCCTTGGGAAGTATACAACTCAATTCAAGTGCCACTTCCACCCAGAACCTTCACAAATGATAGATCAGGACCAAACCCTAGAATCCAACACAATAGCAACAAGTAGCACAAGAATACAAACAATCACAAGGTGACACAGGGATTTGATTCCCGGAGTTCAGTCCCACACAAGGAACCTACGTCTCCGTTGAGGAGCCCACGAAGGGCGGGTTTATCCACCAAACCACTTTCCTCTTCTTCACTCAACCCAAGGGTCAAATGAAGAACTTACTCAGCTGTAGGGGTAATACAAACTTCTCAAGACAATCACAGCGGATTGACTGCTCTTGAGTGACGCCTAGCCGTCTAGGAGCTTGAAGCTCCAAGAGTAAAGAACACGAATCACCGGCTTGAAGGCGACCAAGGTGCTCAAATGTTGGGGAATCAGCTCACAAGCACTTTCTCTTGAACTTCACTCAATCCCTCACTCAATCCCTCACCAAATCAACCTTGGGAAGCAAGAGGGAGTGAAAAGGGGGATGGAAATCGCCTTTGGAAGCTTCAGTTCGAAAAGGAGTCAGAGAGAGCAGAAAGGAGGGGACCGGAGGGGTATAAATACCCGTTCAGCCGAAATAGCCGTTGGACCTGTTAAGTTCCGGAGTCTCCGAAGAATTTTTCGGAGTATCCGAACTTTCTGGAGAACACCTTCTCCAGACACCAAAGTCCGGACACTCCGAACAAATGTTCGGAACCTCCGAAACTTCACAGGTAAAGCACTCTAAATTAATTTCCCAGTGAAGTGCAAGTGCAAGGTGTCTCTCATGGTTAAGTTAGATGATATTTTGAGCACCTTGTCACCACCAAGCAAGTTTTTCGGCATCCCTCTTGATAGTACGGTTTTCCTAAACTCAATATTCAAGAGAATAAAAATTAATCTTCGTGTAAGCTTCAATCATGCTTTCATTTCCCTATTTGAGTGCCATATTTCACCAAGTGTTTTCAATTGATTTCACCTGTTACCTGTGCATAGCCTCATTGCAAACATTAGATACTAAAGCGTGTTGTCATTAATCAACCAAAACCTAAAAGGATCATAGATGCACTTTCAATCTCTCCCTTTTTGGTGATTGATGACAACACCCTTTACAAGACAATCATTAGGCATAAATGAATTTCAATAGATGAACTCCCCCTTAATATGTGTGTCGAGGTTGTACTCGTCAGATATTTGTCCGGCAGGCACCCCGCTTCGTGCGAAGATTGATCACGGTGACGAACAGAGAAACACGGGATTTTTATACTGGTTCGGGCCCTCGAGATCGAGTAATAACCCTACGTCCAGTTGCTGCTTGTATTATTTCGTATTACAATGCGTAACAAGTACCCTCGGGAGGATTGTCTAAGATTGTAGATCAATGGCCATACCCTCTACGCACAGGACCCCCGCTATTTATATCCAGGGAGACGTGCCTTACAAGACAAAACAGACCTAAACCTAGTAGGACTCTAACTATCTTCGGGCTTCCCTTCTGCGATCTGGCCATCGTGTCTTGTTCGGAGTCTTGGTAGTTCGGAGTCGGTAGTCGGTAATCCTCGTGATCGGGCACCCTGGTATTATGGCCTCAACAGTAGCCCCCGAGCTTATCTTGTTCAGAAAAGGTTGATTGTTCAATAGCCTTTGGGTCTTTTTGCTCTTCGGGTGATTTCCGGATATGTTAATACCTCGTCAATCACTTGTGCATGAGAGCCAGAAAAGTTCCCGAACTCTTGAATGTAGAAACCTGCATCTGAATGATAAGGTCAAAGAAAAATATCAGCCATAATAATAAAAAAGAACTGTTCCGTCTTGGAAAGTGAAACGCCCCAGGATTGATGTAACTGCTGCCCAGTGCATTAAAACCCACTCCGCACG
>CM014278.1:94356903-94436950 GCA_004135705.1 Alloteropsis semialata | reverse complement strand
CTCTTGCCTCTTGAAACTCTTCCTTTGTTCGGCAAGAGATTCCTCAAGAGAGACGGTTTTCTCTCGCTCAAGTCTAATCAATTCTTCTTACTCCTCAAGACAATCATCCCGGTTATCTATTTTCTCCAAAAGTTTTATTATTTTAGATGTGGCCCTTTTGTCTAAGTTCATTGTGCTATCATCATCTTCACTATCATGGTCACTATCACTAGAAGGAGAATCGGATATCACCTTAGGTCCTTTAGCTATGAGGCAAGTTGGTGGAGCATCATCTTCATCATCGGTGATGTAGCCAAATAGTGTTGATGAATTTGAGGATGCTTGTATGGCAATAGTTGCAACTTCCTCATCATCGGAGTCGGAGCTTTCTTCATTAGAATCCCACTCAATGCCAAGGTGAGCTTCTCCGGTGTGCTTCTTCTTGTAGTGACTCTTGTTCTTGTGTTCCTTATTGTCCTTGTCTTCCTTGTGATCTTCCTTCTCACGTGGACAATCAACAATGAAATGACCTTCTTTGCCACACCTAAAGCAAGCTCTCTTTGAGTTTCTCTTGGTTGTGCTCTTCTTGTACTTTCCTTTGACATATCCTTCTTTCTTCATGGCTTTTCTCAATCTTCTCATGAACAAGGCTGCCTCTTCGGAGTCGTCCGAATCTTCATCATCATTATTTGAAGTCTTTTGGACTTCCTTTTCTTTGCCTTTGTTGCTTGCCTTGAGAGCAACCCCACTTCCCTTCTCAAGTTGCTCATGAAGTTTGGAGAGTTCATGAGAAAGCTTTGCTTCCTTGACGGTCATGAGATGTTCTTCCATTCTCCCAATCACATTTGCGGGAGAGAACTTCTTGAATCCTCTCTTCTCTCTAATCAAGATGGGTAGGTTCACATCTCTAGCCATGTAAGCCGTAAGAATCTTGTCAACAACCTCTCTATCATCCCATTTGGTGCTTCCAAGAGATCTTATCTTGTTGATGATCTTGTTCAACCTATCATACATCTCTTGTGGGCCTTCATCATCCTTGATAGAGAACCGATTGAGTTCGGCTTCCAACACTCTTATTCTACTTTCCCTTACTTTCCTTGTCCCTTGATGGTTGACTTGAAGTGTGTCCCAAACATCTTTGGCGGTGCGCAAACACTCAACCTTGTTGTATTCTTCGGGGTTCAAGGCACTAAAGAGTAAGGTCATGGCTTGTGCATTGCGTTGGATTTCAAACTCTTGATCTTGACTCAACGGTCCTCTTCCTTTGGGCATTGTGACACCTACACACACAATCTTCCAAAAGGCCGGATTGACCCCTATCAAATACGCCTCCATCAAGCGAGACCATTGGTTATAACAGTTCCCGTCAAAGCGAGGTGGTTTACCAAGGTTCACCGATTGAGACGGAATAGAGTTGCTCAAACGAGAATAATCGAAATGAACTTGGTTAGTATGATCATTTCTTACGGACTTGAAGGACTTGTCATCATCGTCGGAGTCCTCATCTTCGGATGATTCTTCACGATCATCACCTGTTCGTCTTTGAGAGTGTATGTCCTTGGTAGAGGGTCCGCTAGTCTCCCTTCTAGCTTGAGGGTCACCATCACCACCTGTAGGAAGGATCGGTTGTTTCTCCGGAGTTGACATCTTTAATCTCCGAGCTGTTAAGCTCTAAAAGGAGAGCCTAGCTTTGATACCAATTGAAAGGATCTAAAATGTCAACTAGAGGGGGGTGAATAGTTGAACCTGAAAATTTTCGCTCAAATAGCTGTCAGTTCACAGAAAGTCCGGAGGCTCCGAAGAAAAGTCCGGAGGTTCCGAACAAGTCCGGATACTCCGAAGATTTCTCCGGAGAGTCCGGAGAAAAATGCCGAAATAAATATGACAGATCAAACCTCACTGGAAATCAAACCGCCTAATTACCAAGCACCCTTGGAAAGTATACAACTCAATTCAAGTGCCACTTCCACCCAGAACCTTCACAAATGATAGATCGGGACCAAACCCTAGAATCCAACACAATAGCAACAAGTAGCACAAGAATACAAACAATCACAAGGTGACACAGGGATTTGATTCCCGGAGTTCAGTCCCACACAAGGAACCTACGTCTCCATTGAGGAGCCCACGAAGGGCGGGTTTATCCACCAAACCACTTTCCTCTTCTTCACTCAACCCAAGGGTCAAATGAAGAACTTACTCAGCTGTAGGGGTAATACAAACTTCTCAAGACAATCACAGCGGATTGACTGCTCTTGAGTGACGCCTAGCCGTCTAGGAGCTTGAAGCTCCAAGAGTAAAGAACGCGAATCACCGGCTTGAAGGCGACCAAGGTGCTCAAATGTTGGGGAATCAGCTCACAAGCACTTTCTCTTGAACTCCACTCAATCCCTCACTCAATCCCTCACCAAATCAACCTTGGGAAGCAAGAGGGAGTGAAAAGGGGGATGAAAATCGCCTTTGGAGGCTTCAGTTCGAAAAGGAGTCAGAGAGAGCAGAAAGGAGGGGACCGGAGGGGTATAAATACCCGTTCAGCCGAAATAGCCGTTGGACCTGTTAAGTTCCGGAGTCTCCGAAGAATTTTCCGGAGTATCCGAACTTTCTGGAGAACACCTTCTCCAGACACCAAAGTCCGGACACTCCGAACAAATGTTCGGAACCTCCGAAACTTCACAGGTAAAGCACTCTAAATTAATTTCCCAGTGAAGTGCAAGTGCAAGGTGTCTCTCATGGTTAAGTTAGATGATATTTTGAGCACCTTGTCACCACCAAGCAAGTTTTTCGGCATCCCTCTTGATAGTACGGTTTTCCTAAACTCAATATTCAAGAGAATAAAAATTAATCTTCGTGTAAGCTTCAATCATGCTTTCATTTCCCTATTTGAGTGCCATATTTCACCAAGTGTTTTCAATTGATTTCACCTGTTACCTGTGCATAGCCTCATTGCAAACATTAGATACTAAAGCGTGTTGTCATTAATCAACCAAAACCTAAAAGGATCATAGATGCACTTTCACCTCTTTGTGCCGTTCCATGCGGTGTCCTGGTTTGTGGCATATACCACAAAGTATTGTGGACTTGTCTTGGTTGAAGTCCCCGTAACCATACATATCATCTCCATAACCATTAGATGCATCCATCTCGTTACGGAGACGCTTTTTCTTCCTTCTCCCAACCTTGTCCTTCTTTGTGGTACTATCCGGTATATACTCAGGACCGTTGTACAATGGCCAAACAGAAGGGTCAAGTAAAGGCTCAAACCGGGGTGTCTAGGTCTTCAACACGGTAGCCTTTAGGTAAAACTGAGAGGTATATAAAGCGGCCCGATGATCCACCCCTCTAACACGGCACGAAGCAATCATATGGGAGCAAGGCACATGCAACAACTGCGGCACGCAACAAGTACAAGTCACATGTGTGAGGTCAACCTTGTATATACGACCACCTGTACTCTCACCACCCACCGTTAGAGCGTTTGCGGTCCTAACGGAGTACACATAAGAGTTAGGGTCAAACAACTCTGCTGCCATGGTATTCGCCTTTTCCTCTTCCGTGCCTAGCAGTTTTGCCACACCTTTGCCCCACAAAATCTGATTTGGCCTCGCATCAATTTGACTCTTCGCTTTCTGCCACCTTTTAACAAAGTATGAATTGACCTTGTAGAAGGTGTACTCAACAATGGCCGACACAGGCATGCCGCGAATCCCTTTAAGTACCTTGTTTAGGACTTCAGAGATATTAGTGTTGCAGACACCAAACCTCCAACCACCTTCGTCAAAGGCATTGCACCACTTATGGATGTTGTCCACTTGACCCTCAAGCCACTCCATCGCTTCTTCATTCATCATTTCCTTAAGTTTCGCAAGCCGTATGCCAAAAGTTCTCTCTGCCTTCGATGCACACACCAATTTCAATTGTTTTATTACATTCTTGTTTTTGTGCCTATGTTATATGTTTGCAGTAAAGTGACGCATGCACCAACGATGCACGATCGGTTGGTAACCATCAATGTGCTCTTCAACAGCGTTTAGAATGCCTTGGTGCCTATCAGAAATTATGCAAATCTTTCGATCATGTCCCACCACATCCCTAGGCACCAAATGAAGGAACCAAGACCAACTTTCGTTGTTCTCGCTCTCCACCAAAGAAAAGGCGAGCGGTAACAAACGATCCTCCCCGTCCATTCCCGTTGCAATCAACAAAGTCCCCCTATACTTCCCGGTCAAAAAAGTGCCATCAACACTAATCACCGGCTTGCAATGTTTGAATGCCTCTGCACATTGTGGAAAGCACCAATAAACACGCTGCATTGCTTCCTTCATTACCCCATTGTGCAACTCCACTGCTCCCGTGGTGCTTGTGCACCACTTCGTCCCCGGATTGTAATGAGCAATAGCATGTAGAATCCGCGGAACCCTACTGTAGGCGTCAATCCAGTCACCCCACAGCATGGCCATGGCGTGTTGTTTAACCCTCCATGCCTTGCCATACTTCACCCGATAACTAGTGAATCCGACAATTGCTTCAACGAGCGTTGACACCGAAATGTCAGGGTCAGCATACACCAATGAAGCAATCTGGCCTCCGATATATCGTGCCGTACACTGAGAGTGATCGTGATTTGGTCGGGAGGTACCACATGTGTGAGGCTGCTGCACTTTAGTTATCCTCCACTTCTGCCTTTCATCGGTCATTGGACGTGCCCATACCTTCCAACCACAATCAAGTTGGCATCGTATTGTGTACCGCAACTTAGAGTCAGAGTGCACCACATCGTATGGACGATGGTGCCGCACCGAGTAGTCCCTCAAAAAGAATTTCAGCTCCTCCATGCTGTCGAATGTCATCCCTCTCTGTATCAACTCTTGACCACTGTCAGGCTCGAGAGAATTAAGACGCAAGCCGGATGGACAATATACCTTCTTAGGGGGTACATGGAAGAGAGAAACCTCTGGAACACCCACATGAACTGCTCCAAGTTGTCTCAACTCCTCCATAGTGAGAGGAGCCAATCTAGCACCGGAAATGGTAGCCGTACTAGAGGACGGTTCAACCATAGGAGATGGTTGAACAAACGAGCGCCGATGCACCACATAGCTCGGCTCAACTACCACTCTTGGTTCTTGAGCCGGTGTTTGCACACCATGTGTTGGCTCAACAAATGGTGCTTCATTGACTGGAGTTGGCTCAAACACTTCTTCTTGGGTTAACGCTTCTCTCATTTCTTCTTCTTCTTCCTCTTCTTCTGATCCCGCAGAGATATCATCATCATCTTCCTCCTCAACATCAAATGTGCCTTCGTCAAAGTCATTGTTCACAAGACAATCATCATCTGAATCTGGCTCATTTCTCATGTCAACGTCATATTCTTCATCGTCCTCAGCTTCGCCCACCTTATCATTAGTTTGTACTAAGACACTCTCACGAACTTCAACTACCAACTCAGCGCAACCAACTTGGGACCCTTTCACTAACTCCTTATAAAAAGCCCAATCTTCGTCACATGAAATTTTTATAAGCACATAATGAGCCCTTTTGTCACCGGTATCGAATCTACCATGTAGGATTATTTCACTATGTTCTTGATCAACTTGGAATATTGAGCTAGCTCGAACAAAAACTTCGTCAAATGAAGGAGGGCTATCAAATCTTGTGACTTCATGCTTCATCCTCTCAAACTCTCCATTCTCATTAACCGAACCACCGGAGAAATAACGAACTAAGCGATCCATCTACATACATTTAACGGCCACATTACAATTACCATTCATGGACTTATACAAAAACTACTAAAAGACCAAGTATACCAAAATGTTAATCCACTACGTACCACAACCCTATATAAAAAGACCATTCTACAATAAATCCTAATTCCCATTTCTTGCCAATATTAACAAGAATATCTATCCACTAAAATCTCATCGAAATCGTTTCATGATACACAACCTACACGATACAAAAGCGTTGCCAAGAATCAATTACACGATAACGCTCATCTAATCTTACCCTTTTCGTACTAATTTACCAAATCCAACCCAAACCCTAGGTTACCCTACTACAAGCAATGCCAAGGGAAATAAGCAAATGGCACAAATCTACATGGATAAAGTGGAGGAGTTACCTTCCCGGGGTGTTTTCCCACCGTTTCCCCTTCGAATCCGTGGAAGAAAGAGGGGGATTTAGAAGGGGGAGGTGGTGGGCGGCGCCATGGGAGAAGTGGAGCTCGGGTGGGGAGGAGAAAGAATGGGAGGAGGAAGAAGAAAGGGGCTCGGGCGCCCGCTTGTATACAGGCGAGTCGCGCCACGACCTTTGGCGCGACTCAGTCGCGCCAAGGCATGTGGCGCGACTCGCCTTGCCATGTCAGCCGCCGCACTGGCCGCCCGCGCCCCGGCCGGCCGACGTGGCAGGTCAGTCGCGCCAAGCGTCGTGGCGCGACAAAAAAGGGTTATTTGTTGAAAATACAGTTCGGCTGGCGTTATTTTTAAAATTTCAGTTTAAAAGATTAAAAAATAAAAAAAAATAGACGAAGTAGTCGTTTTGACCCGCGAAGTACTTGCCCGTGGGTTCTACGGGGACTCGGAAGAGGACGAGGTCGGCGTCGGCGGCGATGGCCTTGGGCGCCAAGCTCAGATCGGCCAATGGCAGTTGCAGGCCGGGGCAATGGACGTTGAAGTGGGAGAGCACAGGCAGGCGCGCGGTGTAGAATGTCACCTCGATGGGGTGGCCGTTGCTCGTCCTGGAACTGGCGGTGGAGGCGTTACGGCGGCCGGCGGCGCTGTAGGCTCGGGTGTCGAGCAGGACGCTGCTCGGGGCGGCGTCATCGTGGCCCTCGTCGTCCTCGGGGCTCGAGGAGGAGGCGGCGGCCGCCATGGCGTTCGATGGATCCATCGTCCAAGATCCAACCCGGGAGAAGGATTGGATCGATCAAGCACGGGTTTGAAGATGGATTCCTTTAAGTAAGCAGTCACGCATGAGCCGGAGTTTGGCCCGGCCCATCTAGCAGCTCGCCTTTTTACATACCTTCCCACCAAAACTAACGTTACACGGTGCCAGAAATGCACCCTTTTTGATATACCTGATACAGACCCAGTGAACAGACAGTATAACTATCAGCCACGTTAAAACCCCAAATTTCTGCTGCTGGGGATCTTAGTCAGCGGGAGATCTTCAGGTTCTCAGACTGCAGATATTTGCTTCCCCATTGACTTACCACCTCTGTTACTCGCTGCATTCTCTTCCTGCACAAGGTGACCGGAAATAAGGAATTTTCTCAAGTAAATCATTCCGATACACTCTTATATTTTGTGAAACTAGTTTTGATGTTTCTTGATTTTTGTAGGTTATTTTGATGTTTCTAAGCAATGTAGATATCAATATACAATTGTTCAGTTGAAAGAATAGAACGAGATCAGTTAGGGACATAGAATCATTACATGCTAGTTATCCACATTCTGGTGTAAGTTGAGCATTTGATATGTACATTTTGTACTAAGATACTTGATTAGGTAGGCTGGTCAGATGTGGGCTCCCTTTTCCTTGTGTTAAAAGTGCCAACTTGGCTCCCTTTTTTCATCGAAATTTTTTATTGTTTATGAAACCATAGCAAACAGAGTGCACTGCAGTAAAATAATTTATGTCAAAGAAGAGAAACAATTTGCAGCAAAGTAGAAACTTCCACTGCATTATCGTCAAAGTACCATAATATTCAACGCAATTTCAACAATGTGTTGGTTTGGGTAATTGTGACTTTGCGTTCTATGTCATCAGTTCCATTGGATATTATGTTTTCATGATGATTCTCCTTAGCCATGTCCATTAGCTGAAACCTACAATCCCTGAATGTTCTAGCTAAAAAGCATCTATGATGAAAATATAAACTGCAACTGTGTCAACGGTCCTTGTATTGAAATCTCACTATTGCTCCAAAATGCGGTAAAAATTAGCATGTCTGGGCTTCAGAACAACACTAACGTCAAGGTGGGATGAATTGACATGGTTAAAAAAAATGGCAGTCCCACAGAATAAGGAAACAAGAATGAAATTTGGTGGCAATTATGATGAGCAAGAGCTTTTCAGGCATACCTCAGTCTCATTCACGGTCTGCTCAAGCTCAAGTTTGTGAGCTGACATTCGGGCAATCTCAGATATAGCTGCATCACGGACCTGTGTATCATCGCCAGCAAGTTCCTCGTATGCAGCCTCAAACGCCTCCTGCCAGAACCGTGGAAGCCGTACCTCATCACTGGTGCGTGTGTACATGTCCCACATTCGACCCACTAATTTCTCCCTCTCCTCCATCTCCTGGTAAAATTATACGTCAAACATAAGCTGCATATCAACTCCAGGCATGGACATACAGAATTGAAGCATGTCATTTGTGCTTTATGCTACTAATAGACAACACAGCAATGAATCACAATTTAACAATTAGGAAATGCTGTACTGGACTTATCGTACAATCATATAAACTAATAGAAAAATAGCTTTCTAAGATACAAATAAAACATAAGAGCGGTCCAAATGTCTTATCTACACAAAAGATTGCCACACCCATGATTAAACACGGTAAACCTCCTGTATCTTAGCAGGATGAACTCAAAATACCATGGCGCGCCCAGGTTGACTGCTAACCGAGTTGAACCAAGGTTTATAAATTCTTGTTTTGCTGGTAATCCTGGACACCTGGAACACACTTGTAATGGGTATTTCGACAGGCAGTTTTGATTTGACAAATCCAGATGTAACATGAAATCTGAATTTGGAAGATTCAGTATTTGTTCACAGTCCATGATTTGGCGCTTCCAGTCACAAACAACCCACCAAGGAAATTGGTATCTGAATTTATGCCGGAAATTGAATCCATGGATGAACCTATCCTGTTCATCTTACGGAGTTAATATAAATTGGGTTTTATATTCGTGGATAAGTGAGTGGTATCTACTCAACTGGTAAGGATCATGTAATACTATTTGTAGATACATTGTTTCACCTGCATTTTCTCACAGATGGTCCAACAGGCAAACCTAAAGAAGGTAAGGAACTGCACAACTCCCCTGACATTGGACTGAAAAAACCTGAAGCTAGCAAAGCTACCCATAGGCCACAGCAATAGTTCAGTTTCCCCCAATTTTCGTCCCCCATATCGTTGCAATTCCTAAAACTGGAGGAAGAAAGGAACCACGTGCTCCTTGATTTGAATACAAACTCCAGCTAACTGGAGATTAATCCCACCACACATGGTTGCCGATACACATTTACGCACAGGAACAAACCAGACAGAAAACGAGGAGGCAGGATACGAATCTCTGCTACGGGAGGCAGGCGGGGGCCGGTGGGTAAAGCGGAAGGGGGGGCGTACGTACGAGGGAGTCGAGGTCGTCGACGAGCGGGACGTCCAGGTCCCCGGAGAAGGAGGCGAGGTCGCCCGAGGAGGACCAGCGGAGCGAGACGGAGGCGGCGGACATGGACCAGAGCGCGAGCAGCGCGATGGCGGCCAGGGCCCAGACCTTGTACCGGCCCTTGCCCAGGACCGCCGCCTCCGCGCCGCCCACCGCGGAGACGGGCATAGTGATCTTGGTGGCCGACACCGGGACGGCGGCGAAGTCGGCGGCCACGGCCTTCATTACGGCGTCGGTGGCGGTGGTGGAGCGGGAGGGGGAGGGGGTGATCAGTGACGGCCCGTGGTGAGCTGGTTTTGTAATTAGCGAATGGTACACGCTGCCAGTAGTGAGGTTGGCCGCATGTGGGGCCCAGTTCCGGTGCCATACCCAACACCACTAGCAGAGGCGGTCGAGAGGCCGACCAAAACCCAATGGTGCGGTGCTCCAGCGTCAACTTCACTGCGCTTGTAACGAACAATTTTTTTTTCAGAATTCCAGGGACCAGGGATACCGCCAGTCCGGACCTGGATCCAGTGCAGTCGCTCCTGCTACGGTAAGATAAGCAGTCATTGCATCTGAACCATTGAAGGGTCATCAATGGTTAGAATTAGACACAATTTTTTCTTCCACCTTTCATTCTTAGCTTTTGCTGTTAGCCACCGCTACTTAGGAAAAACAGGAAATAACAGAAAAGAGAAGGCAGATATGTTACGATGGGATTTAATACAATAATATTGCCTGTATTTTACTGAAAACTGAGATATAAGAAAAGAGCACATGCTAAACTGAGGAAATTTTGCATATAAGAAGGTTGTTTTAAAAAATCAACATATAAGAAGGTTCTCTTTCCCTATTTATGAACAAAAGCTTGCATCAACCACCTCATATGCAAGACATTTCTCAACAATTAGCTATCATCTAGAGACAAGACGTTTCTCAATCCTCTTCGGACCCTGAGCTAGTTTGCATGAGCACAGACGTGCCAGCATCTTGCAATGGCACATGTTAGTCAAGCAAACCAATCGAAGTTGCACATTTACAACACTGATTCAATTATCAAAAACTAGTTAATTGATGCCCGTGGCTCCATCTGTTGGATTTTTATGTGGCTTCAACGTAATTACATATTATGGTTATTGTTTATCTCAGTGTGGATATATTCAGATGTATGTGATAGGGAAATAAATGATGTGAAATTTAACTCGAAGAAGTAAATACTCGATGTGCCGAGGACGTCTTTGCTGAAATACAGTAGAGGAATTAATTGAGATCGGCTCTACTGGAATATCTCTTATGTACGTACTGATGACCCGGGTATAGCACAACGGAAGAGCTGTGTTTGTTTTGCAGGATCGGCTCTGCAGGCTGTTAACCATATGATCAGATTGAAATTGATCTCATATATACAATCTGATTATGACACATGACTCACACATGTGTGCTAGGGACTAATATATTTTAGACTCATAAAACTGACCTGTCTGATCGTGGTTCGTGGCATGGTTCAGGAGTCATACAGTTTTCTGGAACACAAGTGGAATATTTGTTAACCCTGGAAGTGGAGTCTATAAATAGGTCCCTACCCTCTAGCCTCAAGATGCATTGTGAGCGGCACCACGGATAAGGCAGAGGAATAGAGGGTATAGATCCACAAAACCCTACACCATCGACTCTAGCAGCTTAGCAGCTGGGGTGCTTGCAGCTTGCCGGAGTGCTCCGCGCTACGGGATGTCGAACTTGCGCAATGTTGGCCTTCTTCGACGTACGTGGCTGTGTGCCTTGCTCGGCACCGGTGTGGACGCCGGGCACCTCCAGGAACAGCGGGATGAGGACGCTCAAGGATGGCTTCTCCGGCACACGCAGGACGAAGAGTAGAGGAGAAGGAGAAACGCCTCTACGAGCACCGCGAAGAGGTGCTGGAGGAGCATCGACTCCAGCAACGGCGACGAACATCTTTGCCGGCGTCGGGGTGAAGCAGGATCTCAGGCTCTCAGCACATCAGCAGTCCTTGGGCTTTGGCAGCGTCGGAGTGAAGCAGGCGATGGAAAAAAAAAGAGAAACGGACCCTTGATCCTAGCCGTTGCTTGTCCCTTCGATGGTTGAGATACTGCCACTGCTTATCTTACAGTGGTAGTTGCCACTGCACCTGATCTGTGTCCCGCCAGTCCGTATTTTATACGACAGTTTGGAAAACACAGCATGCCGCGTTTGTTTTGGATACAAAATGTCATAGATTTAAATCCTGTCATCTCTACCTATTAATTATCTCCTTTTTATCTATTAATTATCTCCTTTTTATGGACAGTAGCGGAGAAATTGATTAACCTAGCCAACAGCCCAACACTTAGATCCGACTCTACCCAATTTTTTTTAGATCATCCCAACATTATCTACTTATCCGACTGTTCTAATCAGTTTTGGGCAACCTTTTATCATGCATGAATAAGGCCGGGAGTCCGACTTGCTAAAGACCTCCTAAGGCAGCAGCAAGAACGGAGGGAGGTTCATTATACCAAACTTTTTTGTTCGTCCCAACACTATCTACTTATCCGGCTGTTCTAATCAGTTTTTGGATACTAAACAAGCCTTCCTAGATGATAATCTTTAGGCAAAAATTAGAATAGATTCTAGGAAATTGAAACTGTGACGGAACCGCCCTACTTAAACTGACTCAGGTGTGATCTGTAGTGTAAAACACTAACACATCACACACCTGGGTCAGCATAAGTCAGGAGTTCCATCGAGTGTCTTCGAGACAACCCGAATCATTCACTATCAGCTGTCTCATTACCAATACTCAGGATCCCAACACCAGAGGAAACATCACAGATATTGCAAGGCACAAATATATACAACACAGATAGATACGAGTTATACAAACCAGGGTAGCTCAAATTTAATTATTACACAGGGTTCTAAGTTCAGCAATAGGTTAACAAGATAATTAACAACCTAGTCGCAGATCATGTCGTGCCCTGACATGTCTGGTTCTCCAGACCACCACAGCACCAGCAACAGAAGCTACTCCTCGGCTCCACTGCAATAAGGGGTCAAAGAACCCTGAGTACAAAGGTACTCAGCGAGACTTACCCGACAACTATTCTAAAGGATAGCAAGGGTATGCAAGGCTGTGAAGTTAAACAGAAATAAACAGACTCTAGCAAGGCATAGCTTAATTAGTTACTATTCTAATTACAAAATTTTAAGTTGACAAGATAAAATCCTATTTAGCTAGGTGAGCCAATCAGTACTGCCAAACAATAGGATTAGCGGGTAATAAAGCAGGTATAAGAGCTTAATCACTAAATAACCACACAAATTAAGTATCTGTCAGGCTCAAGCATGTATCAAAACCGTTGACACTCGGCGATTCGAATCGATTTCAAACCCTGCAGGGGAAAACCTGGGACACACGCCGCGTGCGCGCCTCGTCAGGCCACACGAAGCTACTTTTCCCGCTATGGCCACCATTGCCTGAACTGTGCCCACATAGCCCGGGGTCGCATCCCCAATCCCTACACAGTGCTCGAGCAAAGGCATGTGGGTTACAGACTACGACCCCGCCCACATTCCTCGCCAGACACGGTGGGTCACAGTTCAACCGTTAGTACCACAGAAGTACATCAGTTTCCCGGCTCCCTATACCGGTATGTGCCCAGTACGTTCAAAGCTTGACCACAGGCAGACCACAGCAACTCCTATACTTATCCAGTGGGCAGGACCAACTCCAACACCAAAGCGTCCAACATATTCTCTTATCAACAACCATATGTCCTGCCCAACTCTTTCAAAGACTTACTAAACAGATTTAGCTCCCTAAGCCAACATTACCTAGTGGCAGGTGATTGGGATCACACCTGATTTACTACTATTGTGAGCAGACCTAAGCAACTCTACTCTATCTTTTTGAAAAGGTGGCAGAGATGCTCTAAACAAGGATGGATTATGCATTAAAAGTAGGATTCACTCTATCCTAATCTAATGCACAACCATGGGCTCAAACACGTCAACAACAGTAGTTAAGTTAGTACTGGGACGGGTATGCTCCGGGGCTTGCCTGGCTCACTGATCTCTGACTCTGCAGTAACTGGGGCTTCTGGAGCTTGCGGAACGGCTTCGGCTTACACCTCGAACACCACCTCGCCTNGTTACTATTCTAATTACAAAATTTTAAGTTGATAAGATAAAATCCTATTTAGCTAGGTGAGCCAATCAGTACTGCCAAACAATAGGATTAGCGGGTAATAAAGCAGGTATAAGAGCTTAATCACTAAATAACCACACAAATTAAGTATCTGTCAGGCTCAAGCATGTATCAAAACCGTTGACACTCGGCGATTCGAATCGATTTCAAACCCTGCAGGGGAAAACCTGGGACACACGCCGCGTGCGCGCCTCGTCAGGCCACACGAAGCTACTTTTCCCGCTATGGCCACCATTGCCTGAACTGTGCCCACATAGCCCGGGGTCGCATCCCCAATCCCTACACAGTGCTCGAGCAAAGGCATGTGGGTTACAGACTACGACCCCGCCCACATTCCTCGCCAGACACGGTGGGTCACAGTTCAACCGTTAGTACCACAGAAGTACATCAGTTTCCCGGCTCCCTATACCGGTATGTGCCCAGTACGTTCAAAGCTTGACCACAGGCAGACCACAGCAACTCCTATACTTATCCAGTGGGCAGGACCAACTCCAACACCAAAGCGTCCAACATATTCTCTTATCAACAACCATATGTCCTGCCCAACTCTTTCAAAGACTTACTAAACAGATTTAGCTCCCTAAGCCAACATTACCTAGTGGCAGGTGATTGGGATCACACCTGATTTACTACTATTGTGAGCAGACCTAAGCAACTCTACTCTATCTTTTTGAAAAGGTGGCAGAGATGCTCTAAACAAGGATGGATTATGCATTAAAAGTAGGATTCACTCTATCCTAATCTAATGCACAACCATGGGCTCAAACACGTCAACAACAGTAGTTAAGTTAGTACTGGGACGGGTATGCTCCGGGGCTTGCCTGGCTCACTGATCTCTGACTCTGCAGTAACTGGGGCTTCTGGAGCTTGCGGAACGGCTTCGGCTTACACCTCGAACACCACCTCGCCTCCCTCCTGGACGACGCCAGGGACCTCCACCAGCTCCGACTGCAGCGAACCCTGGTCTAAACGACATGATGCAAAAATATGAAAACTTCAAATTAGAGACCCTTAACCTCCCTAAACCTTTTTAAAACACCTAATTAGCATAAAGGAATTAATTAACGTATTCAAGGATTATAAACAAGAGAATAACTAATTTAAAAACCTATTTTCTAATTAAACAACCCTTAAACTCCATCCTAAAATCAAGGATAATAGTTACTAAAGCATCTAATATACTAAGCAATAACCTAAATGCATAAAGGGAAATGCAACTAACTCAAAATAATTTATTTCATTAATTTTGGAGCCTCTTACAAACAAATATGCAATTCTAATAATTTAACCTATTGAAATGCATTTACTAATAAAAACTTAAAACCTAAAACTCCCAGATTTACACAAAACCCCCTGGCCATAATCCTTTTCCAACCCGCAAACCACTTCTCTCCAACAGACTGACAGGTGGGACCCGGCCCTCTTTCTCTCCTTCTGTCTGACCGCGGCCCGGCCCAAAGCTCCGTCTGACCGCGGCCCGGTCCATCTCCCTCTCTTCTTTCCTCTTTCAGCTGCCGGTCCGGCCCACCCGCGCTCTTCCTTTCCCCACCTGCTGGTCGGCTAACCGGGCTCGGCCCACTTTGCTCCTCCTCCTTCCCCAGTCGGCAGACTGGGCCTGGCCCAGCTGGCCTCTTCCCTCTCGCTCGCTTCCTCCTCCGTTCCCTCGTTCGCACGTGCGCACGCCCGGCCCCAGGACCGACTGCGACGGCGCTGCCTCACGGCAACCACGCCGGCGGCGAGGTCCAGGACCCAATCGACCCCGAGGCCCTGTGTTCCAAGCCGCAGCGCATCAACCCTGGCCCAGGACCCGACCGGGAGACTACTGGGCGGCGGGAAAACTCTGCAGTGGCGGCGGCGATCTCGGAACACGGCGGCGGCGCAGGCAAACAACTCCAGGAGCCATACCCCAGGACAACAAGCGACACTCACAGCTCCTACACAACCCAGGACACACCATGCTCACGCTAGCTCAGGCTCTAGAGGACGGGCTCCTCGATATCCACTGTGGCGGCCGGCGGCGGCAACTGGAAGCGCTGGCGGACAACAACGGCGGCGCGAGCTGTCCGGCTAAACGGGGGCAAGATTGTCCTCAAGAGCTACCCCTAGAGCTTCGCCGTGACTCACTGAACTCGGTGCTCACCTACTCCTTAACCCTAGATGGCCGGAACTGGAACCTCCGCGGCGGCGACCCTGGTGGAACAAAACTCCGCGGCGGCGCAGAGGCGTTCCGGCCGACGGGATTGTCCTCCTGAAGAACAAGCAACACCTACAGCTTTCTGGGCTCACGCATGATGCAACCACGTACTCGAACCGGTGAGAGAAAGGCAGGAGAGTGGAGCTCACCGTGGGGACTAAAGACGGCGGCGGCAGTTGCAACGACGACCCGGTGGTTGCAAGCGACGAAGCCGAGCATGGACGGACTGGGCGGAGCATGGTCGGGCTAGAGATCTTGCAAGCACAAGGAATTGGATGGTGGGGCTCAGAGGGCGGTGGAAACGCAGCAGCGGCGGTGATGAGAACGCAGGACGACGGCGAGGACAAACCGAGCAAGAGAAAAGGAAAAAGCTCGATCTGCCGGCCTTATCCTGTCCCGCGGGCGGCGCGCGTAGGCCAGCAGCTGCTTGCCTCCCTCGTGCTGTTCCCCGCCCACACCGACGCGTGGCACGCGCAAATTTTTGGCGCGCGACATGAGCGGCGGGGCGGCGACAACAGATGAAGCTCTGTCGAGCTTAAACGCGACGGCCGGCTCAAAACTCTGCCCAAAAACCACCCCAAACACATGATTCCATACACCGGCTTCGCAAATCTCCAATACCAAGATTGTAGAGGGTACATCCATCTTTAAAACTTATTATTGGCCTTAGATCCAATACCCAACAGATCAAAAAGATCTGGAGCTCTGAACTTTAGCTCGTCACCGGATTTTTAACTGAACTTGCATTTCGTTTCTGAAACTTCATTCAGACCAGCAAATTGATTCATCTTTTTCTTCAAAATTTGCATGCAAACTCTTTGAGCTCAAATAACGAAAGTTGTAGCCTACACATTGAACTTCATTTTCTTTAATATAACCTTGGTCTAAAACTCAACAGATCTTGAGATATCAACCACTGAATGTCAGCCCCAAACTCGGCACTTCTGAAACTCGTGCAAACCAGCAAATTCAGATTGATTTTACTCCAAATTATGAATGTAAACTCTTCAAACTCCGAATACAAAAGTTGTAGCCTGTATATGGATCTACATTTCCTTCAATATGACCTTGAGCTGAATCTTCATAGATCATAAAGTATGCTGCCCTGAACTTCGGTCTCTGAAATCCCCCATTTTTCAGAAAAGATGCAGTGAACTCGCTGTTTAACCCTGCCATCTTTAGGCCATGATTTCTCCACAAACCAAATGTAAACTTTTGAATCTTCAATAACCAAAGTTGTAGTCCTAACAGAGGGCTACATTTCTCTCAATATAACCTTGGGCTAAATCCTTTTAGTTTGAAAGTTACAAGCCCTTGATTATTAACCAAAATCGTCATCAAATGTGGTTTAAACTTAACCAAATTTGGTTTTCAAAGTTTGAATTCTTCTCAAACTTGATCATTCCAAGCATATTTGATGATTTGCTATCTTTTAGAGTTGTCAACTCCAATTTGACTTGATCAACCTTTTCATGGTGAGGAATTACCAAAATACCCTTGGTCCATGTTTGATCTCTTTGAGTAGCTCTTATACCATCATTTGTTTACATCTATCCTCATTAGTAATCTAATGATAGTCTCTTAGGCTTAAGTAACACCTGGGGTGTTACAGCCCTCCCCCCTTAAGAAAATCTTGTCCCGAGATTTAGTTAAGGCGGTTAAACATCTGACTTAAGCAGCGGCAAGGAAAATGTGTCAGACATTTAAGAACAGAATATTTTCATTATGAGCACAGTGTAGTTGCAGGGTGAATTACACACAGGTTTCTGTCCAGTACTTTCAAGGACTGATTTAGCAAGAATGCAATCTTGCTATTCCCATGTTGCCCCATCTTCTGTGTGGTTACTCTATTGATTCTTTATCGAACTTAATACTCTTCCTACGAGTACTTCATTCCTTTTTACCCTGATACTTGATAGGTCTCTCATCCTATGTCAAATCTGATTCTAGTTTCATATCTAGATCTTCATCTACTCTTAGGAAACTCGTAGTCACTTCTTGAGTTGAAACACATGGTACATGCCATTCAAGTTCAATAGCTGACCAGATAAGGCCTATACATAAGTATAGGACCTCTTTGCTCAAATACCTGATAAGGTCTAATATATCTTGGAACTTATTTGCTTTAGCCCCCAAAGCTATGGATTCCTTTTAAGGGTGACACTTTCATGTACACTTCCAAAGCAAAACTTTCCACATTTACCCATTCTTCTTCTTAGGTGTTTCATGCCTAAGTCTTTCTTCTGAGCTTCGGCAAAAATTATCGAAGAGTTGAATCTTACCACCAAATTTGCAACCTTCCCTTGCATTATCATCTAACAAGGGCTTCTCCATATTTGGCTAAGCCAAGCTGGGGCAATGATCAACCTGAAAACACAACCACAAACTTATATAACACCGTTTGGCCTGAAAATACCATCTTGGATGCATCTTGAGACTTTAATCTTAATTTGGTGATATTCTGACTTCAAATCCAACTTAGCAAACACCTTACCTCCTACTAGCTGATTAAACAATGAGTCATTCCGAGGATGTGGATACCTGTTCTTAATAATTACAGCATTGAGAGCTCTGTAGTACCTGCAGATCTTCAAACTCCCATTTTTTTTCCTCTTTGCAAACAAAGTAGAACATCCCCCAGGAGATAAACTAAGACTGATAACATCTTTACCCATTAGTTCTTGCAATTGCTTGTTTAGTTCTTCTAAATCCTTGGGTAGCATTCTGTAAGGTCTGCTGTATTTGGTGATGTACTAACTCAAAATTTAACTTGACTGCTCCATTTTAAGACATTTCCATAATTTCTCTAAGCACACATTAAAACACCTTCCCATGGCATGGCCATGGACTCAGTTGAGTTACTTCTATTTTAACCAAACTTCTCGGCAACTTTGACTCAGCAGGTAACTATTCTTCTGGATGGTTATCCTCCTAATTTTCCAGAATACACTATTTGGGTGTCCACACTTATATGCATCCTATCCAGCTTCATCCAGAACTTGTTTCCTTATATTGAGTGCTTGGATATAATTATTCCATCTTGAAGTTAGTTGCTTCTTGGTTGGGACATTGACGTTATAGTGGTAAACTTGTCGAACATTGAGCAACATAGTAGTAGGAATATGTATAGTAATTCACAGATTTAGCTTAGTTCCTCTCGGTTGCGCACTCCGGATAATGCGCCATCCGTTTGGACAAGCCACATCCACTCCTTACAAAATTTCAAATAATAGCACCGTCTCCCAGCTATACATCCAGTTTTGCACTGCACCTGGGCGAGCCGGCACAATACAAAACTTTAAGTATATCTGGAAGTTGCGCATTCAATTGAAATTATTTTACATAATCCTAACCATAATTTGCCATGATGTCGAATCCACAATGCTTCTAACTAAATTACCACTATACTCATCCTCCTCCTATTTTCAACATCCGATTCTCTTTCCGGCAATCCTCTGACAATATATCCCCACCTTCAAAACCAACTCTTTAAGTACTTCTAGCCATGTCCTTACCACAAACTTGCTCTAACTCTCTTCCTAAAAGAGTGGTGTCTAGATCATGACTAACTATCTATAACCTTATTAAAGTAGTACTCATCTTCTTCGATCATTGATAGCTTCAACATTCTCCTCGTTGTCCATTGGCAATGGCAGTAAAAACTCTGATACTGGAACTTCTTCCTACTCTTTTACTCCCATGAGAACTACCATAGTCTGATATTCCTCAACTTATTACTGAAGGACCATGATCATATGCAACTGATCTAACATCTCAACTTCAAATTTGGTAACCATGACACCTAACTCTATTTGGGTCTCCAGGGCAGTATGCTTGCTACTGTTTGCTCTACCATATACTTATCTGAGTTGCTTCCCAAAATGTTGAATGGTACTCATCATGGTGATGGCCTCTCTGACATAGGAGTTCACCAGTGAAGCTCGGGAATCCTGTCTTACCTTCAGATCCATTATTGGGGCCTGCTTTCTAGCTTGAGTATTTGCAAACTCTTCCTTCTTCTTCAAATATCCAGATTCATAATCTTGATGAAAATTGTACATTGAACCCATGTACAGGGAAGACGCTGTAAGAGCATGACTGTATTCCTTATGTCCTTCAGTGATTAGAACCTCCTGGCGATGCCTCTAAACTCCACCATTTGGTTGTATAATAAGGCAATACTTTGCTCTAGTATTACTGATGTCAAACTTATGCTTCTCACAAATGGTCGTTAAAACCTTGTGAGTGGCAGTTTCCACCAACTCCGAATACTGAGCCCTTTTTTTATTGGTACAGTGGCTTCTATTCAGGATTAGTACCAACTGGGACGTTAACCATCATGAAACACTTATAGCTGTCCTCAGGCACAAACTCTTTCCGACATACTCTGGATACTCCGTGTAGCCTAATTACCGAAGTGTGTCCCACAACAGCTTCAGAAGACCTTGTATGCCAACCAAGTACTCGTGGGTCCATCCTTTATCATTTACCCAGTAGGTATTCCTCATAACATCGGGTGAACACAACTTTAGGCCAAGGTACAAATAAGAAGTTTTGAAAACTACCCAAAACCCATGCAAAGGTATGCAATGCACATGCTCGAAACCTACGACCTCAAAGGGAACACACAACCTCTCGCATAAACACGGTGGCTTTTTCGTACATCTCTCAACTTATAATAATCTACCGATTCTAAACGTAGCGAACGAAGTTAGGGTACCTGCAGAAGACCATACATTACCATTCACTATAGAAATGGCACCCATGCGTTCAACACTGCATGGACAGTGCTTCATACGCTTACACGTATTCACTTGTCCCATACTCACCACTGTATGGTCAGCGTTTGCGTGCCCCATATCATTGCCATATGGGGTGCCCCTGAGTAAGCCACTCCCCAGGGTTAAGCGACCGTGATTACTAAGATCACACGGCAGGAACTCCGCACTCCACATCAGGCGGCAGATGTCGACAAGCCTCAAAGACAAGCCCAACGGGCTAGCCAATGGACAGGTCGCCCCGAACAATCAGTGAACGGGCCCCTCACACAAGCAAGCTTGTGCAAGTCAGAGTCATAATATTATATCTTGCTGAATTTAACTTACCATCATACCTGATCGGAGGTGCGTCGTTACAGAATCGCAAGTTTAGCAGAAAGTAAATACACAACTCTAGAAGTTAGTTTACTAGGGCCACCTCATAATAATCTCATAACTACCCACTAGGGCACTCTAACTGGGTTCAACTCAACACCTGTGATGTCCTGAGGATATAAGCTCTGATACCAGCTGTGACGGAACCGCCCTACTTAAACTGACTCAGGTGTGATCTGTAGTGTAAAACACTAACACATCACACACCTGGGTCAGCATAAGTCAGGAGTTCCATCGAGTGTCTTCGAGACAACCCGAATCATTCACTATCAGCTGTCTCATTACCAATACTCAGGATCCCAACACCAGAGGAAACATCACAGATATTGCAAGGCACAAATATATACAACACAGATAGATACGAGTTATACAAACCAGGGTAGCTCAAATTTAATTATTACACAGGGTTCTAAGTTCAGCAATAGGTTAACAAGATAATTAACAACCTAGTCGCAGATCATGTCGTGCCCTGACATGTCTGGTTCTCCAGACCACCACAGCACCAGCAACAGAAGCTACTCCTCGGCTCCACTGCAACAAGGGGTCAAAAAACCCTGAGTACAAAGGTACTCAGCGAGACTTACCCGACAACTATTCTAAAGGATAGCAAGGGTATGCAAGGCTGTGAAGTTAAACAGAAATAAACAGACTCTAGCAAGGCATAGCTTAATTAGTTACTATTCTAATTACAAAATTTTAAGTTGACAAGATAAAATCCTATTTAGCTAGGTGAGCCAATCAGTACTGCCAAACAATAGGATTAGCGGGTAATAAAGCAGGTATAAGAGCTTAATCACTAAATAACCACACAAATTAAGTATCTGTCAGGCTCAAGCATGTATCAAAACCGTTGACACTCGGCGATTCGAATCGATTTCAAACCCTGCAGGGGAAAACCTGGGACACACGCCGCGTGCGCGCCTCGTCAGGCCACACGAAGCTACTTTTCCCGCTATGGCCACCATTGCCTGAACTGTGCCCACATAGCCCGGGGTCGCATCCCCAATCCCTACACAGTGCTCGAGCAAAGGCATGTGGGTTACAGACTACGACCCCGCCCACATTCCTCGCCAGACACGGTGGGTCACAGTTCAACCGTTAGTACCACAGAAGTACATCAGTTTCCCGGCTCCCTATACCGGTATGTGCCCAGTACGTTCAAAGCTTGACCACAGGCAGACCACAGCAACTCCTATACTTATCCAGTGGGCAGGACCAACTCCAACACCAAAGCGTCCAACATATTCTCTTATCAACAACCATATGTCCTGCCCAACTCTTTCAAAGACTTACTAAACAGATTTAGCTCCCTAAGCCAACATTACCTAGTGGCAGGTGATTGGGATCACACCTGATTTACTACTATTGTGAGCAGACCTAAGCAACTCTACTCTATCTTTTTGAAAAGGTGGCAGAGATGCTCTAAACAAGGATGGATTATGCATTAAAAGTAGGATTCACTCTATCCTAATCTAATGCACAACCATGGGCTCAAACACGTCAACAACAGTAGTTAAGTTAGTACTGGGACGGGTATGCTCCGGGGCTTGCCTGGCTCACTGATCTCTGACTCTGCAGTAACTGGGGCTTCTGGAGCTTGCGGAACGGCTTCGGCTTACACCTCGAACACCACCTCGCCTCCCTCCTGGACGACGCCAGGGACCTCCACCAGCTCCGACTGCAGCGAACCCTGGTCTAAACGACATGATGCAAAAATATGAAAACTTCAAATTAGAGACTCTTAACCTCCCTAAACCTTTTTAAAACACCTAATTAGCATAAAGGAATTAATTAACATATTCAAGGATTATAAACAAGAGAATAACTAATTTAAAAACCTATTTTCTAATTAAACAACCCTTAAACTCCATCCTAAAATCAAGGATAATAGTTACTAAAGCATCTAATATACTAAGCAATAACCTAAATGCATAAAGGGAAATGCAACTAACTCAAAATAATTTATTTCATTAACTTTGGAGCCTCTTACAAACAAATATGCAATTCTAATAATTTAACCTATTGAAATGCATTTACTAATAAAAACTTAAAACCTAAAACTCCCAGATTTACACAAAACCCCCTGGCCATAATCCTTTTCCAACCCGCAAACCACTTATCTCCAACAGACTGACAGGTGGGATCCGGCCCTCTTTCTCTCCTTCTGTCTGACCGCGGCCCGGCCCAAAGCTCCCTCGGCCCCCGCGGCCCGGTCCATCTCCCTCTCTTCTTTCCTCTTTCAGCTGCCGGTCCGGCCCACCCGCGCTCTTCCTTTCCCCACCTGCTGGTCGGCTAACCGGGCTCGGCCCACTTTGCTCCTCCTCCTTCCCCAGTCAGCAGACTGGGCCTGGCCCAGCTGGCCTCTTCCCTCTCGCTCGCTTCCTCCTCCGTTCCCTTGTTCGCACGCGCGCACGCCCGGCCCCAGGACCGACTGCGACGGCGCTGCCTCACAGCAACCACGCCGGCGGGGAGGTCCAGGACCCAATCGACCCCGAGGCCCTGTGTTCCAAGCCGCAGCGCATCAACCCTGGCCCAGGACCCGACCGGGAGACTACTGGGCGGCGGGAAAACTCTGCAGTGGCGGCGGCGATCTCGGAACACGGCGGCGGCGCAGGAAAACAACTCCAGGAGCCATACCCCAGGACAACAAGCGACACTCACAGCTCCTACACAACCCAGGACACACCATGCTCACGCTAGCTCAGGCTCTAGAGGACGGGCTCCTCGATATCCACTGTGGCGGCCGGCGGCGGCAACTGGAAGCGCTGGCGGACAACAACGGCGGCGCGAGCTGTCCGGCTAAACGGGGGCAAGATTGTCCTCAAGAGCTACCCCTAGAGCTTCGCCGTGACTCACTGAACTCGGTGCTCACCTACTCCTTAACCCTAGATGGCCGGAACTGGAACCTCCGCGGCGGCGACCCTGGTGGAACAAAACTCCGCGGCGGCGCAGAGGCGTTCCGGCCGACGGGATTGTCCTCCTGAAGAACAAGCAACACCTACAGCTTTCTGGGCTCACGCATGATGCAACCACGTACTCGAACCGGTGAGAGAAAGGCAGGAGAGTGGAGCTCACCGTGGGGACTAAAGACGGCGGCGGCAGTTGCAACGACGACCCGGTGGTTGCAAGCGACGAAGCCGAGCATGGACGGACTGGGCGGAGCATGGTCGGGCTAGAGATCTTGCAAGCACAAGGAATTGGATGGTGGGGCTCAGAGGGCGGTGGAAACGCAGCAGCGGCGGTGATGAGAACGCAGGACGACGGCGAGGACAAACCGAGCAAGAGAAAAGGAAAAAGCTCGATCTCGCTGGCCTTATCCTGTCCCGCGGGCGGCGCGCGTAGGCCAGCAGCTGCTTGCCTCCCTCGTGCTGTTCCCCGCCCACACCGACGCGTGGCACGCGCAAATTTTTGGCGCGCGGCATGAGCGGCGGGGCGGCGACAACAGATGAAGCTCTGTCGAGCTTAAACGCGACGGCCGGCTCAAAACTCTGCCCAAAAACCACCCCAAACACATGATTCCATACACCGGCTTCGCAAATCTCCAATACCAAGATTGTAGAGGGTACATCCATCTTTAAAACTTATTATTGGCCTTAGATCCAATACCCAACAGATCAAAAAGATCTGGAGCTCTGAACTTTAGCTCGTCACCGGATTTTTAACTGAACTTGCATTTCGTTTCTGAAACTTCATTCAGACCAGCAAATTGATTCATCTTTTTCTTCAAAATTTGCACGCAAACTCTTTGAGCTCAAATAACGAAAGTTGTAGCCTACACATTGAACTTCATTTTCTTTAATATAACCTTGGTCTAAAACTCAACAGATCTTGAGATATCAACCACTGAATGTCAGCCCCAAACTCGGCACTTCTGAAACTCGTGCAAACCAGCAAATTCAGATTGATTTTACTCCAAATTATGAATGTAAACTCTTCAAACTCCGAATACAAAAGTTGTAGCCTGTATATGGATCTACATTTCCTTCAATATGACCTTGAGCTGAATCTTCATAGATCATAAAGTATGCTGCCCTGAACTTCGGTCTCTGAAATCCCCCATTTTCAGAAAAGATGCAGTTAACTCGCTGTTTAACCCTGCCATCTTTAGGCCATGATTTCTTCACAAACCAAATGTAAACTTTTGAATCTTCAATAACCAAAGTTGTAGTCCTAACAGAGAGCTACATTTCTCTCAATATAACCTTGGGCTAAATCCTTTTAGTTTGAAAGTTACAAGCCCTTGATTATTAACCAAAATCGTCATCAAATGTGGTTTAAACTTAACCAAATTTGGTTTTCAAAGTTTGAATTCTTCTCAAACTTGATCATTCCAAGCATATTTGATGATTTGCTATCTTTTAGAGTTGTCAACTCCAATTTGACTTGGTCAACCTTTTCATGGTGAGGAATTACCAAAATACCCTTGGTCCATGTTTGATCTCTTTGAGTAGCTCTTATACCATCATTTGTTTACATCTATCCTCATTAGTAATCTAATGATAGTCTCTTAGGCTTAAGTAACACCTGGGGTGTTACAGAAACTTTCGTGAAAGAGAAGCAAATAAAATGCTTTCATAAAAATTCTCATAGAATGGCAGGTCATACGCTAGGTATGCCTACCCCACTCTCACGGATAGTATGACTGAAAACAGATGTTGCTTTGCAGTTTTGTGTTTACGTGTGCTTGGTTAGAACGATGAAATGAGAGTGCGAGGGGAAGGAGACTGGGTCTCCTCGCAATCTGCCACGCCATTGGTTCGGCAGCCATGCTAGGCACTGCTTGGCGCGAGTAATGTTAACGAGCATTGAAAATAAAGTTAAATCTTCACACCACATGATATATACTGTGTTAGGGTTGTTTCCCGATCCATTTTATCATACCCCACTGCCCAAACTCCAAAGTTGCCACATCATATGGAGAGCATTCGATTGATTTGTAGATGCCTTGCAGCACGTGGACGTGATGGATGCTCCTACAGGCTTGGCTCGACCAGTTCTCCCACCGGCAGGGATAATCTAGGCCTACACTAAACATTATACATAAGAGACAAAGCCCTAATCAACAGAGTGGCCGGCGGTGTATCTGAGTTGCTAAACAAGATGGATGGCAAACATCTAACAGCTCCAATTCCACAGTATTTCCAAGTCTCTGCTCATAGAATGTGGGTCTATGTCACTTCGCTAGTATCTTGTTTCCAGCAAGGCATCAAGAAGCCCGAAATCCATGGCCTAGAAATGGTTAAACGTGAGTTATTGAAAGAAGTTTTCAAGAAAATATTATAGTTTGAAAAAGAGACCCTTTCTACTTTTCTCTACTGATCGACAATATAGGCAAAAAAAGATACCTCTGAAGACGACATGAACCGATCCCTCTCTGTCCACTGTTGCACCATGTCCAATGGTTGCCCGGTGAAGGCAGCAAACATTTTATCAACTTTCTGCATGCACAACATCCAAGAACTTCAGTTAGAGCTTACAAACCCAAATAAACATAATTGGTTCTTGGCATCATCTACCATCTGATGGGAAAATGTAATGAATATAACTCCTTAGTAATCGCAAAATACTTACATCACGAGCATAAATGGTCTCCCCAACCTGCCGCCTCACCTCCTCCATATTACCCTGCACGCAATTCAATTGTTTGTATCAAAACAAAATTCACGTAACACACATCACAAAGGCAATGCAACTAGAGATGGTGCCAACCAAAATATGACAATTATCGAAGCCGCCAAACAATGAGAAATTCATCTGACTACTTGAATCAAATAGGAAAGCCGACAGCCATACCTCTGAACCGCCTTGAGGTTGATGAATCATTACTCTAGCATTTGGCATTGCATAGCGCATTCCCTTCTCACCACCAGCAAGAATGATTGCTGCTTGACTAGCAACAACACCAAAGCACACCGTCCCAACTTTGGGTTTGATCTGATTGTGATAACAATGCAGCAGCACAGCGCATCAGAGATATACAGATCGGTATAACTTTCATCGCAGATGCAAGCCTTGGTGTATGATCAATTGAAAAACTTGGCAAAAGAAGAAAGTGGAGGATCAAATCTTATATATATAAATCTCTAGGGTTCAGTAGAAACAATTAAAACAGTGAACCCCAAAAACAAGAGAATCAAATATATGTATCTGACTCATCAAAACAAGATGCACATATCAGCATTTAATGTTTGGACCACATGCTGAACAATTACATGAAGCAGAAACATTTATTTCCTGCAAGCCCTAAGAAAATAAAAATAAGTTGCTAGAGTTCACTAGAAACAATTAAAAAGGTGGACCTGTTATGGGTGGCCGGAGGCCCCGCCCATCTACCATGTAGGTGAAAAGATAAGGATCATAACAGAACCTAGTGATGTATGGAATCACACATCAAAACAAGATGTGCATCAGCATTTAAAGTTTGGATCACTTGATGAACAATTATATGAAGCAGAAACAATTAGTTCTTGCAAGTCCTAGGACAACAAAATTGTGCTCCTTACATCATGCAGTCACGTAAGCAGGTTATCTGAGACTCTTCAGGCAAGATAAATATAGTTATTTATAGACACAGAGAGAAAGTTGTAACACTTGAGAGTGGTATAAGAACGGCTTAAAGTGACCAGCTGTCCAGCTCTGAAGCCCTGCTCGGAATGTAGAGTCCCTTGCAATATGCAATTACACTACTTAAAAGCTAAAATACGATAAATGAACATAAAACATTTCAGTGCATGGCCCAAAAGGACAGATAACTAATACTCCCTCTGTTCTTTTATACATGTCACATTAGGTTTGCCCTAAGTCAAACATATCCAACTTTGATCAAGTTTATAGAAAAATATAGCAACAATTATACTACCAAATGTATGACTTATAGGAAGAGCCCCAGTATTAGGTCAGAAAAGATAAAGAAAATAGATGAATTACCCAGGACATACAGTCGTAAATAGCTAAGATGGAGTAGAGACTTCCGCCAGGGCAGTTCAGATAGATCTAACAAAACAGGAGCATAATTTGTGTTATTACAAAAGGTGCTAGAAGATAAGACAGAAGAACAATTAATAATCGAGGGTCTTCTGCTGTGCAATGCTAGGAAATCTAGTAAAATAAGAATGCATACTAACCAGAATATCACTCTCTTCATCAACAGCAGCAAGTGTGACAAGCTGTGATATGACACGTTGTGCCACCTGGGAGTTAATATATTGACCAATGAAGATTACACGATTTCCCAGTAGTACAGTTGCAAGATCAAGAGGGCCAGCAGGAGTCATGATTGCCGGCATTAAAGGTGGATTTTCATTCTCAGATGCTACAATTGTATCTTGCCTATCCAAAATCATTGACAATGTTACGAAAACGACCAGAATATATATACTATTATCAAGGTGAAAGAAAACCAAACTTCTACTACACAGCCTCGAATAATAAGGGACAAGTTCTTCAAATATGTACCTGAGAGAAGAATGGCAATGTATCCTCTGGTCCTGCTGTGAAGAAACACCATGTGATACAAATTGCACTCCTATATGTATAACTTGAGTGAGATAGAAATTCAACAAATCAGAACAAAATAATAATGAAAAAGCATACTGAGTAAACAGAAAATAAGCACTACTAAAAGAATTTATAGAAAAATGGTTGGAAAAATGACCAGTATAACATTAGCATTATCTTGTGCCGTCAGGCAAGAATGTAGAATAGCTGAAATGCATAGTCGTGCCTAACACAATTCAAGATCATCCCAACTTCAATGAAAGTCTCATTCAACTCTATGCTCGTATTCCTATTTCATATTAATCAGCAGTGTGAACTGCAATAAGTGTTGTAAGACAACTTCAAGATAAAATCAAATTGAATAACCACTATATAATGACATGGGCTTAAATTTACATGGCCCCCAACTGGTGTTTTTTTTTTTAATTTGTGGTAGCTAGGTAGTAACAAATTGTGTTTCTCGACATGGCTCCTATTCCAAATTAAGCTTCATAACCAGTCAGTTCAACTAAGAGATTAAGCCAGTGACAAATTGCACACACCGCACAATCTACTCATACAATACAAATTCTGATATAATCCCAGCACCAGTCAATGCTCTATCTATGAGAGGCCAGCAACGGGTAAACGGTGGCCCCATCAAAGAATCGGCAGTCGGCACAGAGCTAAGTAATGGGCACACGATTCCGGAGTAGACAGCAATCTATGAAATGTGCTGTGGCAAGTCACAAGTACAAAACAGTTGTTGTTATGGGGAAACAAGTGAAATCCTTGAATAACATCAGTCCCCGCGCAACCCGCGGTTTCCGCGAGAATCACGGCACGCCCCAATCTACGAGTTGTTACAGGATTACACCAAAAACTAGAAGCAGGTCCGCGCCTGCACAACTCACTCTTCCCGCCTGGGGCCTGGGTGAATCTATCCGATTCGTAAGACGGAAAAGGTAAACAATCCCATAGCTTCTATGCTAAAACAGTGCGGAAAACCTCACCTCGGAGACCAAGGCGCGCTTTGGCTCCATTCCGCCTACACAAAATAACCAGGTACAAGATGAGGTCATGAGGGTGAGATTGGGCCGTGGGAGGAGCCGGGAAGAGGGGAGAGATGGGGAATGGAAGAGGTTGTTCTCACCGGTGTGAGAGGAGGCCGGAGGGGGCGACGCGGGCGGCGAGCGGGGCGGAAATGGTGGCCATGGGCGCCATTGGAGGCGTAGAGGTGGGGGAGAGACGGAGAGTGTGACGAGGAGGGGGGAGGGGATGAGGTTGGAGTTTGGACTCGGGCTTGCCCGCTCGCTGAATCACAGGCCCAGGTGGGCTGCACCTTCGCGGGCTGCAATCTCTCTTTCTGGTGGACTGGCCCGCAAACGATTTAAGGCCTCGTTTAGATTGGTTAAATTCGATCGAATTCAATGATTGAAAGTGCATTGAGAATTGAAAAAGTAGAGAAGGGGCACGTAGTTCAATGCGTTACTTTTGATTGAATTGGTCCTTTTTGAAGCAAACTAAACAGGGCCTAAGTATATGGTAGTAGTAGGAGTATCTCTTAAAATGCAGATCGGATTTAAACTTCCGATGTAAAACTTCGTCTCCCCTACTTTTGAGGATTCCAAACATTATACCGAACCAACCATCTCCATCATCAATGATATTTTCGAATAATACCCGAAAAATTATTTTAATATCTTTTTTTATGATTATTGAGAAGGTTGCTGCCTATAGTAGCTTCTAGGCATTTGAGTTATGACAAATATATTTCCTAATAGAATGATAGTGTTTTTTAATAAAATACTCACAAAATATATTAGATGCACCTCAAGAGTCACTTCACCCATGAACCATGATCCATCGCCTGATCTGTTTGTTTTTTTTTCCCCTGTGAAAGGCCACCGCTTTCATCTCGCACTGTAATCAACATCATGGTAGATTTGATGTGAAGTTGTGATCTGTGAATCGAGCAGGCCGATCCAGACGAGTCAGTCGGGTCGTTGGTTTTGCCGACATCGAGTGTGGTGCTCATGCTCGCTCACCTCACGTGTCACTCTCGAGAGTCTCGAGTATCGTTGAGCACCAAAAACCGTGAGCCGGGACAGATTCTTCCAGTCCAAAAGGCCCAACAACAAAAAGGGTCGCGTTGTTAACAAGCACGCTGAATGCCCAAATAATAAAGTTCGTAAATCTGCCGGTTGCACCCATTGTTTACCATGCTATACAATATAGGTCGGCTAATATATATTAGTGCTAATAAAAAGATACGCTTCGCTCGAGCCAACTTGCATTGAAAAATCGCATCCGAAAAAGACGTCAAAGAGGAGGAGGCGCACCAGCCTTGGTATTGTCTTCAGCCTGTTCGGTTGGCTGGCGGCTGGTGGCTGGTGCTGATTTGTTATGAGAGAAAAGTACTGCTGGCTGGCTGGTGGCTGATGGCTGGTGCTGATTTGTTGTGAGAAAAAAGTACTGCTGGCTGGTGGCTGATAAGCCAACCTACGTAGATCGGCTTATATTAGTGCTATACTAATAGTTTTTTTTGGATAGGTTAGTGCTAATAAATTAAATTAAAGAGAGGCTTAAGAGAAGAGACCGATATGGCCTTGTTTGGTTCCCAAAACTCTAAAAAGCGCTAAAGGGAATCTTGCATGCATGGAGTACTAAATAAAGTCTATTTGCAAAATCTCTTCACAGATGGGTGTAACTTTTCGAGACGAATCTAATGACCCTAATTAATCCATGATTAGCTACAGTGATGCTACAGTAACCATCCTCTGTTCATACGGTCAAAAGCCTCATTAGATTCGTCTCGCGAATTAGCGCAGGGGTTGTGGAGCTGGTTTTGTAAACTGCCTTTATTTAATACCTTAATTAGTGGTCAAAGTTATAAACAGTAGTACTAAATTTTAGTACACGTGGATCCAAACAGGGCTATAATTGAGCCAACTTGAAAAGGGCACCCGAAAAAGACATCAAAGACAGGAGGCGCACGTGGTATCACACCAGCGATCACTGGCCACACCCAAAACCAAAAATATCACGCAGGGCAGCGGGCAGGGGCAGCTGTGCAGGAGAAGCCGAGAAGATAAACATCCACCGGCCGGACCGAAGCGACCAGGCACCAAACCACCGCAGCGAAACCAAGCCTCTGCTCTCTCCATTCTCTCCAGTCCCCAGCTCGGGAGCGAGCGAACCTAGCACAAGGCGCGGGGGGAAGAGGCACCGCCGGCCATGAGCGTGGTGATCCTGGACGGGTCGACGGTGCGCGCCTTCGTGGCGGACGAGGCGGCGTTCGCGCGCAGCGTGGACGTGCGCTTCGCGGCGCTGGACGCCAACGGCGACGGCGTGCTGTCCCGCGCTGAGCTGCGGCGCGCGCTGGAGTCGTTCCGCCTCCTGGACGGCGCCGGGTTCGGGTCCGCCGAGCCGGCGCCGCTCCCCGCCGAGGTCGCCGCGCTCTACGACGCCGTCTTCGAGCAGTTCGACGCCGACCACAGCGGCGCCGTCGACCGCGCCGAGTTCCGCGACGAGATGCGCCGCATCATGCTCGCCGTCGCCGAGGGCCTCGGCTCGCAGCCGCTCCAGGTCGCCGTCGACGACCAGGGCGGCAGCTTCCTGCTCGAGGCCGCCGAGCACGAGGCCGCCGCCATCGCCGCCAAGATCGACGCCCAGCGCAAGGAAGAAGCCGATGCCGCCGCCGCCGCCGCCGCCGAGTGACACGCCGACGCGCCGCGTGGTGGGGCGGTGGCCTTGTGTGCTCTGCGCTTCGCTGTACTGTTTCTGGTTGTTGCCGGTGTACCAGTACAGCAGTACGTGTCGGTCGGTGTGCTACTACACGCGTGCGTGATTAGGAAAACCAGCGCGTGGCGTTCGTTTTTGAGAAACCAACGAAACCACTACCACTGTACTTGTGAATGGAATAAAGAGGCTTTCGAACTTGGGTAAACCTTGCAATCGTTTAAATGTTTTTCTGAAAACAGCTTGTTAATTGCCATTTCTTGGGTTCATTTTCTTGTGTATACAAGTTTTATTGGACGACACACTGTGCCAGTTTCTTCTTTTTATCAAGAAATAGACACCGCCGACACTTAAACTGAATTTTCTATGCGTCTTACAACAATTTAAAATGGGGATAAAAACATGCTCAGATTTCACTTAGGCCGGTCTTAGCGAGGGTTTTATAAAAGTTTCAATCTTCTTAAATAATTTGCAACATAGACAAATATGATGGCATGACAAAAATTTTATGAAGAGAAAATGAATGTTTCATTAGGATGAAACTGTGCATACACGATTACCACAACTATTTAATATCTTGAAACAAGGTTTCATTTTCCTGGAATTCGTCGGATTAAATACTACAATTACCCTATAAAACTGTGTAGTCAAACAGTGCCGAGTGGGATGACATTATAGACAGAAAAATAAAACTTGGGCAAATACCCACGGAGTATGATATGTGTATGTATTCACAAAACCAAAAATTCACAAGATAGCATTCAGCGCAACTAAAATAGCCCACCTGGTCCTCTCTCCCTGCTCCGGGCCCAATGGCCAAACATCTCGCCTAGCCCAATCCCACTGTTGCTCACGAAGCGAACTGTATCAGTCGGCGCCGCACGCAGCTCCAGTTACTCTTCCTCAATTTCCTAATCGATTTCGGCGGCCGGTGGATTGCGCAGGCACCGAGGCAGAGAGCTGCGGAGGAGGCCGGCCAGCGGCGGTCGCGTGCGCCGGCGCGAGCGCAGCAGGGGCGCCGCCGCCACGGCGCGCAACGACGCACTTTGTCACGGAGGCGGCAGGTGAGCCGTTTGCAAATTGTTGTGAACTTGTGATAGCAATTTGCGAATATTTGTGAATTGTGATTGCAATTTGTGATAGTTTTTTTAAATTATTTAGAAACCAGTGATGGGCCGGCCCGACAGAGGCCCAGCGCACACTAATAAACCAAAAAAAAAAAGAGGAACACACCTGTCATAAGTGGCCTGGGCCGGCCGCGAGCTGATCCTACATACCTGACTGGCCCACTGTGTGAGCTGGACAACACGCCTCTCCTGTCTCCTCGGCCTTCACGATTCACCTCTCTCGCCGTCGCTGCTCCGACGAGCCCGCCGCCGGCCGACCTCCTCTTCTTCTGTCGGAGAAACCTACAGAGGCGTCCGGTCGTACGAGGGCCTCCTCGGTGCCCGCGCCGCACGCCTGCCTGCCTCCTCTCCACCCCGAGCTTCCTCCTGCCCCCGCGCCCAAGCGCGTCGTGCCGGCGGCGCGGAGCCCCGCCTCCTGCTTCACCCCATCGGAGGTCGCCAGCCACGCGGAGGAGCTCGTTTCCTCTCAGTCGTATTCGGCGTCGGCTCTCTCGTCGCACTCCAGGGGTTGGGGTTTGGCTTGGAGGGGACATCAGTCCAGGACCTGGGATTCAGTCCTTGTGTTGGTAAGAAACCCTAACTTACTTGGGTGGAATTAGTTGAGTTCTGTTACGGGAGCCGCGTGGAATCAAAACCCAGTCTCTGGTTAGCTCTTGATGGTACTATGGTAGTGGAGGATTTCTTTGCTGCATGATTGATGGTGTACTAGAATGCACTCATCCCAAAAAAAAAAATCATGTGAACCCGCACGCCCTAAACCTCGCAAGAGTGCTTTCGCAGCTGCAAGGCGCAACCTGTTGTTGCACCTATGTTGCATTAGTCTAACTGGTTGACTAGCCCGTCGGTCGATCTATTATGACAGGAATTGATCCTTGGAAGTAGCTTGGTCTATTGTGTGCTACGGCAACACTGTTTTTCTCTTATCTGATATTCATGGTTTAAATGTACAGTATTTAGGAGATTCTTTAGGCAAGCTGGACTGGATACTGGCAGTAACAAATCTAATTCATCCTCTCCCATGTAGAAGTACCTGGTTTCAGATTGATGTAGAAGCTGAGCTGCAATATGACCAGCAGTCAGAGATTCTGTAACATACTTATAGTCTTAGCTATCGACAATAATGTAAATAAGCTCCAGTGAAAATGTTAGTTGCTCTAAATTAATGCAGCTTCACAGCCCACGGGGGCCGTGCATTATAAGTAGACCTTAAAAAATTGCAAGTTGACCTTAACAACTGTATACCTGCTCTTATCAGATTGCATAAGTAATTTTAAAAGTTTGGTTACTGGGTTTTATATGTTCATTCGTCGCCCTTTTTAAGTTTTTTTGCTGTTGTATGGGATCTAGCCTTCTGGATCTTCATTATTATTCTTTTGTTTTTACAGATGGATTCTGCAGCTCTTCAATATGAAAACCAAAAGTTGGTGCAACAATTGGAGGTACAGAAGTCTGAAATGCATGCATTGGAGGGCAAATTCAAGGAGCTGAGAAATGAGCAATGTTCTTATGATAAGACTCTGATTTCTCTGAATAAAATGTGGAATCAGGTTCTTTCCTTATGCCTATGTATATTATAGCTGAAAAATGTGTGCACCTTTTCCAGTCCAACATGTTTCTCATTACGTCTATGTATATTATAGCTGATTGATGATTTGGTCCTACTTGGGGTACGGGCTGGTGGGGATTTGGACAATTTGCACGCGCTTGATCGTGAAGAATTATCAGAAGGTTGTATCAGATTTGCTTAATATTGTGTTGTGATGTCCATTTTGTTTCAGCAGTGATTTTTTTAGCTGATCATGTGTTCATTGCTCCTCAGAATCTTTCGAGTCATGTCCTTCTGAGGAGATATTTCTCTTAAGGCTCTTGAAGTCCAGCAATTTCAAAAATGACAATAACAATGGCGTGTTGGAATTTGTTGAAGAAGCTCTTGCTTTTCGCCGTTCGGCAACTGTAACTCTGATGAAGTCCCTGCAAGAGGCAATTTCTTCACATCAGGCTAGAAATGAATCTTTAACTTTAGCTTTTAACGGACAAAAGTCAAATGAAGGTAAAAAAGGAATTTCTGTACTGGTTCCCTTATTATTTACTCCGCACCTAAGTTGTATACTCGTTACCCATTTGTTTAACCTGTACTTGTTGTGTTTAGATGTTATTGTTGCCCTTCAAAACCATAATGATCACTTGAAAGAGGTGGTTGAGAATGCCAGTCAAGCTATTTCTGTTATTAATGAGAAGCACAAAAGGTATCAGAATGAGATTGAGGCTTTCAAAAGCAACCATTCAAGGGAGCTACAGGAAATAAAGCGCATTTCAGGTGTTTAAATATCCTTCCCTCATCCATTCCCATTTGGCTTCAGTTGAGCGGAAGTTTGGTGCATCTGCATTCAAGATGATTCATTCACAGTTCTTGACTCTTTCCAATCTTATGTAAACGTACTACTCCCTCTGGTCACAAATAAGTGACATTTTGGATATTGACACAGTCTTCAAAACACAACTTTGACTACTAATGTTTGTTATAGTATATTTGCATTACATAGCAAAAATATACTAGTACGACGATACTTTTCCATGCATATCTACTTTTCCATACATATCTACTCGTATCAGTCCCAAGCAAGTTGGGGTAGGCTTTGCACATGAATTGGCACAAAATAAACACATGCCAAATTACTATGTCTTGTCAATGTTGTTTTGGCTAAGCTGGTCTATAAACCAAACCAACCCATAATGCATATGCATTCATTGGATTGCAGGTGAACTAGAGGAAAGCATGGCAGAGCTTGAGGAAAGTCGACGAAAGTTGGTTGTTCTCCAATTACAGAGGCATGGTTCTGTCATGGATGCTTCTGGTGCAAATGCTATTAATGGTGGTATTTCTACTGATAAATCTTCAGACAAAAGTATGAGCTGGCAAGACCTCAAAGATGCTGTTGATGCAGCTAAGGTACTTGTGAACCAGTCAGACGAATCTGCAATTTTCTTAGGATGGGTGATCTTTAGGCATATTATCTTCTCATTTTCCATCTTTAAGTAGTATGTTTGATCATTTACTGCTAATTTGCGGATTTTCCCAACTGAGTGCAGACCCTTGCAGGAAACCGTCTATTAGAACTCCATCAGACTCAAGAGGATAATCTAATACTATCCAAGGAGCTGGGAGATCTTGAGGTTGGTACCTTCATTTGTAGTGGAGGGTTGACATATATTTGTATTTTAAGTTGGATTTTGATGTTTCTTATTTCACTGTGCTATGTATGCAGGGCCAATTGAAAGATGAGAACTATGTTTTGGTATCAAAACCATACACAATTATTAATGATCAATTACAGCATCTAAATGCTGAGATAGAGCGCTATAGGGGCTTAGTTGAAGTTTTACAGGTATTCTGTCTGTCCTCTGTTGGACTGCCTTGCATTGGTATTGTTTTTGGAGTTTCCAGCTTTTCTTCATTGTGTGAATGCAGAATGACAAGGACCAGCTCATTCAAAAGGAGAAAGAAATATGCGCAAAAGCAGAATCATTTGACAGTATTAAACAAACCATTACCACTTATGAAACCAAAATTGAAGAACTGGAAAATCAAATTCAGATGTTCATGTCTGAAAAGAATGATCTTGAGACCAAGGTTGAGGAAACATTGCAAGATTCAGGTAGAGGGGACACCTGGCACATAGCTTATATTTAATAGGGGATCAGTAGCTCATCTCTTCATGCAGATTGTAATATCTTTGTTCTCATTTATCCGAAGGCAAGAAAGACTTCAAGAATGAGATTCATGTTATGGCTAGAGCACTCACCAATGAGCTGGGAATGATGGAGAATCAGTTGAGTAGATCAAAGGATGCGGCTTCTGAAGCACTTGCATTACGTGAGCAAGCCGAGTCATTAACATCATTGGTAGCTAAGAAGGTCTGTCTCTGATCTGGCTAACCATTCCTCTTGCATTTAGCCTCCCATGCACTAATCAAAATTCATGCACATTCTTCTACTCGATTCTTTTTCTCCCCTAAGTTTAAAGTAAGGGTGGTACAATGCCTATAATACTATGTTTGAGTAGAATGAAGTTAATACTCTAGGAGTAAGATATTTTGTGAGCATAAAGCACTTTGTATAGATAATGGGTCTGGAATATTGGATTTTGTATTACTTGAAGTCATTTGGTTAATTGGATTACTGGATTCTGATTATCATACTGCTCATGCCAAAGGCAAGTTATACATGGGATCGCTGTGTGATAGACTTATGTATACTTTGATGCTATCTTACTGCTTTTATGTTGGTGTTATGTAAACTTAAAAAAAATGTGTCAGTAGGGTTATGTGTTGAATTAGAGTTCTATATGCTGTGCTCCACTTCTGTAGACATTGTAAAGAGCTAGCAAAACATCTAATACATGTGAATATGTGATGAAAATATGTTGAATTTTCAGATTCAGGATCAAAAGGAGATATCTGATAAATACAACTCACAACTAATTGAGATCAAGTCCCTCAAAGCATTGGTATGTTATCCTGAAACCCTCTCTGTTTTCTTTAAGCTGGTGCCAAGAGCTTGAAAAGTTGATACATATATTTCACATCACCAGGGAAAGTCAGTTTATTATGTGGTCTCTCCGCGAGTTGTCAAAGATAGTGAATACCAAATATATAAGTTTGTCATAGTGACTAGCGAGGACATGCATCATTATAAACTTATAATGGTGAAGAGCTTGATTGCTTAGCACAGTGATAGCTTCAAGTATCAATATATAAGTAGCTTTGCAGTCAGTTTGTAAGCAATGTTCTTTTCCACTGGCCCATATGTCCATGTTGTCTTTCTTTTGCATCCAATGTAAAACCATGTTGTGGGTGGTGTATTTTGCAATGATTTTAGGAATAACAGCATTAGGTTTAGGAAATAAGGGTCAGATCATGTATGTACTGTTGGATGACTTGACCATGATATATTCCTTTTCTCAATAGAAAATAAAGCACAATTAGCATTCGCGAATGCAGATTTTGAGCACCAATGGGGGTGAAACTAAGTTGCTACTAAAAGAAGTCACATGGTTTTCGTTCATACCTTGATAATGAAATTTAAATTTTCAACAGGTTGAGGAGTTGGAGAAGGAAAAGCAGGAGTTGCAATTCATTGCAGATATGTACACAAAAGAATGTTCTGAGTCAAGGTAAACTTGGCTATTATTTTCAATTTTAGATTTTTAAAAGACATGCCTCTTTTTAAATGGTTTGCAATTGTATTATTGAATTGTCCTCATATTATTTTTTCCTGGTTATTTGATGGGACTTCTATGCTCATTGGATGTTTATCTGCCTTAAAAGTAGATCTATAATATTTCAGGATTGTTAGATTGCATGTAAAAGTATATGCAATTGCTTTATGATTCTTAGAGCTTTCTTCAAAGTTAAATTTTCTAAATAAATAGATTTACTGCAGGTCTATATTTGCCCATATTTCAAATTAATTTTATTTATGCAACAACAACAAAGCCTTTTATTCCCAAGCCAGTTGGGGTGAGCTTGAGATGAAACCCAACATGCGCAAAAAAAGTTTTTTTTAGGGCTGCGTAAAAAAACTTTAACAAGGTAAAAAACTCCAAATGGGGTTTTACAAACAATATGATGGCAGTGGTAAAAGGGGACATCCTAGGTTATGGTTCATGCACCTTGTTGACTTTAGATTTCATTTTCTTTTATTTTGTGGCGTGCGTTGGGTTTCATTTCATCTGTGAGTTTTATATCTAATGTGCTATCTTTGAATAATCATGACCTAGTCAAACATCTATCAAGCTTTTGGGGAAAAGTAATGACTGTTGATTTGACTAGCAAGTTGCAATAGGTGAACTGGTTGATATAGTCCTCTAAATGTTGTTACTAACTGCACAAACAAAAATATAGTGCAGAATTTACTGCATTACAATTTGTCTGGGACAAACAGTGCCAGGTTGAGGAAGTGTGTTCATAGTGCAAGAATCACATTACATGCGTATCTTAATCTTATAACATACATGTATATATCATTTCATTTATTATTATTATTACATCACTGTGGGTCTAGGACAATTGCTGATATTGAAGAATCAGAAAACCGAGCTTGCAATCAGGCTGAATATTTGAGGAGCAGTCTAGAGGAGCATAGTCTTGAGCTTCGAGTAAAAGCAGCAAGTGAAGCTGAAGCTGCATGCCAGCAGAGGCTTTCCTTTGCTGAAGCAGAACTGGAAGAGTTAAGGGCCAAAGTAGATGCATCTGAAAGGTTGGTTTTCTGCTCCAGGGAACATTGCTATGTCTACAAGCGAAAACAATCGATAGTTGTTGATGCTTTTAATTCAATTCATCTAATAAAACTCATGTGTTTCTCAAGTTGTATGTAATAACCACTCTAGTGTTCTAAGTTATATGAACTATCTGTGTTTAATGGGTGCGCCTGTGACGTAAAGTGGCAGATTATGTAATGTATTTGTGAACCCTGTGAATGTTAGATTGTTTTGTGAAGATTTGGTTTTCTATGTCTAAGCCCGACTGTCACCTGTATGTCTGTTTGTCAGAGATGTCGTAGAACTCAAGGAAGCAATAAGTATTAAAGAAGCTGAAGGAGATGCCTATATTTCTGATATTGAGGTTAATTCGATTTTTTTCCTTGTCAGTATTTCTTTGGGGGTGTATGTGTGAAAGCTTATGATATTTCCATACAGACAATCGGTCAAGCATATGAAGACATGCAAACACAAAATCAACATCTTCTCGAACAGCTTGCTGATAGAGAAGACTTTAACATAAAGGTATTTATTAGTTCTCCTTTTGATCCTTTTTACATCAAAACTACAAACTCATGGATTGGGGATAGATACCCAGGAGTGTTTGTTGCTAATGTTCACATGGCATTGCCTGCAGCTCAGTCAACCTTAGTGTTTCTACCTTATCACAGCGGAATAGGTACACAAACCATCAACAATATTTTGATGTCAATGAAGTGTGAACTGCTGGCTGCAAGGGAAAAGGATATACACGAGAAACACCATCTTCCAGTTTTGTGGGTTTTGTGGCGTATTTTTGCAGAATGTTGTAGTGACAGGCAAAAGCTTCACTTTTTTACTGTTTAGCTACCTCTCGGTGTCTATTAGTCAGTTATTGTTGGTCTTATAAACACATTAACCAAGCTTACAATATTCTGTTTGCATTTTTGCATTGGAAAAGGCAAACAAGCTTTGCTCTTCTTATTGGCTACTATCAATAACTCAACTATTATCTAACAGTTGGTATCGGATAGCGTGAAGATGAAACAAGCTTCTAGTTCCCTTCTCTCTGAAAAGCTTATCTTAGAGAAGCAACTCCAGCAAGTTAATACTTCACTGGAGTCATCTAAACTGAAAATTTTCCGTGGTGAAGAGCAGGTAATGTCCTACTTCAGTTGTAATAAACTTGTCTTATATAGTGCCATTTGTTGGTAACTTGCAGTCACTAAAATTAATTATGTAGCAGCACAGTCCTAGAAATTTTTTTGTGATAGCAAATGTCAATTAAAAAATAATTTATGAACACTTGGAAGTGAGCCTGCTATGAAAGTGATTTCCTTGACTCATTTTTCAGATGAAGACTTGTGTAGCCCAGGCTATAAAAACTTCAGCTGAAAACAGGCATCTTACAATTAGCCTGGAAAGGGCTGCACTGGATTTATCAAACACAGATAAGGAACTCAAGTGGCTTCGGTCCTCTGTTGGATCCTCTGAGAAAGAATATGAGCAGACTCAGCAAAAGATATCTGAGCTGAGAATGTTGCTAGAACATGAGAGGTTAGGTTGCTATTTAGCTTATTTACAAGTTGATTGTGCTATGCAGCTGGCCTCCATCACTTTCATGTTACTTTACTTTTTCCAGGAGTGAGAGGCGGCGTCTTGAGGAACAATATGAAGAGGTGAGAAATGAAGTTATGCAGCTGACCTCTGAGACTGAAGAGATTACTATCCAGAAACTCCAGGATGAAATAAAAGAATGCAAGTCTATTCTCAAGTGTGGTGTCTGCTTTGACCGGCCTAAAGAGGTACATATAATGTACTCTACATCTTTTTATTTTGAGTGACCTAAACCTATTTCCAAATCACGACAGCAGAGATTTGGACAATTCATACCTACATGAAAATCCTGTTTTGTTGTTAAGTCTCAAGGATGTTGAGCGGCCAGTTTGCTGCCTAAGCTGACGAGGGTCCTATTTCTCTGCCTGTTTGTTAACAGGTTGTGATTACCAAATGTTTCCACCTATTCTGCTCGCCATGCATCCAGAGGAACCTTGAGATTCGCCACCGGAAATGTCCTGGCTGTGGAACCCCATTCGGACAAAATGACGTTCGGGAGGTGAAGATATGAAACTTCTGCATGACAGACTGACTTGGCACGTGAACAGCATTGACCTGTGGATGCTTCTCACTTGTGAATATCGTCATGTTCTCTTGGCAAACATCTAGATCTAACTCCCATTGTGCGGCATATATAGATGCTTTGGGGAAAAACTAGGAAATGAATCGGAAGAAAGGAAGTTCCTGAACTTAATTGTAGCGTCGTGTATGATTCCCCTTGGGTAGTATAGTCTCTGCTTTGGTTTCGATGACCTGCTTCCAGCAAGTATTGCATCTGCTGGGAGTTCAATATGATCAAATTCGGGTCCTGCCTGTATTCGTGCAGACAGGCTGTTTTTGTGGCCAGCTATTGTCTTTGTATTTGTACCAAAACGAGCAGAAAGCCAAATTTGTGTCAATGCCAAAATCAAGGCGCTTCATATTTGGCTGTCACTGTTTTGGGCAACTTTAAACAAAACGCCAATGTCAAATAAGGTTGACTAACGAAATTTTGGCATCAATTAAACAGTAGCTAAAATCCATCATACTTCTGAATTTTTGCTAACATAACACGAAGTTTAGGTGTTGAAACATTAATAAAAACTTATGCTGTTTGATTAACTATTGGACTTTTGGGTCTTGTACTCTTGTCGGCATGAAACAAGATGATATAAAGTGCAACAAATAGCAACGGATTGATATTTGACAGTTTGATCATAGGTCATACAGATACAGCGGTCTTGGGGGTACAAGAGCAGATTTCTCCAACTCATGGTTACATTACTTGGTACATCAACAAACACCAGGATATTTCTGTATCCACAATATATCAAGAACGGGCATTTCAGTCATTTAGTTGAGATAAATATAAATGAGTTGATCTTAGACAAACTCTACTCCAATATGAAACCGAAAGCGAATCATTATTAGATACTTCATAAGCCAAGGATGAATTGCCACGGGCACACCCACACAATCTGAGGTGGTTCACCTCACGACGGGGTGCGGTGGCGGATACCATGGACAGCCATCTTTTCACTACCCTTCTCTGCATGGAAGTTCATGCTGGGGAGGAAACTGGTAGAAGAGAAGCTGATGTGCTCTTGATGAGCCAGCATGCCACCCCCATTTGAAACACTTGAGATCCCAGAGCTTGTTGAAGGCGAGTGAGATGTGCTGTTTTCAGGGCACAGGTTCCTGCCCAAGGCCATTTTGCTCACCCCACCTGTTGGAGTCTGAAGTGAAGGCATGGCCTTCTGCTCCAGCTCCTGGAGCTCCTTTTTGTTAAGAAAACGGCCTCCTGGTCCACGGACTCGCTTCATTGCATGACGATGTCGGGATTCATGAAGATACGGCTGGGAAGAGCATAAAAATTTCATGCTGACTGATATATCACAGGAAAATATCTTATAACTGCGTAATAGATTTCTAAATAGAGCTGGCAAAGTATAATCATGTGAGGAAGAAACAAATCTAGCATACCTAAGGTGAAAGAAAGAGTAGATTTTGAAACTAATACAAATAACATAATTGCTTGCTGTTAAGCTTAATTTTTCCGTGACTGTTAAGTGCAGATTGATGCTTTTGGAAACAGAGCACTTTATTAAGCTGAATAGAATAATTTCTGTAACAGGTCCTTGTGTTGCAAAATCCTTGAGCATGACAGTTCAACATACTAAATATTAATTGCACTGGACTGACTCTGGTTGATAACTATCTGAATATGATCACAGACAGGTGCATCCCAAAGTGTGCAAAATGAAGAAGCATACAAGATAAATTGTTTGGAGCAAATGTGAAATGCTTTAGGCTTACCTTCCGGCCTTTCGCCAGTTTATTCTGAACCTCCAATTTTGCACGCATTTGCCTCCTCCTGAGGATAGCATGGTATTGCTTTGCATTGACAAATATGGGCTCTTCTGCTGCAGGTTCAATGGGCAATGGTACCCTAGAGTTTGCTGCACCATTAGTTTGGGGGTGAACCTGCATGATAACATATAAGATTCCACAAAGAAAATTCAATGTTTGTGGGAAAAGGGCTTCATAGTCTCGTGGGTTTTGTTTTAAGTTGGCAGTAATTCTATCAAATCATATTATTGGATTAACCAAGATATTTTTTACCAAAACCTAAAATCTAACTGTTTGGACACATCAAATTTTCATTTAAAACCCTAAAGCATTTGTACACTGTACACTGTGTTTGGGCAACAAAAATAGCACATCACAAGCAAAACAGGCAGATCATGTTTCTTATTTTAGTTTACCATGTTAATCAGTTTATACATCGAGAGTATTCTGGAACTACATATCATAGAGAAAACTCACAGTGGCATTTGTAGTGTATCCTGTCAAGACCCCACCATAATATGGATCAGCAGTATAAGATGCACAAGCCTGGAAAACAAGAGAGTGGGTAATCGGAACACTAAATTCCAAGAATATCAGAAGTACTTAAGATTAAAAGGTCAATTAGCTTACGAAAGTTTGGCTGTAGTCAAACTTTGGAGGAGGAAAAGCAGCTTCTGGGTTGCCAAACGACAGTACCGACTTCACCATGCCCTGATCCCCCTTTCCACAACTATTGTTGTTGTCTGCGGGGGAGAATACACATGTTATACTGTAAGTGCTGCAGTAGAGCTCCACAGAAAGTCTTGCTATCCCTTTGTGGCGAAAAAAGTTAATGATGATTTTTCATAATCAAATAATTGATCGTCTAGTTGATTTAGAATTGTCGACAATCACCAATTACCCTGATAGCTAAAAAATATTCAGGCTTCTTAGTCCGAGATAAAGGCATTCTCTCATGAAATATTCAGGCTTCACATCTCAAATGTGTTTTTCATTAAAAAAATCTCAAATTAATTAGAAAAATTTAGAAGTAGGTTTATAGAGATGTATGGTGTTTACGGAAATGCTTTACCAGATTGCGTTGGTGTGTGTTGTCCACTGAGGCTGCTGTCACTCACTGCAGATAAGTCTTGGCGAGACTGCTCTGATTTTGTTGATGAGGAGTCTCTGTCGGAGTTGTTATGAATTAACTGCTTCGTTGAATAACCATTCCCAGTCAGGAAATCCTAATTCAGAGAAGCCGATTGTTATCTACAATTGTAGATCCTGTAATTTAGGATACAATACAGTACTAAACCAAACCTCTACCTACATAGTTGGGCATGGTATGGAATGGATCACCATCCATTTCTCGCAGAAGCATTTTTGTTATCAGATGGCATCACTCAAGCTCCAGAAACATTTTGCTTCGTCCTGCTTCGAATAATAGAAAAGATATTGAGAACAAATCGTTGAAACAATAATAGATCAGCTGAACTGACACTTATACACACAACAGTGCTTAAATAACAAGTAAAACTAAGCTCAGGGAAAATTTTGTTACTCACTCTGTACCAACATGACTATTAACTAGATTGTACAAACACCAAAATACAGTTACATTAATAGTTGAATTGACAGAAAAATAAATAAATGGTAGGAGAATCGTGGACCATCAATCATCTCACCGGCAACTAGTTTTAAGTCTGTCATCTTTGGAATGATTTAGTTTAATGGAAAATCTGCAAGCTCATCGAGAAGAGTAATAGTGCATGGCATGCAACTGCAGGGTCCAGAGTAGAACACATGGCCTCAAGTTTACCAAGAATTTGCTAGATGTTTCAAGAGACGCAGTATGAAAACAATTCAACCTATTCAACCTTCAACTGACAAGAACTATACTTCCGTCAGGTCTATTTTCAGATTGCCATTAGATTCTTTAGAACTATTAATTAATTCAAAGTAATCCCTAATCTGTACTATCTTCCAGTTGTTTAATCATCCATGTTTTGGAGACCTGTCATTAGCCAGACGAATAACAACTGAAATTCCACAGTGATCTGAGATAAAGCAGAACATATTTATCAGAAATCAAAAAAACCTTTCACTTCTCTGATAGCAACGTAACGCAGTTAAATCTGAAAAAAAAACACTCCAGACCAGTACAGCACACCAGAATTTAGCTTAAAGTTCTCGCAAAATAGCTTAAAAGAGAACTGAATCAGCAAAAGGGAAGACAAGATTTTCAGCCAAGAAGCTCTAACGCCCTGGAAGACTCATATTCTTGTTCTGTTGCCGTACAAAGAGTGGGCCGAAAACCAGGAGCGTGCTCCGCATTCAATAATTCACAGATAATTTCCAAAGATTCAGCTGCGAGAGCAAATGAGTAGATCGAAGGGGGAGCAAGAATAGGCAAGAACCAAATTAACACAAAACTGCAGGGCAATTGAACAAGAACAAGGCACCAGATAATCCAGGAATCTCTGCCGGAGACCAACACAATCCACTATAGGAAAGATTCACCGGCTAGAAACAGCAAATTTGAGGTGACCAAAGAGGAAGCAGAAGCGAAGTACCTGTCCGTCCTCGCGTCAATGGAGTCCCCTTCTCTCTCTCTCTCTCTCTCTCTCCCCGAAAGATTAAATGACGAGGCCCCTTCCCCCGAAGCCAAAGCATTCCTTGGCTGTGTTTAGTTGGAGGTCGGAAAATTTTTTGGAGTATTAAATGCAACTTTGACTATTAATTCGGGTATTAAATAAAGGCAGTTTATAAAACTACCTCCACGCCCCTAGGTATATTTCGGAGAAGAATCTAATGAGACCTTTGACCACACGATTAGAGGATGGTTACTGTAGTATTACTGTAGCAAATCATGGATTAATTATGCTCATTAGATTCGTCGCGTAAAGTTGCACTCATCTGTAAAAAGGTTTTACAAATAGACTTCATTTAGTACTCCATGCATGTGAGATTCTTTGCATTTAATGCTGGGTGAAAAATTTTTCACCGCCATCTAAACACCGCCACCGTGTTTAGATAGCATCCAACAAATTTTACGAAAAGGAATCTTTCTTGCATGGAGTACTAAATGAAGTCTATTTGCAAAACCCAGCCACGGATGAGCGTAACTTTCCGAGACGAATCTAATGAGCCTAATTAATCCATGATTTGCTACAGTGATGCTACAGTAACCATCTTCTAATCATCCTCTAATCATACGGTCAAAGGCCTCATTAGATTCTTCTCGGAAATTTACTAGAGGTTGTGGAGGTAGTTTTGTAAACTGACATTATTTAATACCCCTAATTAGTGGTCAAAGATGCATTTAATACCCTGAAAAATTTCACAGGCTCAATCTAAACACGGCTTTCTGATTTGGGGTTAAACAAATATGACCTGTCGCACTCTCATCACTATCATACATCATCCACCAGCTGTTAGGTGTAAACAAATATGACCTGTCGCACTCTCCTCACTATCATACATCATCCACCAGCAAATTGTTAGGTGTACACAGCATATGAGCAATATATGGTGCACGTTCTTTTGCTTTAAAATGGTTTGCATTTGCATCAACCATAACATAAGTTATCATCAATCTTCCATTCACTAATTTTAGTACTTCTGGTTTATTGTTCAGATCTAATAACATTATAGAAAATATAAGCATTACTAACAATTGTCATGGTTAAAAGAGTAATGGGTAGCTGTGTCACCTTTTATCATGGTAGAATATCCATGTAGCTTAAAAATGATCATGTATCAGTTCGAAAAGAGGTGGTTTGATGCCAAACCTAGGAATCAGCTGCACTGCATTGGTAATTCAACTATGTGAACTAAAAAAACAATGACCTAGCTCCTTTTGCTTGTTATAAATATCTAATCATGTCAAGAGAATCTGTTAAAATTGGTATTGTTCAGAAACCTACCGTAAAGGTTAGATTAACTATCTAAAATTAATAAGAGCATCCAGCTCTAAATTATAATTAAAGAGTAATAATGCAATAAGTGTGTGAGAATTAGCTACGAACCTATGGTTCGAACCGCTGCGTTGTTTGAGGTTTTGTGGTAAAGATAAGTTTCAAGGAAGGGTAATCCCAATGATAGCTTCTTTCGCCGGGATCAATGTCAATCTGAAAGTAGCCACTAAATTATTAACTACAGAATGGCACACCATTTTAGTATATTTAGGTTAAATAAACAAGATTTCAACCACCACACAGTCACACACACATCATCATATTGATCAAACCATAAAGATGCCATGTTTTGCTAAATGAAAAGGTTGCCATGCATGGGAAGTCTCAATCACTTGAGCATCAATTTCTCAATTATAAAGTGTACCGTTTTAGCTTTGAGGTAGGAAAGCGGGGTGCAACTGAGAATTTTCTGCTCTGTATCGTTGGAGGGCAAAACTGGGATCAAATATATTATATTGTCCTTAAGCAAAGACACAAACGTGGGCAGGTTGGGGGTCCTTATCGGAAGCGACACCAACAAAATTTGTTAAGGTGCCACACGTAATGGTAGGGACGATAACTAGTAGACCAATGCTGCGGCGTGGGTGCAGTGGATGGGCCCCAAACTATATAAGAAAGCACTTATCAGACGCATGGAAAAAAAATCCCCAAAAAAGGTGCATGAAAAAAAGTTTAATTAAAATGTAACCTAGTGAAGTCTATATGGATTTATTGGAAATAGGGATCGCATAATATAGCGGGAAAAATGAGAGGTTTGAAAATAAAATGCTAATTTATTTTTTCGAAGAAAATGACTGAAATGTTAGTTGGAGACTTGCAGTAGTACTAGAGAAAAAGAGGGACCTGAATGAAGTTACCGTGGGCTTTAATTTATTATATATAAATGTTCCAGAAAGTAATGCTCCAAGCGGTAGTCTCTCAATTTTTGTTCGCAACTAGGATATTCTTATTAATCCTTTTTCTTAAAACGAAACTATTCCTAGACAACGAAGAACCTTAAATTTTCTTGTGCCTTTTGGTCCCTCGTGGATCTCGTGGATCCGTGGACTTAAAAGTAGAATTCACGTCTCAGGTTGTTCCTGTTTCAAGGTTCAAGTATATATACTCATAATATCACTTCCCCCCAAAAAAAAGAAAGAAATTCCTCTCAACCTTATGCATGACCTTCAAGAGATTGAGATTCTCGCGGTACGAGATCTGATGGTCTCTCTTCGTTGGTCCAGGTAGTATGATGAGATCTCGATCGGGAAACTCAAAAGGAGGACACCAATGAGAAAAAAGAGAATTGCAAAGCGCCAACATGTACCACCCTCCCCTTCTCTAACAACCTCTGTTCAATAACAAGATGGATAAGATCAAACGCCTTTGCTGCATGTGCAAAGCTATTGTTTTGTGTCCCTCGTCTTGAGAATGGTATCTTGTCACATGCCTTTTCACCTCTCAGTCGAATTTCAACAGATCAATGCACTCATTTTTATATCTTCTCTCCCGAGTTATTGCGGCTCTCGACATGATTCCCCCCCTCCTAATCGCCCTAGAACTTTTAACTATTTTGTCCACTTATATGTGCGACGACATTGTTGCATTAGCAAGCCAGCATGATGTGGCCATTGTGCTAGTTGATCGTCAACGTATCCACTTCATCATCATCTCGAGAAAAAGCTTCCGAGCAATTTGATGCTTGAAACCTGCTGCTTATTCGCTGTTGTTGCCTTTTTTTTTTCTTTTCTTTTTGGGCTTCAAAATCTTGCAGTGGTGAACTGCTTGAAATACAAGTTTGCTTCCTATGTTTTGAAACTTTGTTGCAGCTCAAGTTTTCGTTTTCTTAAAAAAAAAAGGGATTCTGCAACACTTGAGAAATTTGATCTTGGTTTAAGATTTAGGATCTTAAAGTTCGTAGAAACTTCTTCAACCTGTTGTTATTTTTATGACTTGGGACCATGAAACTTTGCGGAAACTCGAAAATCGTAAAGCTCCCTCCAATAAATGTTTGGAATTTTTTTATATGAATATGATATGATATATTATGAAATTACTATACTGTGAAAGTACTTGTCACAACAAAATCCTCAATTCAAAAAGTTTTACTAAATCAATTGTTGAAGTTAGATCAGAAGTTTAATTGTACACATTCTAATTTCTCAGACGCCATATATACATTTACATATGCAAGTAAGTAACAGTCGTATATGGTCATATTTTTCAGAAGTTGGCTTTTGGTTTTATAAATTATTATGTGCAAACTCAATATATTGTAACACAAGCAAAACCACTCTTATGGACATTTATGAAGCCATCACATCTACTCCACATCGGTGACAATAGTATGTTTGCAACATCGGTGACAATAGTATGTTTGCAACATCATTGAATCGCAAACGAGAGCATTGTGCTACTCAAACTCGAATGAGCAGTATTGACCACAAGAAACCTAACAAACTAGTTAGGGTTCGATATCCAAGTAACGGGAAAAAAATAATAATTGGACTAGAGAAAAGGTCGTCCAACGCAAAACAAGTGAATTTTGTTTTTGCTTTTGAAAACCCACCGGTTTATTTATCCCCGTGTACCGCCAGTAACTGTCACGTCCAAAAATTTATTAACGTCGTTGTCTTCTGACCAAAACTTTTACACTACGTTTGGATTTGGCATTGAGACTCTGAAATTGGAATTGGCATTGGATAGCACCAAATGCCGCTGTTTGGATGGTTTTGACATTGAAATTGGAAATCATTCTCAATGCCGAAGCGGCATTCGCTGCACCTGCGCCGCTTGCCCTCAATACGGAGCCGTGACCCTCCGTATTGGGCGGAATTGGAGATTAGCGGCATCCTCAGCGAGCGTGGCGGTGGGCGGTGCGGCTCCGGGGAGCGGCGCGGCCACCGGCACGTTGGCACGCGACCCCTGGCGGCTGGAGCTCGCGCGGGTCCTGCACGCAGCGGCGGCGAGCAGGCACGAGGGCGGCGGAGCCGCGGGCTGGTGGCCCTCGGCCGGCCACGGCGCGGGTAGGCGAGCGCCGGCCGGCCACATCGCGGGCGGTCGTCATCCGTCCTCGGGCCCGCGGCGGGCACGCGGGCTGAGGCACCCAGATGCGGCCGCGGCGGCCGCAGCAGCTCGAACTGCGGAGGCGGCCGACCTGCAGCATGGCAGAGCGCTCGCCGGGGCGTGGCCGAGCTTCCATGGCCAGCGCGGCAGCAGGCTTGGGTCTCCTCTTCCGGCGCCGGCGACGCGTCCCTCCCTGCCGGAGGTGCCTGATGGTCGATTTCCAATTTCATAGTATGCACATCCAAACATGAATTGGTATTTGCTATCTCCTGAAATTCCATCTAGCAATTCATCTGTATCCAAACAATAGCTTTGGTATTGTAACCCATTTCCAAATCTAGCCTGATTTGGTATTGAACTCAATTCAATGCCAAGTCCTCCAATATCTACATCCAAACGGAGCCTTATGTACTTAGGCCAGTCTCAGTGCAAAGTTTCATTGCACAGTTACCTAGACTGAGAACTAGTAACTGTGCCAGATGAGTTTCATGGAGATGAAACTCCTCTCTCATCCCATGAAACTTCTCTATTAATTACCTTGCCAAGTCAGCAATTTTGCTGATGTGGTATTGAACTTTAATGTCATGAAACTCTCTATTGAGACTGGCTTTATACATAGCGACCAATTTCTACCCTCCGTAGGTTTATTTTTTTTTGCTGAAACCCAATGTTTGATTGCTGAAATGTGCAGGTATTGTCCGGCTTTGTTAAATTATCATGCAGTTAAGAAGATTATATATTGTTTATAATACGCTAGTAGATTAATCTAGCAGCAATGTTCAAATTATACGACTCGTTTCTTCTTCACCTTCTGTCAACTACGAGCAATCCAGGACAAATTCAAATTTTGAAATAAGAAACTGAACCAACAAGTGTTACGGTAGAAGCTGGACACATTTGTGAATCACCAAGGCACTCAAAAAATGGGTTTCTCTTTTATAATTAAACCAAAAAAACCTGGCATCCATCAGGTTTATCCTCCATATTACAGCATGGAACTTCAATCAGGTTTCACAGGATATGGAATTGAAATTTCACATGTTGCACCAGGGAAGCATGTCACAATCTTCAAAAGGATTGCGGCGCCCACCCGATATGGCCAAGCTGGTTCTGTTGAAATGCTCCAACTTGACTACCAGGTGCCATAGCAGTCATGTCAAGGCCCAGATTTCCTGCCAATGGTGGCCCTCCTGGCTGATGTACCATGGCCTGTGGGTTCTGCACCATGGTCATCGACGTCGGGTGCAGTGCCTGCGGAAAGCCTGGGTACTGCAAGTGAGCAGGATGGGGAGGAGCCGGACTGAAAGAAGGGTGACCATTGTGTGGTGGCAGGTATGGTGCATGGGGGGACACCGGCAAACTGTAGAACGGTGCAGATGGCATATTGGGAATCTCTCTATGACCCTGAACCCATAGATCTGCTGTCTCAGCCTGACAAGCACGGGAAAGAAAATATTATAGTCATGCTTAAACAGTACATCAGGAACAAAGGAAAACTTAAGAAATAGTTAACGGTTCAGAAAAGATTCCTCACTACCTGTGCATTGGGTGCATAGAGACAGTTGTCCTTGTATTTATTTATATTGACATCCTCAATAACACCTGTGCTGCCAATTACACTGTTACTGACAGAGTAACAGTTATGATTTGCATAGCCACCATATCCAGCAGGGGTTCCTTGAAACACTTGCTTATACTGATGGGATGATCCATATTTCATCCCACTGGCTGCTAGTTGTGAGGCTCCATTTGGCATCACCAGATAGCTGCTGGCATGTGGCAACTGTGGAAATGCAGGATTGCTTGAATAGTTTGGGACAACCATTGAAGACCCATACTGTGGTGGGAAAACATTGCGATATGGTAAGAAGTTTGGATACGGTGGCACTTGGAACTGTTGAGGATACATCTGGGGCACTGGTTGTTGTGTTGCTCCAGTTGCAGGTAACTGATAGCCATTTGCAGGATGTAAGCCCATGGCCTGTCAACAGAATCTCACATAAGAGTGGGACAATGGTAAGCACTAGCAACAAAACCTAGATACTATCATGATAATTGCCTGAGCTCATGTCCCAACAGAGGCACGATGAATCCAACCTCTAAAAAGACGTGCTGGGCAGTGCCGAAGTTCTAGGCGGTTCCCAAATAAAATAACTAGATGCAACACAATGCATATAACTGTTCATAACTAGATGCCACAGCCAGCCATACAATGCAAAATTTATTAATCACCAGCAGATGTGTACAACAGATCTACTCAAGAGGTTACTGTAAAAAAAGAGATGATATCAAAATAAAACAAAAAAAACTCAAAACATTTGCAAATGCCTTCAGAAAAATTTTTGTTTCTAAATATAAATCAAGAACAATATAACAGCCACAAATGTATCAACAGACAATAGCATGCTGATGTTACCTCTGATGGATAAGCTATACTTTGGACTGTTTCACCATCAACGGTTTTTGTGATAAAAGGCATCACATATCTAGAATCTGGCTCATATGCCTGGTACATTATGAAATAGAAAGGTGAAAGTTTCAGTTTAGAAACACCAAAACTATACAAGGTTATAGAGAAGGTAAAATGGAAGTTGTCATCTATTTTAAAATGAGTTACCTTAAAGTCCTGTATAGTAGAATTGTCTTGATGTTGGAGTTGAGGCTGAGAATGTGTGACCTTGCTTGATATCATCTCATTTGTCCCATACTCACCAACAACACCAGGACTGGGATTCTCCGCACTCTCGGTCAATGATTGCTGATGTTCAGAAAGTGAAACAACAGACTCTGGCTGTGGAAGTGGGCTGCAAGAACCAACATGATCCATCTTGTCATTATGAGTCACATCAGTTGATATGATGGAAATCAATGCTGTCAGACAGCTGACAACAAATAAACACAAGTCCAAATCAATTGATATAATAGTTTAAAAATCAAAAGTAGAAACTCAAGATATAATCGCCAAATGGAAACATTGGAGCTGCTACAGTCTCCAGCTTGATCATGAAAGGGAGCGAGATCCAAGATACTGTGGAATCACCTTGAAGGAGAATGATCATTCAAGTCTTCTTTACTCACAACAGTATGGGAGACTGTTACTGAAGCCTTTGGCTCAACTTCAGAATCAAAAGTACCGAAGATGAGACGAGTTCTTTCGGAGTCTGGTACCTTGATGTGCTCAGGTATTATAACATGTTCATCTTGGGATACATTGGCTTGTGAAAGCTTCTTAGACAAACCAGCCACTTCTGCCTGGTTACTATCAACACCACAAGGCACGACACTAAATTCATCATTTACAGAACTGGGGCTTATCGATTTTGGCTTCCACTCCAGATGTGGGCTAACTGCATGCAAGTGAGAAGTATTTTTAAATTCCAATATGCTGGAACGATGCTGATGTACATAAAGAGAAGCTATGGGTCTAATGCAATGGGGACCTATATCTTACAATCTCACTATCTTATAAGCTATAAGCACTTGTAAACTGAGTTTTACTTTGTTGTGCTCTTCTTATAAAGAAAAAACAATGTGTTCTGCATGGAAGTATAATTTTAATTTGCCGGTTCATGCATAAGTGTCTTTGGGGAAATTCATGTCAGTAACAAAGAGGTAGAGACACTAATCATAAAAAGCTACCTATTTATCAATATTTTTGACGAATCAAATCCAGATGGAAGTGCTAACCTTTTGTGTGACTAACATGGTGAGATGCCCGGCTGTTTTTCAAAGAGGCGTTAGGGAGTCCAGATTGCTGTTCATTCATATCCTTTGGTGCTGGTGCCACTTTGGCTAAGCTATTAGAAGTAGATGTGTTTGTTGCTGCACTTTCAGAAAGCCGTTGCCTAGCACCAACCGCTCCAACTTCACGCTTTATGGCTCCAAAGGTTCCAGCTGATTTTGAACCCGGAGAGGGTACATGGATTGGGTCTGATGAAGAACAGCAAAGTTCCCCACCAAAATTATTTTTCCCGGGTGACACAGTGGCCACTCTGTTCTGGTTGCCCTTCCCCAAAACTGCATGCGAACCAACCAGTGTTGCTTGCATCCCTTCAGGTTGTTCCATCTTTCGGACACTAGAAGGCTTGACTTCCTTATCATGGGCTTGAGCAGCACTTTTCATACAATTATCAGCTTGAGCTGCTCCATGTCCAGTAACATTGGGAGTAACCAAGCAGTGTTGTGCAGCTAGCTTTTCAGTTGAGCTTCAGAAACAGGACAATGACATATATGAACAGATGTGATACTGGTGAAAATGATACAGCAAATTTCAGTGTAGATAAAAGAAATAGAGCAACTAAAGATCACAAAGCAGAGAAGCCAATAATACTACTAAACATTATCTGAACTAACTCTAACAGCAAACTTCTTAAAAGTACTAAAACATGAGTAAAAGAGGCAAGCATTTTTCTAAGGGATCACATATCAGCCGTGTAATAAATCGAATATCAGTCAAAAACCATAAAGATGAAAGGAAACAGTGCATAAGAGAAGTCAACCTACAGCTACATTACCAGATTGTGTTATGTTAGTGCAACTGCAAGTTCCGACTATCTGATTATCTTCAGATGATACAGTATTTTCTATTTGCGTGTTACCACTCAGTTTCATTTACATAAAAAGGAGGATACAAAGGGGTTGATTGGCATACTCTACCTTTTATCTCCAACATTTGAAACGGTATGTTCATTGCTAGAATCCCTATCGTGAGATGCTTCTGGCGAAGTCTCACCAGCCTCTTTCAGTTTAATTCTGTTGTCTTTGACAATACGAAATTCTTGTGTGAATCCTGAAATTAGATGCTCAAAAGGTTAAAAGTAATATCTTAGTCTGAAATGCTGGATTAACGCATAATAATTATAATAAGTTCCTATTCATTGACTTAAACACAGCAGCTAGGCACTACATACTGATCTATACAATAACAACAAATGATCTAATGCTACACCCAAATATGTATCCATAACCATTATAAAAGTTAAATAAATGATGCATAGGATAGAAGCGCCAAGAACAATAGCTTCTATCAACCCATCCACATAGCTTCCACATAACATAACGGTCTATCTAGGCAAATTGTTATGTCATATAAAATGTGTCCAAGTTGAGGCGACAAGCAATACACATATCAACATATGATTGCTACCTTGAAAATAACTCATACGAAAAAATGAATGCAAATAAACTTCTATAAGCATCTAGGAAAAGGTGAATCAACGGAGTAGAATGGTAAAAATGGTCTTGTCTTAAAAGTGTTAGGTTTTTTTTTAAGATAGTACGTACAGTAAAATAGCTGCATGCTCATGGACTTGTGCAACCGAGAAAGCAAAATATGCAAACATCACATTGTAGACCGAAAAAGGGTGGCAGTAGTGGTCTGGGTGGGGGATTGGTACTAGGTCCAAAATTGCAACATATGATGCATCTAAATAGGACTATGTTTCATTGTTTGCTATGAAACTACAAGATGCCATGTCATTCTGTGCCATGTTGAATATGGAGGTTTACCAGGCAATGAACTCCGAGAATAGCCTCCTCTGTTAGTGTTTCTATTGAACACTCTTCCAGGTCTTGCCCATTCAGTTTGTCTTTCTCTTTGCATCCTGAAAGCACTCACATTTTGCTGACTTGTGTTCTGCAACGGCAGAAGAAACAAAACATGAGAAGGGGCATGGTATCTACAAACAGTAGCTAAAACTCAAATCGATGCTATTTCACTTAAAATCCTGGATATGCAATAACAATAATAAAAAAAACAGCTATTAGAATAACAATATACTTCTTTGAAAACATAGTACATATGTATTTATTAGCAAATATAACCAGGTGACCAAATACATCTAGAACATGGAATACACAGCATAACATGGAAATTCACTGGTAAAAGTAAAAAAAGGTATGCGGCGCAACAAATTTCACAAGAACATGTGTTTGTCAATTTTGAGAAAACGTCCAGCTTTGTGAAAAACTATAGAGCGTCTATAATTTGATTTCAGAAATGGAGAAATCAAACAGCAGTTTTGGTCAAAGACAGGTAAAAGTATATGTGAGCGTTGCATAGGAGAACAAGTCACATAATCATTCAGGTCTTATCAAGTGTGCAAATAATAACTTGATTAAGTTTTAAGAACCATACCCCTTTAATATTGTCATGTCGCCTTGTGCCGTCGCGAAAAGAATCTGTACACAACATAAACCCATATTTAGCGCTTGTGCCATTCGAGAAATTTGAAATGCTTATAGTAGTTAGTGGTGAAGCGAAAAAGAATCCTCAACCAATGCTCATAATTAATATAGCCCTAGTATTCACCAATCACCACAAATACACGTCTAGTATTCACCAATCACCACCAACACACACGTCTGTTCAATTCACTTTAAACCTTCCAACTCCAGTGGCAGTTTTGTGCCAACGATTATTGAAAATAAAGTGCTAACGGTAGTAGCTGCTACAATAGGTTAATGCGTGCGCTCACACGCGAATAGCGTCGGAGATCAATCTCGCGCTAGGAACAAGAGAACCGAATCGAACTAACAGAACAGGCGATTAGGGCTCCGTCGCTCACGGTAGGCAGAAACAAATAAGAGCGCGCAATCCGAAGAAGGTCAGGGCTCACCGCCAATCCCGGAGTGGCCTCCTCTCGACGCCATTACTGGAGACGAGAGGAGGAGGAAGAAGAAGAAGGCGAGGAGGGGCGAGCTCGAGGCTTGCGGGTGGTCCGGTGGGAGGCGGCGCTGGTAGGAGGCAGATGGGGCGGCGCGAGGAGGGTTCGGCGGCGCGGGCGGGGACGAGGAGGGGTTTCCCCTTGGATGACGATGGCGATGGTGTGCGAGGTGGAGAGTCGAGACTATTGAGGGAAAGACAACAGGAAAGTGTAGTGGGCCAAGACTATGCTTGTTGGGCCGTCGGCACTGACGTCTCTAGGCCTAATTCCTCAGGCGAGGGCCGTCCGTCGAACCTATACCATTTGCTAAAAAAAAAAGTCAAACCTATGCCATCTCTTTTAAAAAAAATCCAATTTGGCCACCCAACTATTCTATTGGTTTTGATTTTTGGCCATCCAACTATAAAACCAAAAAATTCTTGGCTATCGAACTACCAATACCATTAATATTTGATCATTTGGCTCTTTAGGAAGGTGGCTCACAAATTGGCCTTGGCCAAGTTACACGAACGGAACAAATAAGCCAGCACCAGTAGGCCTGTCACTGGGAGGGTACGGAGAAATCCACTCTTATTCATATCCAAATCCAAATATTTATTACCTAATCCTTTCGCTCTCCATTCTTACCCATATCCAATGGATAATTAATTTTGTACTAGATATATATCTAGTGGATAAATAGTTTCTTCCCCATACCCTACCCTCCCTATTTGTAATGGATAATTAAACTTCTATCCATACCCTCTTCATTTGAAGTGGGTGTGGATTTGGGTATGAGTTTTGGATATTCGACAACAGGCCTAAGCACCAGCTTGTGCTTCTAGGGTCACAAAATTCACGAGAAGATTGAAAAACAAAACTGAAAATCATATTCATCTGTTCAAAAAAAAGTTTCATATTAGATTTGTTTTAATTCAGACAAATTCTTCTTGGATCCGTCCCAATATGATCTATATGGTTCAAGTTTCGAACGATCGGAGTTGATTTGATTAATTTTTATGAACCTTGGTGGAGCTCGGCCTGATGTTTTGCTACCGTTCAGTTTGACAGACATCGACGCTGCGATGTCAGATTCTCTTGCTACAACAACCTTTCTCCAGTAGTCCTTTTTTCTGTCGACTGAGGGTTTGATGTCTTGTGTAGGCTGGTGGCAGCGGTGCCCGGCGTCAGTTCAGCTAGCTCGCGTCGTGTTTCTAGCAGTTGCTCTTTTTTTTCCAGCGTTGTTTGAGAGATCGGTAGCTGTTTTATTTGCAACATGGCAGTATCAGGCTCAACCTGCATTTTCTATCTGGCTGCAGGACGTACGACGACAGCAACTTGAGACCGGTCCTCAGCTGCTCAGCGTTTTGGCCAGCAGCACAAGGTTTTGGAAGAGTGGTTTTCAAGATACATTAATCTAATTTTTATTTTTTTGTTTAATCTTCTATGCATTTAATTTGCTGCCTTGATTAGCTAGATGGTGTTCTAAGTAGTGTGCAAACAGCTCCCTTTTGTTTGCCCTAGTTCCATAACCTCTGGTTTTTTTTGCTTGTTTAGATAGGTTGTTTCTGTTGCTTGAAGTAGCTGCATGCTAGTGCTAAATCTTGTGTCTTAATTAGTGCCGGTGCATAGCTATGCATGGTCAGTTCGATATCAGATCAATTCACACGTATGCATAACTAATCATAGTGCTATCCGTTGATGCATGTTTCCCATTAGTGCTTAATCTTTTTTCCGTTACTTTTAGCTTGTCATTAATAACTCTTTTTTGTGATGTTGTAATAAGAAATTCCTAATCATTAGGGGTGTTAAACTTTTGCTTACTTTTAGCTGGTAATTAGAGAGAAGCTCTTTTGGCGTTGTTGTAAGAGATTCCCAAACGTTAGCAACAGTGAGCATATAACACATGGTTCTAGTGGTAAAGACTTCTACAACGAGAGCACAAATTGCGATACTGGAACTGTCGTCTGGATCTCCGGGATACTATCAGAGTTTTATATGGAGCTGAAGTGCTAATCAACTTGGAGTAGTTAAAATACTCTACAAGCGCGCAACGACGGACAGATTACAAACTTATACTCATGGATCTAGATCTAAGTAACTACTCCTATATGTGATACATTTTTATATTAACTATTTGTTCAGCGGGACCAATTGATGAACTCCAAAGAGAATCGACATTGGAGGGAATAGCCAAACACGATGGGGAAGGAGATGGGGGGTTCTCCAGCGGGTGACCCCGCCGCGGGTGCCCCCGGCCGCCCACCGCCGCCGCCGGCGCCCTCCACGAGTGCTCCTGCCCACCCTCCACCACCGCCGCCATCACCCACGACGGCAACCCAACCCCAACCTCCCGACCACCCTCCTCCTACCCCTCCCCCAGTGAGTGAGAGCCAGCAACCGCCCACCTCTGAGTGCACCAACCGAACAGCCGCCACTCCAACGTCCCCGGCCGCGACTTGCCCCGAGCCTCCGCCGCCCGGCGCGCCTCCAACACGGAACGGTCCATGGATCAAGCCGGGAGAACAGTTCCAGGAGTCCCTCCTCCGTGATTTCTACTCAGTTGCTGCCCCGTCTTTCCTCGGCGCGGCATCAGCTCCAGGTATCCTCTGGTTCACCCCCGCCTCCGCCGCTCCTCTCAACGTCCACCAGGTTTCAAATATCCTGAATTTTCATCTCTCCGCTCCCCCTTTCCTGCTCCGGGTAACCATGCCTCTAGCTCGCGTGTTCCGTACGGTTGTCGCCTCCCCTACGGTCGCTACGTACATCGCGCTTCGGCGGCGTCTTCGTCTTGGCCACCTTGAGCTGACCATCCACCTCCATGAAGCCGCTGCCCGGGCCGACGCGGCCCGGCTGGAGGAAGAAGACGTAGTTACTACGGTGCACCAACCCGCCGCCTGCACGCGCCTTTACTGCACCCACGTTTCCCCAGGCGACAGTTCCCCTGATGCTGCCCTGGGGAGCAGGCACCCGAACGGGAGACAGGTCGGAGCTTCCCGAACGGGCCGTAGATCCGCGTATCTCCTTTGCCTGACGACCCCGTCTGCGCCTGCCCTCCCGCCGCTCCTCCCCACGCCTCATGTCACCTCTCCCACGGCGACGTACGCGGCGGACACGACGTGCCCTAACGCCACCCCCCTCGAGCCCAATGCCGACTTAATTCCGCCTTCACCTCTCAGCTACCGCGACGCGGTGCTAAGCCCTGCCGCACCTCCAAAACCTCGCACTCCCCAGCACTTCCGCCCCCCACCCAACGGTTGCTTCCGCTGCCTCGCCAGCGACCACCATGTCCGGGACTGCCGTGACCCCCTCCGCTGCCGCCGGTGCGGATCCTCCCACCACATGGAGCGTACCTGCAAGTCCGGCCAGTGGCCGCCCCGCAAGGCAACACCGTGGCCTCGCCGCCCCACCGTTCCCGTCCTCGCCGCCCGCATGCCCGTGCACCCCGTCCTCTNCCGCTCACCCACGCTCTGCAACCTCCCCGCCCTGGTCGACGTCCGAGCTTATGGCTCCCCACCTCGCGACGTTGCACCCGAGGACGACACCTCGTCGGGCAGGCGCTCGCCACCAAGGGCTCCTTCCTCGGCTCCCGGCCCTGCCCCTCCCGCTCCTCCCGCTCCTCCCGCCCCGTTCGTCGGTGGCGCTATGGACGACATTGACGACCGCGTCCCTGGAGACCCTTCCTCCGACGAAGAGGAAGTGGACTCTGATGGCTCCCCTCCTCGGGTCGCCTCCCCCATCGCGCAGGACGACCCTGAGGCGGACCTCCTCTGGATGCCTGAGGGGGATATGGCGTTCACCTTCCGCACTGCCTACGCGTTCCTTGACAAAGGGGCGCCCACGACCAACCCTGCCCCCTTCATCAGCGGGGCTATCTACTCTGTGGCCAATGCGGTTCACTACCGCATGCTCCCCTCGGCCCGCAGCGCCATGATGCTTCTCTTCGACTCCAAGGCGCTCCGGGACGCGGTGGTCGAGGAAGGGCCAATCTTCCACAGCGGGGGCGCCCTCTCCTTCGAAAAGGCCGAGGAGTCCTCCAACCGCTTCCTGGCTATCCCGGAGTGGTTGGTGGCTGTTTCAGCGTCGAACTTCCCGCTGGAGCATTGGAACGAGGCCAACATTCCCGCCGCCTTCCGCAAACTGGGCACGGTTGTGGAGATCGCGCCCGAGTGCCTCACTGAGGACGACTACTCGTCCTTGCGTGTGGTGGTGGAGCGACTTCGTGCGGGCCCGCTGCCGGACGATCTCTGGGTGGGCAACCCTGGCGGCCTCAGAACGATGTTCCAGATTGAGGTTCTTCGCGTCTGGCGCCGCGAGGAGCAGCTCGACGCAAATGGCAGACTGCGCCCTTTCTTTCCCAGGCCGCCTGCTCCGAACAACGGTGGTGGTCACCCGGGCCGTTTCACGGGTGGCCTGGCACCGCCCGCGGCCTATGGGCCGGCTCCCCCTGGGCCGGTTGGGGGGCCTGGCCTGCCTGCCCCGTTCGGGGGGTTAGGTCGCCGCTTCCCCGGATACGAGACGTATTTCTTCGGATACGTCAACGCTTATCCTCTTCCTCCCTTACCTGCTTTCCCCGTCATTCTGCGCACCACCCCGATCGATCCGCCGCCCCGCCGCCGCAGAGCCCCTCCGCTCCACCCCTCTGCTCCGCCTCACCTGGTACCCACAGCCGGTCCTGTGCCTCACCCGTGCAGGATCCCCACCGCCACCCCCACCCCCTTCCCCAAGCTCACCCACCCCGCCACCACCACCATCCCCCCTCCTCCCACCCACCAAAGCGCCGGGGCGGGCGCCCTCCTAAGCTTGCGGCTCCCACACGCGCCAGCACTCGCCTCGCCAACAAGGAAACCCCCCACTACGAAGCTGTGGCGACACGCGCGGTCCAGCGCAAGGCTCTGAGGGAGAGCCTGGCCCCCTGCTCCGCGGGGCTCAAGGCGAAGGTTAAGGCGCGGCGGATACTCAAGCGCAAGAACCCCCTTGGTGGCCTGGACCTGAGCCGCCTGGCCAAGGCCGCGGGCATCGACTGCAAGGGGCAATACGCGGTCGCTGTGGCAGCTGGTGCCGCCAAGACACCATGATGCTCCGAACGCCCTGGACGCGCCCGGAGGCGCGATGCGGCCCCTGCGACCACTACGTAGGCTGGAGGCATGTGTGTACCTCGTTCCCTCTTGTTTGTAGCATCTTCTTCTTCATCCTTTGTATCCCTGCTATGTTTTCTTCTCTGGCTTCCACGCCGTTGTATCCCGTTCTGTGTAGTGTTGCGGCCGAGCGTGTGTTGCTCGGCTCGCCGTACTCTGTATGGTTGCATTTCAGTTTACAATGAATCAAGCTTGCCTCCCTTACTTGCTTTTGTCCTGGAATGTGTGTGGTCTTGGGCAAACTGATAAGTGCGATCTTGTTCGGGATGCAATCTCCCTGGTAAACCCCTCCGTTGCTTGTCTCCAAGAAACCAAGCTTGAATCCATCGACCTTGTGAAAGCCAAATCCTTCCTTCCCCAAAATCTTAACGGCTTCACCACTACCCCGGCTGATGGCAGTCGAGGTGGCATCCTAACCGCCTGGGATTCCAACATCTTTAGCCTCTCCACCACCCTCCAACGCCGCTTCTGTGGCAGACCGCCCCAATTAATCCGGTTTAAAAGCATGGGCCCACTATCACAGCAGTGCTCCACGCCCTTAAACCGAGCTAATCGTGCAATCCGTCGGATACCTTCCCGATTAAACCACCTTGTTCTCTCGACCGAAACGAAATAGCAGCAGTCCCACTCGAAGATGGGCTCAGGCAGTACAACTCATCGCAAATTTTACAACACGGGGTTCACATAGATAATTATACAAATACAGTGCATATGTTTTAATTATTACAAACCAGAGTTATAATACAGCGGAAGTTCTAAACGTCGGTACACATAACATCACATGGAGCCCACATATGATATTCAGTTCCCGCGGCCTGAGTCGGACTCAGACGGCCCCCACTCTATGGTCCAACCATCAGGAAGTACACCAGGCCAAGTCAGAGCAGCAACAGGGTCATAACCATCAACATCATCTGAAAAAGATAGCCACAAGCAAGGCTTTTTGGCTCTGGGGTTTGTTTTGCCAAAAGCGTCTACAAGTTGATCCCTATTTTCAATATTTTAGCCAAGTTTTAAAGTGAGGCTAACCATTTCTAGATTTGCCAAACTATCCAATAACATTCAGTGTCGAAAAATAATTGATTAGTAAAACATCAACATTTCTCATCTAACAACACTTTCCCCCATTTGGCCCAAGGACATTGATGTATGAAAAGAGATCAAGCAGCTTCATGTAACCGCGAAGGACGGACAACTCGAGTTGATTTTCACCATGCATGGGACAACCTAATCGCACGACCCGTGAGAGACACCCCAGACCTCACGAGGCAACCTTTCCCATCTCTCCCTGCCATCTGCCATCAGGGACCACTCCGCCCGAGTGCACGCCCCAACGGACCCCAGGTGCCCCAGGCAAACCTGTGCCGTGGCCACTGCTACACTCGCCACAACCCCTCGCCCAAGGGAGTGATAAAACCCGTCAGACGTCAGTTTGAATCAAGTACTAGGTTTACCAGTTTACCATATTTCCCGGCATACGATTAGTACCTTCAAAAGCTTGACCAACATCGCCACACCACCAATGCCTCAGCCAACATTCCTCTGTGCAAGCGGGGTGTTCAATCAAACAGGAATATCGCGCAAGCCCCGCTTGCCGAATCTCATCAACTGATATAAATTAAAAACCTATATCTCGCGAGTGACAAGGCAATCACTCGACTTCTACCGGTCCTAATTAAGCATGGCAGTCTAGACGACCTACATATACTAGTATTAGGACATAGGTACCTAGGGATCATGCAACTAGGGTTTCATCCAACTCCTCAAAACTTAAATGCACAAATAAAGGCATAAAGCAAAGAGAGTTAGAAATAACAGCGAGGGGCTTGCCTTCCTGATCACCGCTGGCCTTGGGCCCTTCCGAACTTTGGTCCGGGTCTTGTGCAGCAGCAAAGTTCAATTCAGCAGCAGCGGGGTCGTCCTCGTGCTCGACCTCAATCTCGTACACTCCGTCAGCAAGGGTTTGATCTACATGAAATGCAGATGCATGAGATGCAGTAATGCACGAGAAACAATCACAGAATACTGCAACAACTCACTAATACATCACGGGGCAATCATTTACGGAATATAAACAATTAAGAAGCTCACAAAGCAGGGGAACCGGTCTGACCGGTTATGGGACCGGTCTGACCGGTGCAGACCTAATCTACTGCATACCTCAAATCAAGTATCTAGAAAAATCTACAAGTAGTACCATGGAGTGCCTATGGTTGAATCTGATCATCCAATACCCAAAATGGCTATATTTATTTATAGAGTTAATTCTACATCAATAAAACCTTTTATTAACTAAGCAACTCCTAGCTAGTGTTTACCAAATAAATTTTAGAACACATATTTGCATAGACAAAAGCTAAGGTAAGCATGTTTCTGTGTTCTTGACAGCAACCACTATTTTTCAAGAATTTTCCAGCATTTTACCTATTTATTTGCTAGCTTTCTCCACAGCCCACATTTATCACCAACCAGAAAATCATAATAAAATCCACAAAAATGTTCTGCAGCTGAAATTTTTACCGCAACTACCATTCCAATAGAGGCATTTTATGTGAATTTTTCAGATTTTTCTGAGTCGTATAGAATATTTGGTGATTTAACATTTCTTATCTAGCTAGCAACAACTTAAATCCAAATCTACTAAAATCATGCACAAACTGTGGCCAACAGATACTCAATTCAACTCCACTGGTCACAACAGATCCAACAAAAGTGGTTTTGCATTTTTAGCACATTCCTATGATTTATAAAGCCATACACATCCTTTCAAGCACATCTTCATACATTCAAAAATACATCAGGATTCACATGGATCATACATGCATATGATACACCATTGGAAAGATAATTTCTCAAGGATTCCAAAAAGTCTAAGTTTGTGATTTTACGATTTTTCTGTGATTTTTGGTGATTTATTGAATCTCAGCCGAATTAAAAAGGAAAAGAGAACTTCAACAGTGAAACTGATCTTTACATCGGGGTCCTCGGGAAAACCAAGGTTCACGGACAGGTCCTTTTCTTTACGAACAGGTCCTCAGATTCTCGCAATCAAGCCCCTGCAAGTTTTCCACTTAACACTTAGGTCCTTGAATTTTATTGATAACCCCCTGAGGTTTCTATCTTATTACCTTTTGGACCCTTGTCTTCTACCTTCGGTTCTTTCTCGAACAGAGCCGAGTCTGGGCGCCGTTGCCGCCGGCGGTGGCCGAAAGGGCGGCCTGCCGGCCTCCCAGGCAGGGACGCACGGCGCAGGGGGCCCGCCTGGCTCTCCAGACCCTGCTGGGCCAGCGCGGAAGGCCAGCCGGCGCGGCCGCTGCCTGTCCTGCCCGCGTGGACAAGGTGCGGCCGGCGGCGGTGACAGTGGCCAGACGCACTGGTGGCCGGAATCAAAGAGAAAAGGGTGGGGAAATGATCAAGAGCACTTGGTGAATGTGTTTTGAGCCTCGGATTGGAAGGAGGAGGCCTGAAGAGTTACGATTATGGAAAGTTTGGAGCTCGGCCCGCGTTGGCAATGGTGGACGGATTTCTCCGATTTCTCGAAGTCTAGGTGATGGCGGAGGATGCTAGGCCATGGAGGGCGGAGACGGCGAGGTGGAGGAGCTCTGGTCGGGGTTAATTGCAGGATGGTCGAGTATGGGGGGTGAACTTGGCCGTCGAGTACTGAGGGTCGTAATTGTCCTCGAGGTTCGGTCGTGCTTATCTTGCCAGCGCGACTGCCAGCGCGGCATGCCCCTTGGCATGAGCCAACTGGGTCAAGGGATGAACGCCGCGTGGCTCGGACAGGTGGAGGGCAAAGGACGGCGTCGACGACGCCGAGGCGCCCTCTGTTCATCTGCTGCCGGAGAACACCGGTCAGACCGGTACTTGAACCGGTCTGACCGGTCCTGGTGGCCACGGACGCGGTCAGTTTCCTTCGCCTTGTTCTCACAAATTCGTGTAAAAACCTCACAATCGCCCAATAAGAAAATTGTAGACCAGTGTTCAAGCTACAATTCTTAGATAGGGAGTTCTAGCATTTGAGCAATGGTTTGAAGGTTACGGGGCGACGAAAATGGGTAAAAAGCACTACCCGCGACACATGAAATGACGATCGGATACGTTCAAAATCGAACTTCGAATTTTTGGTTTGAACTTTCCCTACTCAAGTGAGTTTATAAGCATATAGTTGACATTATTTACGGCACTTTGGTATAAGTTTTGTATTTCGACTACTTTGGTTATTATGGTTGAATACGTCAACTTACACACAAATGCACAAACAACACAATTAAGCAATGATGCATTTCATAATAAGTTTAATTAATCTAATTAAGGGTTTTAATTATATTAGTGACACCGGGGTGTCACAGCTTCACCCTCACCACGGCTCTGTCCTCCACCCTCTCCACTCTCTCCCTCACCATTACCAATGTTTATGCCCCCTCCGATCACCGCCATACCCCCACCTTTCTCTCTGAGCTCCACGATCTTGCCGCCGCTGTTACTGGGCCTTGGATCATTGTGGGTGATTTCAACCTCACTCGCTTTTGCCACGAAAAAAACACTGACCGGTTCGATCAGCGCCTTGCCGATCGATTCAACGAAACGATCAACAGTCTAGCTTTGATGGAACTCCCTCTACTCGACCGCCTTTTTACCTGGTCCAACAACCAAGCCGTCCCTATTCTCGCTCGCTTAGATCGCCCGTTTGTCAACACAACCTACAGCGAACAGCTCCCAAACACTACCCTGACCTCTTCCACTCGTACAACCTCAGATCATGTCCCCCTCCTGCTAACCATCACTACAACAACCCCCAAACCCCATCTCTTCCGCCTAGAATGCTCCTGGCTACTGAATGACTCCTTTCTCCCCACTGTTCTCCCCTCCTGGATCCATGGGCCGCATCCTACGGACGCTGCTGGGCAGCTTGTGGCCCGGGTCAAGGCGCTACGGCACGCGGCAAAGGTTTGGCGGCATAAGCACAAATCCCCCCTGCTTATACTTTAACTGTCAATTCATTATTCAACTCCTTGACCACTTCGAGGAGTTCAGATCCCTTACTGCAGGTGAACTTTTGCTTCGGAAGCTCTGTCAGGAGAGGTTAGCTCAGTTCATCCTGGAACGTGCAGCAAGGTGGAAACAAAGGGGTAAAATGAGAGCAATAGCTGAAGGAGATGCCAACACCCATTTTTTCCAAGCAAGAGCAAGTGTCCGGCTGCGGTGGAATATGATCAAGGTTATTGAACACGGCGGTCAGGCTCACACCTCGCATGAGGGCAAGATCAGGGCGCTTACGGCCTACTACTCAACCATCCTGGGTAGTACTGATTCAATCAGCTGGGACTTCTCCATAGACCATCTCTATGCAGACCTCCCGGTGGCAAACCCAGCACCACTGGTGGCGCCTTTTGAAGCCTGTGAAGCCAAGAAAGCTATCCGGTCCATGAATGTCAATAGCGCACCTGGTCCGGACGAGATTAGGCCAGCCTTCTACTCAGCTGCCTGGGACACTGTCGCCCCAGATGTCATGAACATGCTCTACGCCTTCCACTGCAAGGACATCGACCTGGTGCACCTCAACCGGGCTCACATTGTGCTGCTGCCCAAACAGCTAGGTGCAACGGCGCCAATTGCTTTCCGACCAGTGTCTCTCCAGAATTGCCCGGTAAAAATCATTACCAAGATACTTACCTCAAGGCTACAACAGCAGATTGGGAAACTCATTGATGTCGACCAAATAGGCTTCCTCAAAGGCCGGTTTATATCAGAGAATTTTGTGTATGCCACTGAATTGGTGCAATGCTGCCACAAAAGGAAGAGCCCCACACTTGTTCTGAAATTGGACTTCGCAAAGGCCTTTGATTAGGTGAACTGGGATAGTTTGCTCACCATCCTCTCAGCTAGAGGCTTCCCACCGCTGTGGAACGACTGGATTCGCCTGCTGCTGGATACATCCCGTTCTGCTGTGCTCGTCAACGGCTGCCCTGGCCCATGGATCACTTGCCGCCGTGGTCTCCGACAAGGCGACGCCCTCTCGCCGTACCTCTTCCTGTTGGTAGCTGATGTCCTCCAGCAGCTCATCAGGAAAGATGGCAGGGTACGTCACCCGCTCACCGAAGGCAGCTGCACAGTGCTACAATATGCCGATGACACCCTCCTGGTCGTTCGGGCGGAGACACCCGATGTGAAGCACCTAAAATGCATCCTGGACAGCTTCGCCTGCGCCACCGGCCTAAAGATCAACTTCAGCAAGAGCACTTTGGTTCCAATGCATGTCTCACCTCGCCTCCTCCCACGCCTGACACGGATCCTCGGTTGTCGGCAAGACAGTTTCCCCCAAACCTACCTAGGGTTACCACTGTCCAATCACAAGCTGCCCCTCTCGGCGTTCACCCCGCTGATCGCCCGCATGGACAAATACCTTGTTGGATGGAAGGCAATGCTACTCAGTGCTGCAGGGCGAGTTGTCCTAATCAACTCAGTCCTTGATGGCCTCCCAACCTACCTCATGGGAGCAATCCAGCTCCCGCTTGGGGTAATCCAGCAGCTGGATCAAAGGCGCAGAGCTTTCCTATGGACAGGTACCAATGCCACCAATGGCGCCAAATGTCTTATTGCCTGGGAGACAGCATGCCTTGCAAAGGAAGATGGCGGGCTTGGTGTTCGACAACTGCAAGTACAGAACTCCTGCCTCCTGCTCAAGCTACTACACAGGCTGCACAAACCCACCGGATCTACTTGGGCTACTTGGGCGCGGGAGAGAGTGGACATGGCAACTCTGCAGGGTGATGTCCATGGCCACCACTGGGAGGGACTGCGAAATATGTGGCCTGCTTACCAGACGATCACCAAGGTCCACCTGGGCAACGGGGTTTCCACTGCTTTTTGGACAGACGTGTGGCTCGGCAACACTACGCTCGGCTCTCGCTTCCCAGCACTCCACACCCATGTCACAAACCCCACGGCTTCAGTCAAGGATGTGCTATGCCAGGGCGTCCACTCCATTCTCCAACCGCGACTCAGCAGGCAGGCACAACGTGAACTCGGTACACTGGACGACGCCATCGCCCTTGTCTCCTTGTCTGATGAACCAGATGTCCGCAGCTGCTGCTTCGAATCTGTCGATGGACGGATGCATTCTGCACAAGTTTACCGAGCGTCCACACGCAGCGGCCAAGAAAATGGGTGGTTCCACTTTGTCTGTCGCAGCTATGCACCCCCCCTCCGAGTGAAGTTCTTCGGCTGGTTACTCCTCCGTGGACGAATCCAGTGCAGAACCAACCTGGTACGCAAGAACATTGTCCCCGATGCTACTTGTGAGCTCTGTCACAGTGCTGATGAAGATGCGGATCACCTCCTGTTCGGTTGCCCAATCATACTACCGTTCTGGCAACATCTTGGCTGGGATCATGACGCCCTCCCATCCACTGCCCTGCTGCATCAAGCGTCGGCGCCACCGTGCTTTGGACAAGACCTCTCTTCCACTGTCCTTTTGCTCTGCTGTTGGCAAATATGGAAGCATCGGCATGAAGCTGTGTTCAAGCATATTGCCCCTGATACCTGCCGCCTCCTCCTCGCCTGTAAACATGAAGCGGAACTCTGGAGAAGTCGACTCCCGCACACAATGAAAGGACTAGTAAACCAATGGTGTAATGCTTTCTCCATGTAATCTTTTCCTCCTTCCCCCCCCCGAATGGAACTGTAATCCTAGCCACCCTGGCTGAACTGTTTTTGTAAACCGGTGCTGTGCACCATCCATCCCCGAGCTTTGCTTGGCATCGGTGGAAAAGTTCAGGTGGGGATGATCTTCCCCCCCGTTGACCCTTCAAAAAAAAATTGACATTGGAGGGGTTAAACAGGTTCAACAACTTGCAAATATAACCTTGCAACCATGCATTTTGTTCAATTTATTTACATCTTTTGATTGACTGGACAGGCAAAGATTGTAATTAAATATGGTCAGGTAGATGGAAATATACGTTTGTGGCGGACCTGAGTATAAATCGGACCCTCAATAAACTTGTGCAGTGCAGCGGCGCCGTGCCGACTGCCGATCGAGTGAGGAGAGGTAGACACGCAGAGGCAGAACAATGGCGGAGGCAGCTATAATCGGCAGGAACAAGATCACGGACGCCACCGCGGCCTTGTTCAGGGGCTCCGTCGAGGTCCCCGAGGTTTTCATCCGAACCGACGAGGTCCAGGCGGCCGGTGCGGTCGTCGGCGAGGATGAGACGTCCGAGCTGCTGGTGGTGGACATGGCAAACCTTCTTGACCCAGAGTTGTCGGCATTGGAGACAGCGAAGCTCGGCTCCACTTGCAGAGAGTGGGGCTTCTTTCAGGTCAGGATAGATTTATTTCCATTTTCCTGTCCTATTGCATTTTGATGGTGCATCGTGAATTAATCCTACTTATATACGATGCCTAATTTTTATGTAGCTCACAAACCACGGGATCGAGGAAGCAGCGATGCAGCAGATGAAGGACAGTGCTGCGCAGTTCTTCAGCTTGCCACTGGAAACCAAGAACGCGGTGGCGGTCCGAGCAGGCGGATCCGAAGGATTTGGACACCACTTCACCGGAGGCTCGAGTGATAAGATGGACTGGGCAGAGTGTCTATTCCTCTTCACGCAGCCAGTCCAAGATAGGAACTTGGATTTCTGGCCACCGACGAACCCACCCGCATTCAGGTGTATATCCACGGCACGCTTAGCTTGTTTCAGTTGATGAACTGAGGCGTCAGCGCGTTAACTGTTATGTCGAACTCTCCTCTGACCTCTCCTCCCTTCTAGGCACGCGCTTGACAGGTACTCCGTGGAGATATCGAGTCTAGCAAGGTGCCTGCTATGCTTCATGGCGACCGACCTTGGTGTCAGCCAAGAGGCGCTCCTCGATGCCTTCTTCGGCGGCGGGGCCGGCGGCGGCGGGAAGGGGCCGGGCATGTCCATGCACCACTACCCTCCGTGCCGGCACCGCGACAAGGTGCTGGGCATCATAGCACACACCAATCCCCAGGGCCTGGCCCTGCTGCTGCAGGTGGACGACACGCCGGGCCTGCAGATCAAGAGGGGCGGCAGGTGGTTCCCCGTGCGGCCGCTGCCGGGCGCCATCATCGTCAACGTGGGCGACACCCTCGACGTCCTCACCAACGGCACCTATGCCAGCATCGAGCACAGGGTGGTCCCAAATGCCGAGAGAGGCCGGACCATCGTTGCCATGTTCCAGGACGCTTGTGTTCAAGGGGTGAAGATGCCGCTCCCGGAGCTCCTCACGGGAGGCGAGGTGGCACGCTACAGATCCGTGGGAAAATGTGAGTTCAGAAAAGGCAGCGTCAGAGCGTTGGCCGAAGGGAAACGGTTCTTGGATAGCCTGAAGATGTAGCGTTCTGGCCTGCGCCTCAAGTCCAGCGGCAACTTCGGACGACAATGGACGCGACTGGTCTGTTTCTTGTGCTATCTTGATTCAAATTCCATCAGTGTACCTCCCATTCCCATAGAGAACAAAACGTATTCTTGTTTGTTTAAGCTTCCTTATCAGTCCTGGAGCGTCGTAGAAGCAATGCCATCAAACTTGTAAACTTTGGCGTTGATATGATTGGAACAACGCCTCTTCATCATTTTAACTATGTCTAAATACATACATATTTTTCAGACCACTACAGTCTACAGATCTCTGATTAGCTTAGCTAAATTTATTGTGCAACAATATCAATATGTATGTCTTTATTGAAACTAATGAATTAACTATCAATAATATTCTGATCACGCAGACGCTAAACTCATGGAAAAAGGTCCAATAGAGAGACTCATCTATAGAATTCCGAAGCAAAGAGTGCATGTCATACGCTTGAGGCCAAGTTCCGTGCTTCTAATGCCGGCAATGAGATGTATGCCAATATGTCATGGAGCAGTTTTGCGACTACAGGATGGTCGATGACCGTCCAGTAGTGGAAGAAGCTCATGAACTTCAGGCGCTGGCTAAAAAGCACGAGGGTTTAAATGCGATTTACCCGACAAGTTTGTGGCCGAAAGCATGATTGCTAAACCGCCTCCTTCTTGGAGGGACTTTGCTACTTCTCTGAAACACAAGATGCAAGTGTTCAGTGTTTCTGAACACATTGGGTTCTTGAAGAGAAGGCAAGAGCAAAAGACAATTGCGGAAAAGAAATTATTGGATCTTCAAGGGCAAATCTGGTGCAAAATAACAATTCCAAGACCTTCCAGCAAAAGAGGAACAAGAATAAGCCGGAGATCAAGGCCACTCAAACAACCACTTTTAAGAAGAAGAAGAACCATCCGAGCAAGGGCAAAGCTAGGTGCTATACTTGTGATCTCGAAGGGCATTATGCTAAAGACTACGAAAAGAGCAAGTATAGGCCAAAGTCTGTCAACATAGTCATTAGCGATGATAATGGAGAAACATCGGGGTACGGTAGTTATTTACCTATAGTTTCTTTTAGTTTGTCACTCACCTGATTGGTGGGTTGACACTGGGGCTAATATTCAGGTGTGTGCTTGGTGTCGGTTCGTTCGATCACCTCCTTGGTGTGTTCTTTCAGTTCTTTCAGTTTTTTTCTTATCAGATCGGTGGGACTACCTCCTTGTTAATGGAAAATGGATCACATGCGCCTGTTCTTGGTGTCGGTTCGTTCGATCTGAAGCTTACTTCGGGAATGACCGTGCAGTTGAAGAACATGCAGCATGCCCCTACTATCAAGAAGAATCTAGTCAGTGACTCTCTACCGTGTAGAAATGGTTATAAATTACTGTTTGAGACCAATAAATGTGTACTTTCTAAATATGGAACCTTTGTTGGTAAAGACTATGATTGCGGAGGCTTGTTCCGCTTTTCGTTATCTGATGTTTGTAATAATGTGGTGAATCATGTGGTTAATGATGATGAGTCCAGTATTTGGCATTCATGACTTTGTCACATTAACTTTGGTTGTATGACGCGTTTGGCTAGTTTGAATTTGATTTTGAAATTTTCTGTAGTCAAAGGTTCTAAGTGCCATGTTTGCGTTGAATCAAAACAACCTTGCAAGCCTCATAAGGTTGCAGAGGTGAGGGAGGGACTTGGCGCCATTGGAACTCGTTCATTCTGATCTTTGTGAAATAAATGTCATGTTGATTAAAGGGGGTAAAAGTATTTCATGACTTTAATAGATGATTGCACTATATTTTGCTATATTTTACCTGACAGTCTCTCGTGGTCTTCTCGTTTACCAAATGGACGTGAAGACAACTTTTCTAAATAAAGAGTTGGAGGAGGAGATTTATATGGATCAACCAGATGGATTTATTGCATAAGGTCAAGAAGGAATGGTGTGCAAGTGGTCCAAAAACTGATACCGACAATTCTAATGAACTATGATAATCAAACGATGATTGTCAAGTGAATAACTCTAAGGATAACATGAAGTCATCAAGACATGTGAAGAGGCGGCTAAAATCTGTCAGGAAAATAAGAACCTTCAGAGTATTTACTTTGGACTATGTCTAGCTGGCTAAGAATCTGGCATCCAAGGAATTGGGCATGAGACCCATGTGAGTCACTCCATAGTGGTAACCTATCCTATGTGATCGGAGATCTCATAAATTAAGAAGAGGAAATAAGCTATAGTTTGACTGATAGATGAGATCCTTTGGATAATCTCATTCCTACGAAGGATGCACTCTTCTAAATCTGTATGGCAGGATGGTGTATACCTTTAATGTAATTCGAGTGGCTTTTGAGAAGCAGAGATGTTGACCTATAGATTATCTTATCAAAATTACATCATATATGAGTTCGACTGCTAGTCACAGTCTATGACATTGGGTAATCTCTAGATACTCATGAAAGACCTGGAGTATGACTTATACGCTCCAAACCGGGATGCACAGCCTAGTATCACTAAAGGGGTATTGGTGAAACTTGTTCGTGCAAGACTGTCAATTAAAGGCATTGTCCATGGTAATTTATGGACGAGTGTAGCATTTGCTCTAGGTGGATGTTCAACTTAACAGTCTCTACCAAAACACAGGTATATCAAAACAACAGCGAGGTTGAGAGCATTTCTCGTGTGCTGTGAAATATTGGTGGGGATTGTTGAATTTATTTGGGCTTGGCCCTTTTTACTTCAAATTAAATCTAAAATATTTAAAGCCCACGATTAATGCAAAGGAGTTAAAAGTGGTTACTACCAAAATTTGTAGTAAAGAGAATGTCAACCAACATATTAGGTGTACAAGTGATACACCCTATGCGAAGTTGGTAAAGGGTGACCAGGGGTGCCACGCACATGCGCTCGCTCGGCGAGTCGAGTCGAGTCGTGACGAGCGATGCGAACGGACGGACGGATGGACGTGATGTGTTGCGGTGCTGTGATTGGTTTTGCTGCTTGTCAAGGAAAGGATGATGTTTATGGCAGAATCAATTACTTTCCTTTAACGCTGATGGGATGTGCCTTATTTGCCCTACGGGATACTTGACTTTCCTGCGGAGATGTCCAAATGCATCCTCCCTCCACCCTTGGGCGCTTGTATAAAGAGCCCCCCCTCCAGAGAGACACACCAATACAACCTCTCAGGTATTCCTGCTTAGAGACCTCTCTATTCTCCTTCACTGCTTTCTCCTGCAACGTTTGTCTCCACATCGCTAGCATAGCGTGCACAGTTGTCGGGGGTAGACCCTCAGGGGTACCCAGAAGACGGATTGGCCCAACCAGCAAGGGGCGGCCCAATCCGAGTGCTATCGGGCCGGGTTGTCAGACTGGGTGGCCCACCACTCGGGAGGCCCACCAGTCGGACGAGCCGGATGGGCGCGACGGCGCGCGCGGTAAGGAAGCAGGCGGCGTATCTCGCAAGAAGCTTGGAGATCAAGATAAACTAGCCGGAATTATAGGTAAAGATATCTGTAATCGTTATAGGATCGCATCCTTGTATTTCGGGTAGGGTATGATCTCTAGCCGACTTGTAACTCAAGGCAGCCGGACTATATAAGGCACCTTGAGACCCCCCTCGAGAACAAGAACTACAACCCACGCATTCGTTCAACCTAGGACAGAACCCAACTACGGAGATCCTTCAGGAACTTCATACACAGCAATCCATACACCCAACACAGGACGTAGGGTATTACGTCATCTTGACGGCCCGAACCTGTTCAATCCTTGCGTCTTGTGTTACCATCGACTTCTGATCCTCAATCTGTCCCTCAACAAATCAACCATGTAGACTACCCTGTGTGGACTGCCGGGTCCATAAATCCGACAGTTGGCGCGCTAGGTAGGGGTTGATCGACGAGATCAATCCGCAAGCTCGATGGCAGAATCAATCTACAATTTTTTTCCTCCGTCGACATCGACAAACTCGCCAATCCAGCGTGGATCCTGCGATTCGCCGATTGCTCTTGCGTATGCCGACCTCAGCGTAACCGAAGGGGAATCCTTTTGCGGCTATTCTCCGTCGACACGCAGGGGCCCATCTACTACGGCAGCAGCAGGAGCTCCTTGGAAACAAAGGCGGCGACATGAGAACTCTGAATATTTGATCGGCTATACTGCGGCAAAAGCGATCTGAGAGCAGAAGGAGGGCGTGTGGCTTCTGCAACAAGATCCACGTCCACTTGGATTCGCCGACCTCCAGCAACGACGCCGAGAGTATGCGATGACACCGACGTGCTGGAGGAACTACATCGACGTGCCCTACGGGCCTCCATTGGATCGATTCAACTAAGGCCAGGGAGCATCCTCGTTCTGGTAAATTGATTATTCCATTGTAATCTATTTGATTAATGGTGGCTAATTCTGAATTATTCTTTGCTGTTTCCGATCGGCACGGTTGTATGGTGCATCAACAAGCGCATGACGCCGGAGACCCTGACGGCGACGCAGCATGCATCGCCGAGTCCTACCCGCCGCCGGCGTCGAATTACATCACCGAGCGTGGCCGGCACCTCGCTTCTCCGTCGCACGCACGCAGTCCATGGATGGCTATCTGATTCGCCAAAGAGCTGCTGTGCGCCAGACTGATGATAGAAATCAGAGCAATTCGAAGGAAAATCCAAAGCAAAAATATCTCCGTCTGTTATGGCTGCGGAGTCGCCGACACATCTCGTGCATGCAGCCAAGACGGCCTGGATTGCATGAAACAGGAAGATTCTTCTTCTATTTCAATTTTTCTCTTAATTAAATATGATCCGTGCAGCGTGAGCACATTCTCCTAATTATTTGTATTGGCTAACCCGCATCCCGATTGCATATTTGCTTGTATGCATGGGTGGATTCGAGTTGTTTAACAGATCAAACTGCTGGGCCATGAAGATTAGCCCGACTACTCATCATCAATCAGTCTGCATGACGGCAGCGCCGTCACGATTTGCCGGTGGGCCGACGAGGACTACACGGTGAGGATGGCGCAATGTGCTGTCATAACGCCGTGACAACCATGCTATTGTTGCACGACCGGAACATGCTCCGTCATGCCGCTCGCCGACTCGCCGTTCACGCCCAACCACTCGGATACGACGTCCATGCAAGAGTGACAAGCCGGTTCTTTCTATCGGACACGAATCTAGCTAAGTCATACTTTAATACTTTCACAATATTTTTCGGTCACCGCGTATCTCCATATACATGTCTCCATGATCATCGCCGACTACCCTTGGTTTGTTCCCGACTGCTTATACAGCCCGAGCGCTACACAAGCAGTCGGGCAACACCCAACGGACGCGCATATTGCATTTTTCTCCATCGTTCTTTTCTTTTTCCACTCTTGTACGAGTCGCTAAAGTACTTGGGAAGCACACGCCTTAATCCGTGAAGCCTCGACTCTTCCGTACGCCTACGTTACTACGCGTGCATGTGGCCCAGCTCCCTGCGCTATGACTACGGCTATCGGGGATCAGGTGCATAAACGTAACAGGATAACTACCCGAGGAAATTAATAGACTTAAAGAGTTGGAAGTAGAAATTCTATTACATACAACGCCGAATGTTTTTCTCCAGAATTAGTATTTGCTACACCATATACTACCTATCCTTCATATCTTCATTGCAGGGCACATGTTTGGATCCCGAGCTTGCCTGTTACGCTCGGGGGCTGGACCACTCTGGCATCGCCGCCAGCTGAGTACTCGAGTCAGTCAGAACTCGGGCTGGTACTACACTCCACGACGGTCGCTAGCCGAGTGCTTTGCAGCACTCGGGCTGGCGCTGCACTCCACAAGGATCGCTAGCTGAGTGCTTTTGAGTACTGGGCTGGCGCTACCGCATGACGAGGAAGACGAAGACTTGACGGACCCTCGACTCAACCCTCGCGCTCGGGGGCTGGACGCCGGGGCGACTACTCGGCGTGCCTCGGACGGCTCGACTCGGCCCTCACGCTCGGGGGCTGGCGCCGGGACGACTACTCGGCGTGCTCAGCCCTCACGCTCGGGGGCTGGCGCCGGGACGACCACTCGGCGTGCTCAGCCCTCACGCTCGGGGGCTGGCGCCGGGATGACTACTCGGCGTGTCTCGCGGGACTCCGCCGGTCCTCACGCTCGGGGGCTGGGCGCCGAAATTAACGCTGGATGATTTAGTCAGGTGCTCTTCGACTAACCCTTGGACCGATTCCTACGGAATCGCTTCAAGGCTCGGGGGCTACGGCCAACGGACGCACCTCGCGGCGCATCCGTTGATTGTCTAGCAACCAAGAACAAGGCTACTAACCCTTGGACCGATTCCTTCGGAATCGCTTCAAGGCTCGGGGGCTACGGCCAACGGACGCACCTCGCGGCGCATCCGTTGGGAAACGGCTCTCTTTTTCTCTCCAGTATCACGCGGTTTCGCTTCCAACTGCAGCAAGCTCGAAGCTCATCAGATGGCACGACCTCGCCGACTTGTCGCTCAACCACGTACTACTCGGGGGCTTGTCGGGGGTAGACCCCCAGGGGTACCCAGAAGACGGATTGGCCCAACCAGCAAGGGGCGGCCCAATCCGAGTGCTATCGGGCCGGGTTGTCAGACTGGGTGGCCCACCACTCGGGAGGCCCACCAGTCGGACGAGCCGGATGGGCGCGACGGCGCGCGCGGTAAGGAAGCAGGCGGCGTATCTCGCAAGAAGCTTGGAGATCAAGATAAACTAGCCGGAACTATAGGGAAAGATATCTGTAATCGTTATAGGATCGCATCCTTGTATTTCGGGTAGGTTATGATCTCTAGCCGACTTGTAACTCAAGGCAGCCGGACTATATAAGGCGCCTTGAGACCCCCCTCCAGAACAAGAACTACAACCCACGCATTCGTTCAACCTAGGACAGAACCCAACTACGGAGATCCTTCAGGAACTTCATACACAGCAATCCATACACCCAACACAGGACGTAGGGTATTACGTCATCTTGACGGCCCGAACCTGTTCAATCCTTTGCTTCTTGTGTTACCATCGACTTCTGATCCTCGATCTGTCCCTCAACAAATCAACCACGTAGGCTACCCTGTGTGGACTGCCGGGTAGCGTCTGGAATCTTGACTGGTCTAAGATCCTGCTCGGGATGGCTAGGCAATAAGTTTTTTTGGGGTGCGTCTTCACGCGACTGCTCATCTTCGGCTTCGCATTCTTCTTGATGGGCTTTACGACGACTACTACTACTTTTTGGTGCCATTCGAGAGACCGCACTGCATTAACTTGTCACTGCACCAACATTGTATGGCTACATCAAACAAGGTCACCCGATTCGGGTGACTAATCTAGTCGATAACGGCGTAGCAGCTGCCCTCGACAGTAGCCCCGTCTTTGGGTACACCCTAAACCTTTTATAGTTCTTTATTTTGCTCTTGTTTAATATGAGATTCAACTTGAACACATGCACATATTCTATTATCACAAGACCTCTAATAGTTATCATAATTTACATGTCTAAATTTGGAATTAAAATATTTGACAAATGCCTATAATTCTAATAAATATTGCGTACTAACCTACTTTTTGCATGAACCGGCAACACACTGCTCCTTAGCACTCATGGACGGGTGGACAGCATTTCGATAGGTTATTATTCATGCACCTGGGAGCTGGGAGGGAATATCTGTCAGCCCAAGCTGCAAATATATGGTGAAGACACTGTGGCTGCAAATATCAAATTCAGCTGACCTAGACGAGCCTTTGGTGGACCAACAAATATCAGGAAAAACAAAAAAAATTATACGAACAGGTGGTAATAGTTTAAAAGTAAATAGCCAATTGATTACATTGGAACTTAGAAGAGCAGCCTGAATGCACCACTCGGGGTATGTTCACTACTATTATTTTTTTTTCGAAAGACCAGTATAGACGCAAATGCTCACACATGTATGTACACTTACTCCCAGAAATACACGCACGTAAACCCTACCCCTATGAGCACCTCCAAGAGACTAGACCGGCTGTTTCGATCTTGAGATTGACGGGTGGACAGGTTTCATGACAAGGAACCTAACCAACTAAGCTGCGCTTAGTTCCACATGTTCACTACTACTATTAATAGTTAAAGTAGTTGATCCCATACAATACAGATTAAGATTTGATCCCAGGAAGTAGTTGAAAACTCCACGCTGGTAGTCAACTCTTAATTGTATGTTTTTTTAGACCAAAGGAAGAATTTTATTAAATTAAGGACCGAGTTATCGCGACTGGTCGCACAGACGGGTAGCGCGCGACCCGCCGTGGGTGCCGCAATCGTCGTTGGCTCCGACGGCCTTCTCCTCTGGGTACATCCTCCTCCTTCTTTCCTCCCGGCTCCGGCTCCGCCTCCCTCCCTCTCCTTGTTCTTTAATGGCATGCCGCCCACCCCGCCCACCTCCACCACCGCCGACGGCGCCTCGCCGCTCCGCCCACCTCCC
>CM014278.1:94199949-94355903 GCA_004135705.1 Alloteropsis semialata | reverse complement strand
AATGTCATCCAAGACAAAGAGTATGATGATAACAAGTTCGAGTAGGCACCACCCGGGAGAGTGAGCATAAAATACTTGAAGGCTCACATCTTTATCTATGAGTCACACCTCCGAGTGTGTGAAAGCGTTTGCAATCTTGGATCTTCAAACAAAGCTTGGACGGTTAGTAGTTTGTTCTCATTTTGTGCGTGAAAACCAAGGGACATGAGTTGGAGAGGTTTACAGGATAACCTAATCAATCGTAGGATTGCATGCACTACAAGTGATATGAAGAGGCTTGTGTCGAGGGCTCGAGGCAAAGCAAAGTGGTAGACAAGGCATGTATGTCTGATGTACTTAGAAAAGAGATGGATGGTTTCACCCTAGGAGGTATTTGAGCTTTGTGATTCATGTAAGGACATTTTGGTCTTTAGCAAAGTGCATAGATACATGTGGTATATATGTCCGTTTGGAGACTACGATTTTGTTCCCATTTGTGTAGTTGAGAGCTTTGGTTAGGAGGAGGATTAGGAGGAGCAGAGAGATGAGATTCTCTTTGGTACGATTATTTGCATTGCAATGCTTTGATTAGGTTATGATTGACTTGCAATCCTATAAATTGAGTAATCCCTAGGTCAATTTGTGCTCATGTATATCCACACTTCAAATCTGAAATTTCTTGTTTTCGGGTTTCGAAAGCAATATGTCAGTACTTTCTATCCTTCCAGTCTGGCTATAATTTGGGACAAATCTATTTGGGGCAAAAGGATTATATGTGTAGACACGTCTAGGGTGATTCTTAAGCTAATTTCTAACATGTAGTGATTAGATTTATATTTCCCTCGATTTTCTCTTTTTTGTGTTGTGGATAAAATTTGCAAAATTGATGATAAACTTATGATTCTTTTGGGTTCTTCTTGGATCCTTCTCATTATGGTCTGTGGTTCAAGTTTTGAATTAGTCAGAGTTGATTTGATTGGTTTTTATGAACTTTGGTGGAGTTTGGCATGTTGTTTTGCTGCCGATTAGTGCTTAGTTCTCTTACTGCAACATACTTTCTCCCATAGCCCCTTTTTGTTCGACTGGCGGTTATTTTTTTGGTGTATGAGGGCCGTAGCAGTGTCTGGTGGTAGTTCAGCTTGCTCGCGTTGTTTTTTCTAGAATTTTTTTAAATTTTGTTTTATGAATTTGCAAATATGATATTTGGATTTCCTAATTTGCAAATATATCATCCAACCGCTGTTCCATAAGGCGGTCGCCGTTTGAAACGGCGGTTAGGCGGCCTAACCGCCGTATGGAACTACGGATAGAGAAACCGCCGAACCATACGGCGGTAGGGGTCCCCGCCCCCCTAACAGCCAATTGATTCGGCGATAAGGGCCCCCGCGCTGTTGGATCAGGCAGCAAGGGCTAGCCGCCGTCGGATCGGCGGCGAGAAGCCCTTGCCGCCAAATGGTTCGACGGTTAGGTCCCCGCTGCCTATAAAGGCCAAAATCAGCCCTAAATCTTCATTTTAATCAAAAAAAAGTTAGGGTTAGAAGAGAGGAAGAGAGGGAGGAGCGGCGAAGCCCTACCGGATCTGCGCATCGGTGCACCAGCTATCCAGGGCTTAGGTTAGCACGTAACTGATCAATATAATTCAACTAAACCGCCTGCTGAAGTACTAACATGATTGTTTATCATGCAGCGTACGCTTCAGGCGAGACACCAGATGACATAGTTGAGGAGGAGGCTGCAGGGACCCAGAGGACCGTCCCGTCCGACTTCGCCAGTTGGTTTGGACAGGGACTAGGGTCACAGGAGGAGAAAGGCCTTTCACAGTTTGGAGACGCCCCTGTTGCTCCTACTTAAGTCTCCCAGCCAAGGTTCGTGACACCTCCTCTGGATGCTGGCCGGACGAGTCGTCAGGTGGCGCTACCTGACCTCCTTACGTACTCTGCGCACCACACGAGGGTTCCGACTCTTCTGCCGCTCTTCATGCTCACATACACGAGCCTTCCGGAGCTTCAGTTCATCCTCTCGCTTTCCTACCTCCTTCTGCCTCTTCAGCAGATCTTTCTCAACAAAAGCGAGGCGCTCCGCCTCTCGAGAATGCTCAAGCCTAGCATAGTACTGGCCTTTTGTTTCAATCTCTGTTGGTAGTCCTTGCATGTGTGGACCCTACTTGTCAATCCATTTAACGAATTTACAAGCCTGCATGACAAAATGAACCAAATGATGACATGCTAATGAATTAGTGTGCGCAGACTAAGCAAAAAATTGCACCTGAAAATCGTCATCGAGGTCAGAACAACGAAAGAACCTAGCACCATACTTGGATTTCATGGATTTTTTGGTGCACACTTGCAACCAACATCGGAAACCGCAATGGCATTTTGGACGATCCTCCCAGCTTGGCACCCCTCTTGAATCATCTCTCCAAGACAACATGTATTTTTTTTTAGAATGAGAACAGATGATTCAGCAACACACCTCAGAGCATATATATAGGTGCCAAGTAAAAAAATGGCCTAGTACTATAGCCTGCACCGGCCTAGTAACATAGCTTGAACTGGCCTACTAAAATAACCTGCATCGGCCTACTTTTCTTTTTCATAATCCAAATGATAACAAGGTTGGTGAACTAAAAAAATATTAATTATTCATGCAAATTATGAAATTATAAATGAAAAGAAAAAACCGCGTTCATGAGAATTATGAAATTATAAATGAAAAAACAAAAACCGCCGCTTCAAACGGCGGTATTTAAAACTGCCAAACCATCCAGCGGTTTTAAACACCGCCGTAAGAAGCGGGCGGGAGGTGGGCGGTAAGGCTGTGCGGGAGGGGAAAGGCCCTTACTGCCGTTTGATTTGGCGGTAACCCTAACTGTCGTTCCATAGGGCAGTTAGGACCCCCTACCGCCGAGGGAAAATTGGTTCTATAACACCGAAAGGTTGCAACATCCTGAAAATACCATCGAAAGTTCGCCGTTCTGTAAAATAGCATTCAAAGAACAACCCGTTACCTTAAACTACCATTCCGTTACATTCGGCATTCACGCCGTCGTCCCTCCGTCCGAGCGCACGCTCAACAATAACTTCCTCCACGAACGGCCATGGCAGCTTGCGCCAAAGCACAGGTTGCACTCGCCGCGCTCCATGCCGAGACGCGGGCCGCGCAGCACTGTGGCGACCTCGCAAGGCTGGCATCTGTGTTTGCGCGTCCGCCTTCACGTCGAGATCACCATGGCCTCCGCTGCGAAGCACAGAGCTCAACACGGCCTAACACAAGTGACCATTGGGAGGTACACATGCTGCACGCGGGCACCGGCAAGATCGATGTGGGCCTTCGGGCCTTGAAGTCGATGACTTGCTTCTGCGGTTGGTAGCTGGCACTGGCGCAGACGTATACGAGCGCAGGGGCAAAAAGTAATGAACTAATGATCCATCGTCAAGCTCAGCTCATATGCAATACGTATCCCCTTCTTTCTATATCTCTCTGCAGCAGTACATGCTTCGTCAAATTTCAAATCCACCAACCAGAACTAAAAGAATATCATTATACAGGCAAAAGAATACATCTGAAAACATTGCCACCAGGATGTTTGATGAAATGCCGCATATGCGTTTACTCTAACAGTGCATCCTCTTCCTCCGCGCATATGCTCTTCACACCATGCTGATGCAGGTGGTCCACTGCTCACCATCTCACGTAGAACACTGGAAGAGAGAAAGATAACAACGAGAGAAGCTAACTGGTTGCATGAAGGACAAGAACAAGTGTCACGGAATCAGCGCCGAGGACTTGCCGGCTACGGCATGGACGCACTGCCGCGTACGGCGAGAGCAACCTGTCAGCGGGGGCGCGGACGCTAGCGCCAGCGGCTAGCCTGGCGCGGGGGCACGGCAGGACAATGTGCGTTTCGGCCTGTTTAGCGCCTGATGGAGACTACCATGGCTGTTCCTGACATGGAGAATGCCATCGAGGAAGTACTCCGACGGACGGGTTGGCGAACGGACATCTTTGACGACAATTGTGACAAATGGTAGTTTAAGGTAACGGTTTACTCTTTCAATGCTAATTTACAGACTAGCAAATTTTTAATGGTATTTTCCAGATGTCACGATCTTTCGATGTTATAGAACTAATTTTCCCTACCGCCGATTGAAACGATGACCGCTATATGGAACGACGGTTGGCAAACAAAAATGTAAATTCCGCAAACCAAGTGTCATACTTGCAAATTCGTAAAAAAAATTAAAAAAAAGTCTTTTTTCTAGAAGTTGCTTATTTTTTCGGAAAAGCTATCCAACAATCGAGTGTTGGAGAGGCTTCCCACACTCAATTTTTGACAACACAAACATAGCAGTACCTAGGGCAGAGGATATTCGTCTTTCCTGGCTTCATCTACGGCCCCCGCAAGCTTCTCTATTCCCAGTCTTAGAGGAAAGTCCAAGCACGACAGGTCAACCCGATGGAGGTGGAGGACGTGGGGGCAAGGAGGTTGACAGCGGTAGCACCACCAGCTCGGGCGGTGGAGGAGGCCGACCGGGCCAAGTAGAAGGCGAGGGCAACGACGGCTATGGTGGTTGGAGGGTGGCGGCGGCGACAGGAATGGGATAGCAACCACCGCAGGCACACCAGGGTCTCGCCGAAGCTCCATGGTGGCGGCACCGCGATGGGGCTCCGACGAGACCTTAGCCCACCGCGACAGGATTGGGGTACACGTATAGATAGCCATAAAGCCCGCGACACGAAGCCTCGGCACATAACCCGGTATTTTGGCCCGGCCCAAACCCGGCACGGCCCCGTGCCCACTGTGCCAGAGCCCAGCCGGGCCGGTAGCACGTGCTGGGCTTGGGGTGCCTCCTTGGCAAGCCAAGCGCCACGACACAACCCGCATATAAATAGTCGGCCCAAAGCTGGCCCGCTAACTCCCTCCGGCCTTATAGCCCACTAGCTAATCGGCCCACCCAACTCCCTACCATCAAGCCATCCACCATGACCTAGCCACCCTCATCCTAATCCTCTTGTAGCTGCCGCCTGCCAGGACCTCCGACCTCATGTCACGGGGAGCAGGCGGCCATGTGGCTTGCGACATGCCATCCGGCGATACTCAGGGGCGGCGGCAGCCGGCGGGGAGCGGTAGAGCGGGTTGGCGATGCACGACGGCGAGCAAGGGCGCCGGCAGCCGGTGCGGAGCGAGTTGGTGGCGGCGTGCAGAGGCAGCAGCATGCGGTAACATGGGGCCATCAGCGGTGAGCTGGCTGCCCGAGCCACCGAGGGGAAGGACGCGGTGCGGCAACGACGACATGGTAGCCTGAGGGGTGTTTGGTTGGCCTGCTAGCTTATCGGGCCTCAGGCCGGCCCGGTATCACATGGGCCCGTGCATGGGCCGCTGGCTCAGCAGGCGGGCGAACACAGCCCGGCCCGACTCTATCGCCATGCCGGGCCAGGCCCGATCGCAACAGGCCCGTGCCTGATCGGGCCCGCGCCGGGTGGCCCATTTGGACATCTATAGGTACGCGCGGCGGCGGCAGATGCAGAGAAGAAGCCTCCATCATCTAATCGGGATTTAGTGGCAAAAAAATCGAGTATATATAGGAGGGAAATACACTCAAGTATGGTATACATATTTTTTTGCGTCATTGTTTGAGACATAAGTAGCTGCTTTGCAGCGTGGCGGTATCGACCTCCACTTGCACTTTCTATCTGGCTCCAGGACGACGACAGCAATTGGAGAGCAACCCTCTGTTGCTTCGCATTTTGGCCAGATTTGTTCAGAAGCACAGAGTTTCTTGGAGAAGTGGTTTTCAAGGTGGAAGGTACCGTGGCACTCTAAGAGAGGGTGAACTAGGTGTTCTAAAAACTAAGACTATAAAACACATATTTCAATTTCTATCAAGATATGCACTATTTTTTATGTGTTGCTATCTTTACCGTAAAATAGTTTTGCACCTTAGGTTTCAATCCTATCAACTACATAAGTCAATAATACAAAACATAAACGCGGAATGTAAACGGCACATTGTAAATCCAAAAGTGTAAATTTTAAAGAACACAACCTCTTGGTATGACAATTTTTCCCGAAGTATCGGGAAGTTAGCTAACTTCCCCCCGTAATCCTTGTTATAATCCTTTCTTGGAAAATGCCTCTTTATTAGCGCAAAACTCTATGGCGGGCAACATCTATGATAACCAATGGGACTAGCCACAACACGAGTGCCGTCTCCGCTTGGCCTCTCGCTGGTGACCTCCACCATCTTCACTTGGTAGAGCTTCAACAAATTGCCAAGGGCTTCTCCTCCTTTGCACAAACATCGACGGCCACTCCACAAAGCTTTGTCAGAGGGTCTCGCTAGAGTACATGCCCCAAATGTATAACACTAGAGCAACTCCAGCAGACCCTCTAAATAAGCCCCTACTCTACGTTTAGAGGGTCGAGGATAAAAATGAACTCCAACAGGCCCTCTATTTAAGCCCCTAAAATAAAGAGCCCTCCAAATCCCCTCCCTCACCCCCTAGGCCTAGGGGGTCTCTAGGGAGCTCTCTATTCCAAAATAGAAACTAACAAGTGGGCCATTGGAGATTAGAGGGTTGATTAGAGGGTATTGCTAGAGTTGGGAGAATAAATTAAGTCCCCAGATGTCGCAGAACCGCCCTAATTAAACTGGCTCAAGCACGTTAACCGTTATCTCAATCACTTAATCCTGTTACCCGTACTTCAAGCAGTTCAATTAGACGATTTGTCGGGTTAAGCCCGATGAAACCACTGAATTCCCGATCGAACAAATGTGCACAAGACTCACTCGAAAGAGAGCACAGATGTTATCAACATCACCATAAATTACAACAATTCTGTAATTAACTTTTACAAGTCAGAGTTTAAAAACACTTAGAGTACAAACTAGAGTTCTGAATAAAAGCGCGGAAGCTAAACGACGAGATACAAGAACATGTTCATAAGCCCGAAGAACATGTCATCAGAAGAACACAACAAACACCAGTTAGTCCTCGATCCACTCGACAGTCCAGCCCGCAGTAACGGTCTGACCATTGATGATCCACTGCTCGGAGCCATCGGACACATTGAATTCACACTCTAAAAAATAAAGCCACAAGTAAGACTGAGTAACTAATTCTCAACAAGATTTATCCGAATATGGCTTATACTGCTGACTCCAAAATATGCAAGGCTTTTCGCTGTGGGGTTTGTTTTGCCAAAAAGCAACTAATAGTTGATCCTAATTTTCAAATTTTAGCATCAAGTTCATAGTCATTATCAAGTATCTATGTGAGCATCTTTTCTATAGCAAACATGTTGGAACAACAATTAATCAGAGAACCATCATTATTTATCATTCACTCCTGACTACTTAATGCTACACAGCGGACAAACGGTATTCATAACGGAGAAGTGCCGCGATCATGATCGATTTACACCTTGCAAGGGAAACCTGAACACACGTCACGTGAGTGCTCCCGGAGCCTCACACGCCCACCTTTCCCATCATCTCCCGAATATTCAGACTAAATCCACTCATCCTGGGTGCAAAGCCCTACTGTTCCCAGACCACGTAGGCGCAACTACACCCGCCATCCGTCCACTCCCAGAGTCGTGGGAAGTAGTCCGAATACCTAGTGACTCAGGTACATCAGTTTCCTGGGACCTAGACGCCAGTATATGCTCAGTACGTTCAATACTTGCCCAACAGTACAACAATGACCTTAGTTCCATTTGATACGTAGACGGGGCAAATCTCCACATGACAGGAGCATCGAACCAGGCCCCGCCCACGAAGCTTATGATTTCAACATAAAGTAAAGAACCTATATCTCGCGAGTGATAGGAAATCACCTGACTTCTACCGGTCCTATTTAGCATGGCAAGCTATCGATCTACACATACTAGTATCTTGACATAGGAATCCTAGGGATTATGCATCAAGGGTTTCAATCATATCCAAAACGTAAATGCACAATACTTAAATAATCATGTTGTATAGTTTTGAAAATATGGGTTATGATACGGTGCTTGCCTCCCTGCTCAACAGCCTTGGGCTCTACCAAACTTTGGTTCGGGTCTTCAGGAACGAGGTCAGCAACTACTGCGGTCTCCACCGGGTCAGCGACAGGTTCAGCCACCAACACGTACAAGCTGACAGCGACTGCAGTATCTACATGAAATGCATCATGCATGAATGCCATGAATGCAAAGACAATAATAAACATGATGCTCATGCATGCAGCAAAAACAACCATAAATTTATTTATCTAGTTATCTCATTGGCACTTGGTTACAAGTGAATAAATTTTATCATGCAATGCGTCAAGGTACTGGTGGTGATTAGCCATTTAACGGGCAAACAACCTAGAGTGGCACCTACTTATGTACATAAGGTTGCTTATATTTTACACTAGCCTTACTACAAAATTCATTTAGAGAGCATTCTAAGTTTCTGTTCAGAAATTCTTTTTCTTATGACAGCATATTAACATGATCATGCTACTAATGAAAACCCTAATGCAAACATTATATCTAGCACATGATAGAACATGCCTAACTACTAGCAAAAGATAGCACCAACATATATTTACTTGAGCACATGCAGCAAACTGGTCTCTGCAGAATGGCATACACATCTACTAACCTTACCAAACAATTCTTGCAAAACAATTAGCTACTAATTATATCTATGCAACTAGCTAAGCCATACATGCTAGTTCTAATCACACAATTAAAATAGAGGAGCAAAACACAAATTATAATTCTACAATTATTTTTCCTGCATAGAGAAATTTATGAGCAAACCAAAAAATTTTATTTCGCAATTTTTGGACTTTCCTACAATTTTATATGAGTTTTGTAAGGAGCAGCTATACATAGAAAAACATCAACTCGGAATTAATCAAAACGGGCCAAAACAACTTCGCCAAGGTTCACCTTTCCCCCTCAAACTTCTTCCTCCTCCTCCTGGCCGACCTAAGCCTATTCGCCCAAGGCCCAGCCAGTCCTCCTCTTCTCCCCTCCCCCTTCTCCTTCTCCTTCTGGCCCAACCGGCCATCAAGGCCCAGCCGGACTCCCCTCCTTTCCCCCTCACGCGGCCCAGGGGGCGCGGCCAGCCCAGCTGATCTGCTGGCCTAGCCGAACGGCTGCCCCATGCGCCAACCGCGAGACGGGGCGGGCGCAGGCTGCCCGGCTGTCCAGCGCCGCCGCCGCTCCGCCTCCCCCTCGACTCCGGCCACCAAAAGATGAACCGAGGAGAGCACGACACGTTCCCGGACGAGGCGAACTCATCTTGCTAGGTTGATTGGAGAGATATGAACCGTGTGAAGCTACCTACGAGAAGGAACTTGGAACAGCGAGGTTGAACCGTGATCTGAAATTGCGGCTAAGGGAGTTCGTGGAATATGAGTTGGGGATGGCTTGGGTGTGTGAAGGGGAGTGTGATGATGCTCTGGGTGAAAGGAATTGAGTCGAGGGCGAGTGAGGCGAGCGGGGTGAAGAGCAGCCGTCGGTGGTAGTGGCGCCCGCGGCGTTCTTTTAATGGCGAGCTGCTCTCGCGCGTGGTCAGTGACCGGGGCGAGTGGCAACGTGTTCCGGAGCAGGTAGAACAGCGTCATGGCAGGTTTGGACAGTGGCCAAGGCTGTTCGAAGTCGGAATGAGGACGACGACGTGACCGGTCCCGAACCCGGTCATGTCAGTCATTGATGACGTCCGTGGACGTGAGAGGTCAACGTCGTAGGGCACGGTGCAAGCGACTTGGCGACGCACAGGACACGGCATGGCGAGGTGGGGCATGCGTGCTGTGTTGAACGTCATCGTCGATCCTTGTTGACGGTCCATAGACGCGCCAATTGTGAACCGCAAGCGCACGGATCATCGTAGCTTTTCCCTTAGAGTGTTCCATCCAAGGTTTATCAATCCGTGAATCGACAATGAACTTACTAGGGTTTCCTATCTAATCTAACAGATCTATTCCTATCATTAAGCATTGATTGCATATAAAGGGGTAAACCTATATGATTTAAGTGAGGTGTATAGGTTGATCACATCCATAACATAGGCGAGGGTAAAGAGCAACCAAAGGGGTAAACGAGCCTATCGTCTTCTAGTTGTAGTTCTAGCAAATAAGAGTAAGCACATCAAGCATCTCATCCAAAGCCATCTTTAAACTCTTACCTCCGGTCAACCTCCCGAGAACGCCACCTTACATGGGATCACACCCTGTCACGATGCTCCCTATCGGCGTGGTTAGTTACAAGGGCACGTCCACAAGTGAACGTGTCTAGATATCATGAAGGGTCGACATACTAGATCTAATCACCATGATTACATAAAGCATGCTAATACTAGATCTAATCGCCATAATTACATAAAGCATGCTAAATAGTCTAACCATGAATTAGACTAAGGAACAATCATATTCATGATAGGTAGAAAGTATAGAAGGAGACATTGAGTCGCTAAGAGATCAGATGACATGAAGAACATTACTCATATAATAGATGTGTTTGGATCATCACCACCGAGTACATACCATTGATAACTCCAACTAGCTCATGAACTCCACCATGGCACAACCACGCAGGGAGGCCATGGCAGCTAGGGTTGGCCTAAGCCATCCCCTAGACAACTTCGAGGACTTGCAGCAGCCGTCGTCTCCCTTTGATGTATGCCCTAGGTTTCACCGAGTTCTGGTGGATGGATGTGCGTGCCTCCGTGCATCGGGGCTATAAATAGTCTGAGGAAACACTAGCTCGAAAGGGAGGCCGAGGCGGCGCAAAAACCCCCTAGGCCGGCCGGCCTGGGCTGTTTTTGCAGCCCCTCGGTCCCATCTTTTGCATGAAAGCTTCTAGGTCCTCCAGGAGTTTAGGTTCAGTCTGGGCACAAAACCCGGAACCCGATCCCCGAACCCGAAAACCCCGGACCCGAAACCGAACAACCCGAACCCGTAGAACCCGAAGCCTATTTCGGATAGATATTCTCAGAACCCGATCTTGTTTCGGGTGATTCGGGTTACAACGTCCGGTACCCGAAGAACCCGAGCCTCGTCTTCCTCGTGACCTCGTCCCCGATTTCCCGTGAGCCCTCCGTGTCCGTGGGAACTGAGAACAAATCTCCTCGACTCCTCGTTCTCTGATTTCCTCATTACTCCCCCATCTTCAATTCCCATCTCCTGAGTCCTGAGTGGCTGCATCGCCGGCGACGCTGCGACGGCTCCACTCCCCTAGGCCGAGGCCGGCGGCTCCATCTCCTGGCTGCCGCTCCCTCTCCCTCTCCCCCCCTTCAAAAGGCCCGACGGGACGCCATGGCCATGCTCATCCCGCGACGGCTGCCGCCCTCTCCTCCCGCGACGGCGGAGCGCGAGCGCGACCTCGACGCAGAGCCGCCATCTCCAGTGCCGCCCTCTCCTCCCGCTTCTCTCGTCTCCCGAGCTCGCCGCCGCCACCGTCGGAGTGTGATGTTTGAGTATACTTTATATATTTTCGGGTACATCGGGTATACCCGAACCCAAACCCGAACTATTGGGTACCCGAACTATCGGGTAATATATTTTTAGGGAACTTTTCGGGTAACGAATCTCATTACCCGAACTCTCTAAAACCCGAATAACCCGACCCGAACTTTTCGGGTTACCCGAACGCCCAGGCTGAGTTTAGGTGCCAATGCATGTGGATGTTTAGACGTCGGTTGCTTCGGGATAAGATTGGGTCTTGATAGCTTTCCAAATATCCGCCTGATTCGTCTTGATCCCGAAGTCATCCGACCTGTCTTTGCCCTTCCACATTCTTGGAGGTTAGTTCACCATAGATGATAGAGAACGAAATCCGAGTCACATGGCCTTCATTCCTCCGCGCTACGCATGATCTTGGTCTTCATCCAAAAGTACTCATTTATAGCTCAAAAACCTGCGTAAACCAAAATCCTCCAAAAATACATGCACATGCGAAAATGGAGTTATTTCAAGTGCCAAGTGGCGGGTTACTATATGAATTGGTCCCAAAACACCACTTAATTAGCACTAAAAAGGTGTCACTAACAAGCGTCAACAATCCTGTTGGATAAGCGGTGATCGCGGACATGACTCAGCAGCGCCCTCCCAGCAGGCTGACTTCGAGTGGCAAAATCTCCCAAAAGTACTACATAACCCACCCTTTCATAGAATATCAAAGTTGTAGAGGGTTGATAGGGCTACAACTTTGAATGAGGAAGATTGTTCTAAATCTCAACAGATTGGGAGAAAAACGAGAGTAAAGTTTATCAAAAATCACGAACTCAGCCCCAGACTTGGGCAATTGGGGATGGGCAAAAACTGAGCTGTGTAGCTGTTTTAGAAATAGGATTGTGGGAGTTTGGAGAAACTTCAAGGAGTGAGTCTGGTACCGTTGGAAAGATCATTGAGAGCTCCACAAGTTTGATAAAGATTCCAATGCAGGATAACCAAGTTAACCTATTTTAATTAAGCACTCAAAACAGCAAGAAACATGACTTTGATCTTAGCGCTAGAGAGCTAAAACAACTCAAACACTAGCTATGCACATAATATGCTCATGAAACTTGATAGGCATGTTATATAGAGTATGAGTGGACCATCATAAAGATCTTAGCATTAAATATGCACAAAAATCACATAAAAGGATAGCACATGTGTTATGCATGAGATGATGATGTACTAATGATCATGTTTTTCATGCTTGCACTAATGCTCCTTAGATGCTAGTGATCATGCTAACATTAGAACATGTGCTTAATGGTGCAATGCATTAAGTTAGTTGATAAACGTAGGGTTAAACATCAGAGGTGTTACACCAGAAAATGGAGGCAGCCCCTATTGAAAGAAATATAGGGCTTGTTTAGAGAGTATTGCTGGAGTTTCTCTTAGTACAAACAAGCACCGATAGTAAAGCGGTATGCAAACCTCACTAACTAATGCCTAAAATGAAGCGCTAAGGAGCCTAAACTAGCACTAAACAAAACCTAAACCTTGTTACTAATTGCATAATTTTCTATTAAGCACTTTTATGGATAGAGCACATGAATTGGTGAGGTTCAACACCAATAGCTTTCCCAAGCTCTAACAGCCATCAAATGGCCGAGTGGAGGGTTATTTATAGCTCCAACATGAAGAACTAGATGTTGCACACTTTTTGCGCACCACCGACTATTGCGGTTCTCTATGGACCGCAATAGTCTATGGTCACAGTGTAGGTAGTCGTCGGGCCACTGGCACTGAGACCCACAACCACCACAACTATTGCAGTGCTCGAACAAGAGCTACCACTGGAATAGTCTGTCGAAATAGAACCGTTCTTCATCTTTGTCTCTTGGCACCAATTGAGGTGCGTTGCTTGTGTTAGACCACAATAGTCGGTCATTCTAAAGACGATGTTTCCTTCTTCCCATCAGCACCGATTGTTCTGGTGTTCACCCACACTTGCCACCGCAAGTGTCGGTGCTCCTGTTTGAATCTCCTACCGAGTTCTTCTGGTCACCAATGTTGCGGTGATTCCAGTCTTCGTGTTTTGCTTCATTTCTTTGAAGGTTCTTTTTTGGATTTCTCAATCATGAAACTTTAATTTGCTTTTCAACTCTTGTTTGGAAACCTTGATTTGGATTATGTGATTGGGATAACATGGTTTGGATTTCATCTTTGGACAGAAAAGATCTTCAAATAGATACTTGACAAACATGTTAGTCCAAATGATTATGTTGCCATTCAATCACCAAAATCACATATGGCCTATTAATAGGTACATTTTCCTAAAAAAAGGTACATTATTTTAATCTTTGCTTTTTTTTTGTTTAATATTCCATGCATTTGTTGGCTTGATTAGCTGGAAGGTGTTCTCAGCAGTGTGCAACACCTTCCTTTCTGCACGCTAGTGCTGACTCATGATTGATCAGCTTGTCTTGATTATTGCCAGGTGCTTAGCTATGATATTGGTCAGTTGATATCAGCACAATTCACATGTATGCTTGTTTCCGGTTAGTGTTTAATCTTTTATCCTTACTTTTGTTGCTGTTGTAAGAAATTCCTAATCGTTTAGGGTGAGCGACAACNTATATATATATATATATATATATATCATTATATAACACATGGTTCTAGTCCTCTAGACTGGAACTACCCGGGTCTGAATGGGCTAGTCAACTTGGGCGGCGAACGCTTAAGTATAAATGTATAATACAGTTCTAGTCTCTTTTCTAACACGTACAGAGAACGAAGCAAAGCCACCAGTGACTTACCCATCTAGATGCAGTCCATTACCAATCCATCGGTTGATGCCACAAGTTAGATTTTTTAATGCTAGCTCAACAAGTTGGTTCAGCTGTGGTTATTGGCTCCAGATAAGATCTATTTCTTTACTGACAGAATGAGACAAGTACAAGACAATTCTTGATATAAAAATATTTTACTTAATATCTTGATAAGCTATAAGCTCCAAATAATTTGAATAGTGTTGGCGCTGAATTTGGCCAACACACCGAGTGCAGAGCGTGTGGGTCACGAACGGACCAAGCAGCAGCGAGGCTGTGCAAACCGGTGATACTGGTTGGGCAAAACCGGTGATACCGGATTTCTAGGGTTTCGTCGGAAGCAGTCTTTCGAGGGGATAACTATCACACTTACGTGGTGAAAGATGGCTAGGTTTACGAGCAAACTAACAAAGAGATAACCAACGCACTTACGTAGCGAAGAACGACTAGTTTACGAGCAAACTAGCAAAGGTCATCGAAGCTCACGCCCGGGAGGGACCCCGTCAGGGCATGGATGTCGCCGGACGTGCCCTAGGTTGACCAGCAAGCCTTAGGACGCCATCTATGGTCGTGGAGATCAGTAGACGAGCAGCATGGAGAGGTTGGAAGAGAATTAGGGTTTATGAGTAAAAAGTAAATGCATAGTATTTGGGTTCGATTGGATTCCTCTCAATCGGCCTTAGCCCTTCATATATGTAGGGTGGGAAGGCCTGTACCTGTGAGGGGTCAAAAACATGTCAAAAAACCGACATAGGATTGAATTACAACTCTAATTCGGACTAATCTGCTAAAAACCGGTCCCATCGGTTTCTAAATCCGGTTGAACAGGATTTCCTTCGGTCCAGAGCAGCTAAAACCGGTACCACCGGTTTTCCCAGACAAAAGATCTTACAACGGCCGCAATTCTCCCGTCCGGACTCCAAATTAGGCAATCCATATGCCCGTTTCGATCCTCTCGGCGAAGGCTTCATCTTGGTGTACTTAAACTCATGATTTGACCTCATCTTGATGCTGTTTTGAAGGCTTCTTGGTGTCTTTGATTAAATCATGTCCAGAATATCCAAAAACGATCACCATGTCCTGCACAACACATACATATACTAATCTTGCAAAATAATAAGAGTTAGCATAGAATTGGCTCTGTGGCCTTAACCTTGCCTTTTATGAACCGTGCCAATTTTGATCGTCAACTTATGCCCCCCTGTTTCTTGGTAAAGCTTGCGTACCGAGAAACATTCATAAACCAAAATTGCACTGGAACGATGACTAACATTAGTGCATCGACCATACCTTGTTCCAAAAGGCAACATAACTCTATTGGCCATATTATCTGACTTAATTCAAGATCAAAACTTCATTTGATTATTTCAGTTGCTTATAGATCTTCTGTGAGAGATAAGCCTGAGTTCACACCACCTCGGCCATGAATAATTGAAATGATACTTAAAATCACTCTCACAACTCCAAACAATCAGGAATGTGGAATGACCAAATTGATATCAACAATTAGTCTCTGTAACTCCTTCAATGATGTAAGTAATATAATAACTTCAAATTGCATCCACATGTCACTATGATCACAAACTTTGAAATCATAATGTTGATTTTGAATTCCTTTCTCTTTCTCAGCTTTGCCTTCCTAAAGATCAAATGTGGCCATACAATAGCTGGTTTGACATCCTCTGGTTTGATAACGGAATTCATTGAGCACTTCATGTTATCCAATCCACGACCGAACTGGATTTCCCCGAGAAAAACTGGTTGTACCGGTTTTAGAAACCGGTTGTACCGAGTCTGATGTGTCGGACACCACACAGTGCAAAATTCGGTTAAACCGATTTACAAATCCGGTGTGACCGATTTTTTCTAGAACTAACTCATTGGCCCTTCTAAAACACCGGCCTTAAAATTTCTCTTGTGAACATGACAGCCTGATGCTTCTTGTGCCAAAATATTAGCCCTAGAGCTCTCTTGAAATTTATGCCCCCTGAGCATCATTATGATTGTAATTGCTCGCTTACAGGGGAATCACCACTTTATCACGATGATGAAAAGCATTCATCAGCTATGTGTTGCTACAGACGATAACAAAGTATCGACTACGTTTAATCCATCCATATAATATGTATAACCGAAGTAAAGTATAGATAATGATATAGATATAAGAGTTAAAACCATCTCTAGGAATAAACACTTCGGCTTTGGAATTGATAGCAATATTAATATACATAATAATTCGGTAACAACCCTCTATGATTGAAAAGATCTATGTGGCATCCAAGAATCAGTATATGAATATGAGGTATAACCAAACATACTATAAGATGGATTCCATGACATAAGCATATGTGGAACTTGTAAATTATATGGATGATGTGATGGCCAATAATTTTGATGATTTGGTGCAAACCTTAGACTTGAAGGTTGTCTCTTGTTTCTTGTTTTCTTCTTTGCTTCTGGTGCACATTTTGCTTGAACATCATCCATGTCTTGAACCTTAGTACTCCCTTTAGGAACCCATGCCAAGTTCTTCTTTTTCAGCTCTCGAGCATTAAGTCCTTCTAGCTTCTTCTTTAGCCAATTCGATGAACCGAGTGGGAATCTCGGTTGTGTTTTAATTTTGGACAGCAGCACTTCACTCTTGATTTTTGGCTTCTTCAACTCTTTTTGTTCAGATTTAGCACTTGGAGGATCAATAGCTGATTCTTGCTTTTCTTTGCCACCAATAGCCGAAGTTTTCAACACTTCAGTCGGCTTTTCATCAACTATATTCAGATCTGAACTTTTATCTTTGCGGCCATCCTTTTTCACTCGATAAATCTGCTTGACAGTCCTTTTCTTCTCTTGAACTCTAGACCGATCCTTTTTCTCAAAACGGTCATTTTCAACATATGGCTGTCTTGCACATACTGGTTTTCTTAGAGCTGAATATTCTGCATGATACGGATTAGAATATGAAGAAACACGTGTCCATGAATCATGCTACCCCCATGATGAATAAGGATGCAAACCAGCAAAGTATGAGCCATATGGGATTGGCATCGGCGGACTAAAAGAAGGATATGGCTCTGCTGTATAAAAACCTTCTCTTGGCCGATTCCAATCTTTGGATTTGTGTTTTGGAGACACTCTAGATGATTTAACATCATTTGACTGACGAGCACGCTTGGCTTTATTTTCTTTCTGATATTTGGCCAGAAGTTCATTGAATGTGAGCTTCGGCTTTCTGCTCTTGTGCTCATTGCGGTCTTTTGCTCCATGTTCCTTAGAAAGATTAGGTCTTGGCATTTTGGGACGCTTCAGACCAAAACCGGTTTCACCAGTTTCACAAACCGGTTCTATCGCTTTTGGAAAACCGGTCAGACCTCTTTGCAAAACCGGTCTGACCTCTTTCTCCAATCCAGCAAGAGTATTTGGCTCTCGCTTTGATTCAGAAAAATTCACATGCCCCCCAGTGCCTTCCGGTATTTTCTTAGGCTCATCGTTCTTAGTATGCAAATCATGAACGATGTCCTCGTTATCACTTGAGGGTATTGAATTTTTCACTTTATCAATTTCTCTTGGATCTTTGCATGAACCGGCTGATGCTAACCGATTTGATGATCCCTTGCCATCAAAACCAATTGGAGTCAATTGGTCATCCTCTGAAATTTCAGCAAATCTCAATCGTCCTGTATTAATGGCCGATTGGATGATTTGGCGAAAAATATTGCAATGGCTAGTGCTATGACTAAATGAATTATGCCACTTACAATATTCTTGCTCTTTTAGTTCCAGAAGTGCTGGCATGACTTTGTGATCAAATAACTTAATAAAATTATGCTCAAGCAAGATATCAAATAAGTCATCACACAAAGTCAAATCAAAAGTGTACTTTGTCTTCTTTAGTTGACTCTTTTGTGGAGAAGGTTTCAAGGCTAAGCAAACGAACGGTTCAGATTTATCATCGATCCATTCGGCTATACCTTTACTTGTACTTCTTTTACCCGATGTTTCGGAATTGATCACTATATTATCACCGAGCTTCACAATGTTTATCAACTTTGGTTTTTTGCTTTTAAATCCAGAATGACCACAAGCAAACTATGAAGACAAAACTTTGGCAATGATGATGTAGAAAATTTAAATGCCAAAACATTACTATTATCAGCCTTTCTAATTTTCACAATGCACTTGCTGACAATATCTGATTTCATTTTGTTGCTAACAAATAAATTACACTCCTCAATCAATCTTTTAGGATTATTCATAAAATTGTCACCAGTAGATGAATTAATTGAAAACATATGATCTGATTGGGAATTAGGTAAATTACTTGTAAAGCATACCTTATCAAATATGTTGGAGATGCGTGGAACTTTGATATGAATGATGTCGTGTTTTCTCTCTTGACGGCAACTTGCATCAGCATTCTGCAGAAACCGGTGTAACCGGTTTGCAAAACCGGTGGAACTGGTTTTTCCAGGATTGCTGGAAATCACCAAATTTTGGCATGACAACACCTTCTCCTTGCTCCTAGAGTTGTGATCTTCATTCTTTCGATGTTCTTCACTGACCGAACTTCGTTCAGTCGTAAGTTGTTGCTCACTAATATTATGGTAATCACTAGATAAATGCACAACTCCTGAAAATTCAAGCATAGCAGTCTTCTTATGATTAACATGATTTTATATGGCCAAGCTTGATTTCTTTGGCACAACAGATTCAGAATATGAAATATTTGATTCAGTTGTTGTAATAACTGAACTGTTGCTCAAATCTGAATCTTTTTCTTTCTCTTATTGATTGCCCTTTGAGAAAAGTAATTCTGTCTGAATTGCCTAAGAAGCACCTCCAGTTCTTGGCGATACTCCTCAGAGAGGTCCTTGTATTTGATTTCTTCATCTAGAAAATCGGATGCTTTGGTTTCAAAAACAGAACATCCTGATTTTGCAATTACTGCATGCTTTTGCACATGTGGAGATAAATGTGTGCTTGCTGAATTTCTATTAATTTGGCTATAGTTATGAATAACACTTGAAGCCAAATTATGATTATTAGCATTTACATATGGTGCTGAAAAAGTAGATGCAACCTCCACTCTAGTAGCATGTTGTGCAGCATATGATGGTTGAGAATAATTGGCTGGATAGGTAGAATTATCATGGCCAATTCTCTCATTCAACGGCATGTATTGTGGTGAAACCACAAACTGTGAATTTACAGCCGATGAATAAAAAGAGGAAACACCTTGCTGAATATTATTAGAATTAGTAGCATGTGGTGTTTCATAAAAATTGGCCAAACTCACCATGTTAGTTTGGCCTTGATAATTGCTCACGGCTCTTGAACTGGTTGTACAGCCGATGTGTGAGAATAATGTTGTATGTTGCTAGTGGCATCAAAATTTAAAGCATGCATATTATTTGGCAATAGCTTTTGCATATAACATTCAGAATTATAATTTGCATAAGTAGAACCATCTAAATAATTACTAGTCGATGCAATATGTCTACTAGTATCATATCTAGCAACATCAACATGTGGATTTGTGGTACTTGCAAAATAATTATTAGAATCATATGATGAATTTGCAAATTGTACCTTGGACTCGTTGTAGTTGAATTAATGTGAAGTGTATTGATAGCCCGCCATAATAGGTATTGATGCTCCTGATCTTGTGATAGATAATCCAGATGTTCTTGATAACTTGAGCAATCAATGACGAACACTTTGCTTCTCTTTTAATCTTCAATATACAAGAGCAAGCAAAGCACAATGCAATCGGCTAGAGAGCCTAATGCAAAGTCACAAGTATAGATGCAATCGGTCCAAAAAGACCAGATGCAATTCTTATGGCGAATCAAGATAGTAGATCAATTAGGTATATGGCTAGGATTTGATAGAACGGTTTGAACAACCAGATCTTTCTTCCCAAGCGGAGTCGCCAAAAATGTGTTGGCGCTGAATTTGGCCAACACACTAAGTGCACTAGAGCGCACGGGTCGCGAACGGACCAAGCAGCAGCAAGGCTGCGCAAACCGGTGATACGGGTTAGGCAAAACCGGTGATACCGGATTTCTAGGGTTGACCAGCAAGCCTTAGGACACCATCTATGGTCGTGGAGATAAGTAGACGAACAGCATGGAGAGGTTGGAAGAGAATTAGGGCTTAGGAGTAAAAAGTAAATGCATAGTATTTGGGTTCGATTGGATTCCTCTCAATCGGCCTTAGCCCTTCATATATGTAGGGTGGGAAGGCCTGTACCTGTGAGGGGTCAAAAACATGTCAAAAAACCGACATAGGATCGAATTACAACTCTAATTTGGACTAATCTGCTAAAAACCGGTCCCACCGGTTTCTAAATCCGGTTGAACCGGATTTCCTTCGGTCCAGAGCAGCTAAAACCGGTACCACCGGTTTTCCCAGACAGAAGATATTACAACGGCCAAAATTCTCCCGTCCGGACTCCAAATTAGGCAATCCATATGTCCGTTTCGATCCTCTCGGTGAGGGCTTCATCTTGGTGTACTTAAACTCATGATTTGACCTCATCTTGATGCTGTTTTGAAGGCTTCTTGGTGTCTTTGATTAAATCATGTCCAGAATATCCAAAAACGATCACCATGTCCTGCACAACACATACATATACCAATCTTGCAAAATAATAAGAGTTAGCACAGAATTGGCTCTTCTGGCCTTAACCTTGCCTTTTATGAACCGTGCCAATTTTGATCGTCAACAAATAGTTACCACCAAAATCTAGTACTGCAGCAGACGGGTTTGTACGATTAGTCATGAGTTTTCACCGTACATAATCTTCAAAAAAAAAACATCATGTTCTTTGGCCTTTTCTACGGTTCTATGCTAGAGCTCTTTTACGGTACCCATACTACCAATGAGTAGTATAGACTAGAGTATGAGTAAAGGAGGGTAGTTTAGCAAAATTGCTAGTGAATCATTTTTTCTCTCGAATGTGATAGAGGAGAAGTCAACACAAGAGAAGGAAATGTAACATTTTAAATACAAATCAATTAGACATTGGAGATGTAAAAAATATATCAAAAGATCAAAGTAATTTTTTCAAATACAAATATTTCAATTCTGTCGTTATCCTCCCCCCCCCCCTCCAAAATGCCTATATATTACTATACTACTATCCATATTACAGTTGAAGTCTTCAGTGGTCTTCAGTAGTATACAACATCCGATTTTTTCATACGGGTTATTTTTAAACACTAGTACAATGTAGTATGGGGTGCTAAATAATTTTTACTGGAGGTTTTTAGCCGAGACATTTTATGACAAATCCATCTACGATACTACTGCTTTTGGTGGAAATTATTTTGACCATTGGAAAAGAGAAAATTTCAAAAATACTTAAGTGAAGTGAACTATTATAAAAAGAAATGTCTTTGTCTCGCTTCTAAAATGGGCCTAATATGGGCTGATACTTGCAGCGAAGTTAACTTGCTGCTTCAACCCTACCAGTCTCAGTGCATAGTTTTATCACGCAGTTACCAAGACTGCAAACTAAATAACTGTGTCAAAAGAGTGTCATGAGAATGAAACTCCTCTATCATCCCATGAAATTCTCACCTTCTCTCTCTTTACCAAGATGTGACATTGAATTTATTGATCAGGAAACTCTCCATCAAACTCCCACTGAAAATGACAATGCAGCGATAAAGTCACCGGTGACTTCTCTTGTGCACGTTAGGCCAGTCTCACCGGTGACTTTTCTTGTCCATGTTAGAGACTCCCCGCCGCGATTTGGAGCAGTTATGCATCTTTATATCTAATTATTTATTCAGTGGGACGGATGAACTCCGAAAAGAATACGACAAAACTGCGTTGACATTGGACTGGTTAAACAGGTCCAACGATTTGCAAATACAACCTTTACAACCACACCCTTTGTTGTATTTACATTCTTATACACCTCTAACTGAATTGCCAAATCCTGCTTGACTGGACTGGCAGATTTGTAGACACGTTTGGAAACATCGCAACAATACCCAAGAAATTTGGAGGACCTGCGTACAAATTGGACCTCAATAGACATTCTTTTTTGACGGCGGAGCTCAATAAACATGTGAAGTGCCGTGATGCCGTGCCGAGTGAGGAGAGGTAGACACGCAGAGGCAGAACAATGGCGGAGGCTGCTATAATCGGCAGGAACAAGATCACGGACGCCACCGCCGCGGCCTTGTTCACGGACTCCGGCGAGGTCCCCGAGATGTTCATCCGAACCGACGAGGTCCAGGCGGCCGGTGCGGTCGTCGGCGAGGATGAGATGTCCGAGCTGCCGGTGGTGGACATGGCCAGGGTTTACATTACCGGTAAACAAAAAAAACCGGTGGTAAGCGAGAAACGTGTTTCTCGGATTTCTCAGAAAATTTTCGGATTCGACGTTTTTCTTTCGGACAAAATTTAGAAAAAAAACCCTCAGTTTGTACAGCACATAATCTAGATTATTTCCAAACAATCTAACATGAAAAACAAGTCATAACAATGCATAGAAATGAAAAAATATTGGTAACACACTACAAATCGCAGTCCATTCAACATGCAGTTCCAAATAGTGCACATAATGGTGCTCAATCCATAATATTACATTCCATAGTTCTAAATAACATAACAACAGAGCCACATGCTCAAACCATTACAACATAACAAACAAATACTACATAGACTCAATCCATAGTTCTAAATATTACAAACACATGAACCACAACACAACAGAGCCATATGCTCATACCATCAGTCCATCACAACATAACAGTACATATTACAAGCAAAATATGGTCCCTGAAGGCCTGAACCACCTCACATTCCATAGTCCTTGCATGCTAGAATCATTGCAATAATTGAACCTTTCAGTACAAAGTGTTGACAGGGCGTTTCTTAAGCCTTTTTGATCTTGGACGGACAAAGGTGTGCTGCCCATCTCCAGCTGAGAAGCATGAAAATCAGAATTAAAAAAAAATGAAGTTGCAGCAAATTAGTCAGTTTAAGAAACGAGCTACTCTATTTCCATTACTGCACTACAGTTTATTGTTTGGTTACGATCTGTGTTAGATGGCAAACCTACATGATGATGATATTCTAAAAGCTATGGATTAATTTCTAAATGAGGCTTTTTAGTCATAGTTACTCTGATAGGCTGCCATATTAATGTTTTCAAATTTACTTGCTTGCACAAATCAGCCCATGCCTTTCAGGGATCTCATAGCTGCTCTTTGCTTTCTGAGTGGTTCTGGAAAGAAATCATGGTTTACTTGCCAAGTGTTTGGTTTCTTAAACCACTTTTGCTCTATAAGTTGTGCATCAAATTCACTAGACACTAACATTATTATACTGATAAGCATGTCACAGAGAGCAGAATTAAAATAGTAAAAGCACTATGGCACAAACAATAATCAAAACAGTGTCAGAGATCACAAAGGAACAGATCAATAAACTAACCAAAGGTTAGGCATAGGCTTGGGCTTTGGGGCATCAGGCACACATTCAGAAAAAATCAGAACTCAAAAGACTATAACACCTGCTCAGACTTACAAGCAGAGCAATGCCAAGCAGAATGGAGCAGCGCAACGCAGTAAGCACCTAGCAAAGTAGCACACGCAGCCACCAGCCCACCATGCACAAACCAAGAGCAGTTTATACCCAAGTAGGAGAGCCAAACAGCAGACCAATTCCAAGATCTCAGCATGCATAAGCAACGTAGATGGGAGCAGAGGATGGAAGGGAGAGGAATACGTACACGTACATACGTAGCTGAGGGCAGGAAAGCAGGAGTGTGCAGAAAGGGAGGCGGAGCAGAAGAACACGTCCACGGCGCGAATCGGCGCAGCAGAGGTTGAGGGAGCGAGCCGGCGGCGCGAATCGATGCGGCGAAGGTCGGAGGAGCAAATCGATGCCGCGAATCGGCAGAGCGGACGTTGGAGGAGCGAATCGACGGCGTGAATCGGCGGAGGAGGCTGATTGATTGGCGACGCACCTCCCCTCACCGCCGCCGCTGACGCCGCCGTCGAAGGGGAACGGGGACGAAGGGGATTAGGGCTGGAGGAGGCGATGCCCCTGCCTCCTGGCCCCTACACGGCCGGTTCGTGGAGGGGAGAACGGCAGGGGATGGCAGCGGCGGAGGGGAGCCCGGAGGGCGGCGGCGGCGTCTGGCGTAGCAGGTTCGCAGCGCCTCTCCCTCCCTCTCGCGTGGCGGCGTCGGTCTGCGGGCGTGTGCGGCCGTGTGCGCCCTGTGCGGCTGGGGTTTAGGGTTACGGAGGGGAGGCATGGTAGATGGGCCGGGCCGTTCAAAAAGGCCGAAAATTTTGGCCGGTAAGGAAAAAAACCGGCCCAGCCCGAGAAACACGTTTCTCGGTTTTTTCAAAAAAATTTCGGCGAGAATTTTTTCCCTGGACATGGCAAGCCTTCTTGACCCCGAGTTGTCGGCATCGGAGACAGCAAAGCTAGGCTCCGCGTGCAGAGAGTGGGGCTTCTTTCAGGTCAGGATAGATTTATTTCCATTTTCCGCTCCGATTGTATTTTGATGGCGTATCGTACTATCGTGCCTCATACTACGATGCATGCCTAATTTTTCTGTAGCTCACAAACCATGGGATCGATGAAGCAGCGATGCAGCAGATGGACAGTGCTGCACAGTTCTTCAGCTCGCCACTGGAAAGCAAGAACGCGGTGGCTGTCAGAGAAGGCGGATTCGAAGGATTTGGACACCATTTCACCGGAGCCTCGAGTGATAAGCTGGACTGGGCAGAGTGTCTAGTCCTCTTCACGCAGCCAGTCCAAGACAGGAACTTGGATTTCTGGCCGCCGACGAACCCACCCGCATTCAGGTGTATATCCACGGCACGCTTAGCTTGTTTCAGTTGCCTTTTTGTTTCTTCTGATTAGATGGATGAACCGGGCAGTCAGCGTCTTAACCGTTAGCACGATCCCTCTCTCCCTCCTAGGCACGCGCTTGACAGGTACTCCGAGGAGATAGCGAGTCTTGCAAGGCGCCTACTGAGCTTCATGGCGACCGACCTTGGTGTCAGCCAAGAGGCCCTCCTCGACGCCTTCTTCGGCGACGGGGCCGGGAAGGGGCAGAGCGTGTCCATGCACAACTACCCTCCGTGCCGGCACCGCGACAAGGTGCTGGGCATCATAGCACACACCGACACCCAAGGCCTGGCCTTGCTGCTGCAGGTGGACGACACGCCGGGCCTGCAGATCAAGAGGGACGGCAGGTGGTTCCCCGTGCGGCCGCTGCCGGGCGCCATCATCGTCAACGTGGGCGACACCCTCGACGTCCTCACCAACGGCGCCTATGCCAGCATCGAGCACAGGGTGGTCCCGGACGCCGAGAGAGGCCACCGTCGCCATGTTCCAGGACGCTTCTGTTCAAGGGGTGATGACGCCGCTCCCGGAGCTCCACACAGGAGGCGTGGTGGCACGCTACAGATCCATCGGAAAATTTGAGTTCAGAAAGGGCAGCGTCAGAGCACTGGCCCAAGGGAAACGGTTCCTGGACAGCCTGAAGATGTAGCGTTCTAGGCATGCGCCTCAAGTCCAGCGACTGGTCTGCTTCTTGTGCTATCTTGATTCAAGTTCCATCAGTGTATCGTTATTCCCATGGGACAAAACGTATCGTTGTGCTTCCTTGTCAGTCCTGGAGCGCCGTAGAAGCAATGACATCAAACTTCTAAACTTCGGCGTTGATATGTTTGGAACAATCTCTACCTATATATATTTATATATAAAAGTTGCTCCTTCCTTTTCTTGATCGGTCACATATATGTATCCCGATGGGATTCTTCTGAAAGGAATCGATGCTCATGATAGCCTAAGAGGGGGAGAGAGTGAATTAGAATTTCTAAGAACTTCTAAACTTTTCACAAAAAGTTTACATGTTTGGAATCAAGCACTACGGGAAATCCCAAGTTTGCCGAGTGTCTTCATGTTTGCCGAGTGTTTTTTTTCGGGCACTCGGCAAACAACTTGTTTGCCGAGTGTTTTTCAAAAAACACTCGGCAAAAAAAAAAAACACTCGGCAAAAATAGGGTTTGCCGAGTGTCAAAAAAAAAACACTCGGCAAAGATATTCTTTGCCGAGTGTCAAAAAAAAACACTCGGTAAACAATATCTTTGCCGAGTGTTTTTTTATTGACACTCGGCAAAGGTCCTGTTTTCCGAGTGTTTTTTTTTGACACTCGGCAAAGTCATAATTAAAACCACATTTTGAAGTAGTAAATCAATTCAAATTAAAAAGTTTTGAACTACAAAGTTGTATAACTTCTCAAGATGCTGAACTTTTAGTTTGGTCATTTCTTCATTCGACAAATTCATATGAATATTGTTCACAAAATCTAGATCTCTCGTAGAGTTTCCTGAAACTATAAGAGAGATCTATAAGATTTGTGAACAATATTATTCTCACTACATCGGATGAAGAAATGTCATATATCAAAGTTGTAGATCTTCAGAAGTTATACAACTTTGTAGTTTAAATTTTTTAATTTGAATTTGTTTTGCTAATGAAAAGTACGTTTGTAGTTCTCAAAATTTAAAATTTGAGTTTTTTCAAACGACCTCGGATGAAAAAACAGTTAAAATAATAGTTGTAGATCACAATAAGTTATGAAACTTTGTAGTTGACAACTTTTTCATTTGAAATCATATAGTCAACGAAAACTAAGTGTGAATGTTGTCAAATTTGAAATTCAAATTTTGTAAATGACCTCGGATGGAGAAACTACTAAAATAAAACTTGTAGATTTCAAAAAGTTATAAAACTTTGTAGTTGACAAGTTTTTAATTTGAAATTATTTAGGGCCTCAAACAAATAAAAAAATAAAAAAAATTGAGCCTTTGCCGAGTGCTCTACATCTGACACTCGGCAAACATCTTCTTTACCGAGTGCCAGATCCAGGCACTCGGCGAAGGCCCCTAATTCCTATAAGCAGCTGCTGGCTCCCCTCCTTCCCCGGCCCAGTCGCCAGCGCCTGCCCCCGCCACCGTGTCTTTCTTCTTCCCCACCCCCGCGTCTCTCTCCCTCCCCGCCTCCTCCCCACCCCAGCCGCCCCTCCCCTCCTTCCCCGGCCTCGCCGCCCCTCCCCTCCTCCCCACCCCGGCCGCCCCTCCCCTCCTTCCCCGGCCTCGCCGCCCCCTCCCCTCCTCCCCATCCCGGCCGTCCCTCCCCTCTCCCCTCTGCTCGCCCCTCACCTCATGCCCGGGGCGAGGAGCGGCAGCGGGGTGAGGAGCGGCGGTTGCCGGCGCGAGGAACTTCGGCGGCGGCTGGCGCGACCAGATCCGGCGGCAGTGCGAGGAGATACGGCGGCGACGCGTGGAGACCCGGCGGCGGTGCAAGATCTGGCGGCGGTGCGAGGAGCATCGGCGGTGACTGGCGCCAGGTATGCCTTCCTCCCTCTCCCTCGCTCTCTCTCTCTCTCTCTCTGCAGGCTCCGGCGTCAGAGCGCCGCGGTGGCCGACTGCGGATTGGTGGCCGGCAGCGGCGGCCAGCGGTCTGTGGTGGTGACGTCGGTGGACGTGGTGGCCGGCAGTCTGTGGTGGTGACGTCGGCGGACGTGGTGGTGGCGGCGGCCTGCTGGGTGTGCGGCGGTGAGGCTTGGCCGGCTGGAGGCAGGGTGGTGCGGGCGGTGGCCGGATGTGAGTTGAGTGGTGCGGCGTTGGCCGGCGGCGAGCTGGGTGGTGCGGCCGGCAGCCTCTGGTGTTTTTTTTATATTTTTCGAAAATGTTCGCCGAGTGTCACATCTAGCACTCGGCAAAATGTTCGCCGAGTGTGCACTCGGCAAAGAGCACATTTGCCGAGTCTCTTATTGCCGTGTGCTCTTTGCCGAGTGTTACACTCGGCAAAGCTTTCGCCGAGTGTATTCCTGCCTTCGCCGAGTGCCTGAGACACTCGGCGTACAGAGGGATTCCCGTAGTGAAGTGTGGTAGAAGCGATGCCATCAAACTTCTAAACTTTGGCGTTGATATGTTTGGAACAATCGTTTCAGAAACTAATTAATTCTGCCTAAATACATACATATTTTTTAGATCACTACAGTCTACAGATGTATGATTGGCCTAGCTAAATTTGTGGTGCTACAATATCAATATGCATGTCTTGACCGAAACTAATGATTTAATTATCAATAATATTTTGATCACACGCACGCTAAAATCATGGAAAAGGGTCCATGGAAGAGACTCGTCTATAGAATCCCAAAACAAATAATGCATGTCATGAATAACCACACGCTGCTAGTTTGAGGTGGTGCAGAAGATGTGTACAAACACAACCACGAACTCCTTCCACTTGTTTCTTTCTTTCTTTCTTTCTAATGATTTGTGGTTGTGGTGCTGAGCTCACAGATCTTGTCAGCTTTTCTTCTTTGCGTGCACTAATAAGAAGAAGGGTGGCTAGTATTTCTGAGCCATTGCCGTCGGAAACTGGGTTTAATTTAAAATGCAATAAGTGTTCTTGACAGCATAACTCATGACCGCTCGAAATTGATCCACTGTCTCGTCTTTAATTTGCACTGCATCAAATATAATGGCAACGGGTTCCTGTAGGGTTTTGCCATCCCAAGCCCATGCCTGTGGAAATATAACCCACCCGTTAAAAAACCCATGACCCATCATGGGCTTGTACCAAAAACACATGCTCGTCGGGTTAACAAGTACCCACGGGTCGCTCGTGCTCGAGAAGGCAAACCTTCGACAACAATAGTCACGTATATAAACTTACACAGTTATATGCATGCGTCATTCATGTAATCTATATAAATACATAGCAAGGTAATACTATACAATACATAATTGACCAACAAGCAATAGCAATATATGTGGTATTATGGACAAATATGTGCCACTTTGCGAAGATTGATTGAGTAAAAAAACTTATGTGTTTGTGGATTTGGGTATTGTACTCCCAGATCATGACTGTAAATCTGATGGGTGTAGGTTTTTGCCCTTGAATAAAAAACTTGACCCATGCCCTAATAGAGCAAAAACCCATCGGATTTCGGGTACCTATTGCCATTTCTAAGTAGATGGCAATGACTCTACTGGAGAGGATCACAAGCTATGTACTCCATATTTTATATATAATGAAAAAAATAACAGTTTTTTTTTCTCATTCTTAGTCTCACCAAACAGCTCCTAATCCTCTAAGCTGCACTAACTATAGTTTTGTTTTGAAATTTCATAAAGCCCCAACGCTCGAAATGCTCAGGGGCTCCACCTTTTCCTTTCCCTACTTGTTGATCGGTTACTTTGTACTCAGGTAGCACACACCTAACGCGAGAAACCTAACCTCGAACGATGCCTAAGTCCTCTACATGTGCACGGTATCCGCTCTCGGTGTTAAAAGCTATAGCTAGGGAGAGCGAAGAACTGAGCTCGGATAAGTTAAACTACTCAGGGATGCAATGCATGCCTACACGCATAGGGAGAAGAGTTCAATATACACCACCTAGGATGATTCACGAACTCACAACTTTTTACCAGAATAATCTCCATTCACCAACTCATTTGAATTTAAGGGCTTCGATGGTCTGGCCGCCGAATGTGTAGGTAATAAATGTGACATGGTGTTTGAAAGCGAGTGTGTTTAAGGACAAGCAATTTTTATGTCAATGAACAACGGCTCACGTGACAATGGGATGTCCACATCATACATGTGAAGGGAAAGAGCATAAGATGATGAAATACAATGTCATCCAAGACAGTACGATGATCACAAGTTCGAGTAGGCACCACCTGGGAGAGTGAGAGTAAAATATACTTGAATGCCTTGGGGCTTTGGAGGAGAACAGACACAGATCGTTATCCATGAATCACACCTCTGAGTGTCTGAAAGCGTTTGCCGCCTTGGATCTTAAATTAAAATCAAGTATGGATGATTTATTAGTTTGTTCTTAGATTGTGCCTCAAAGCCAAGGGACATGAGTTGGAGGGAATATATTGATATGAATAGGCTTGCGTCGAGGGCTCGAGGCAAAGCAAAATGGTAGACAAGGCATGTCTGTCTGATGTACTTAGAAAAGAGATATGATTTCACCCGATGAGGTATTTGAGTTCCATGCAAGGACATTTTGGTCTTAGACAAGTACATAGATACATGTGGTATGGCTTTTCCCATTTGTGTGGTTGAGAGATTTGGTTAGGGCTAGGATTAGGAGGAGCAGAGAGACGAGATTCTCGTTGGCATGATTTTTCCATTTCAATGCTTTGATTAGGTTATGATTGACTTGCAACCCTAATTGAGTAATCCCTAGATCAATTTTGTGCCATGTATTTCCACACTTCAAATCTGAAATTTCTTATTTTCAGAATTTGAAAGCAATATCTGAGTACTTTCCGTCCTTCAAATCTAGCTGCAATTTGAGGTAGATCTATTTGGGGCAAAATGATTATGTGTAGACACGTCTAGGGTGATTCGTAAACTAATTTCTAAAATGTACTAGTCATTAGATTTAGATTTCCCTCAAATTCCTCTATTTATGTTGTGGATAAATTTAAAGAATTGAGATAAAATTTTGATTCTTTTGGGTTCCTCTTGGATCGTTCTCATTATGGTCCATGGTTCAAGTTTCGAATCAGTCAGAGTTGATTTCATCGGGTTTTATGAACTTTGGTGGAGTTCGGCCTATTGTTTTGGTACCGATTAGTGCTTAGGTTCTCTTACTGCAACATACTTTCTCCAATAGCCCTTTTTCGGTCGACTGGCTGTGCCCGGTGGTAGTTTAAATCCCTCTCTTGAAACTCTTGATCTTCGAAGCACTAGGACAACATTCCTTCTCCTCGTAGCAAATACCGGCACAAACATACACAGATAAGCAAACAAATAAACACAACTAAGAACAATATAACAATCAAAAGAAAACCTTTAAAAGAATGCACTAAAGAATAGGGCTCGAAGAATAGGCTAGTTACTATGGCTATGAGGGCTCAAAGAATGCTGAAAATAGAGCAACAGTTGGAAGGATACAACTATCGTAAAATTGGCATTTATGAAAGCAAGAACGATCATATGCTTGGTTTATTTTAGTTTGAAAAAATATAAAGAATATTCAGAGAAATATCCAAAGTTGGAACTAACACAAATTATACTTTATTTTGCAAAAACTGAAGTAAAACTTAGTCAAATTTTATTCATCAATGATTATGTACAAACTATTCCAATTGAATATTTAATTTGAAATAAAACATGTGAGAGCATCAAATCTTCAAAATAATATAACTCCGTGTATTACTCATATTAATATTAGTTATAAAAACCGTTTGGCACTAAGTAGCTTTTAATTAGAAAAGCTAGTTTAATAGGCGTTAGTCAAATTAACTTTAGTTTATCAAAAAACGATATATAACCTTGTTAGCTTTTAGTTAGAAAAGTAGTTGAATAATTATTAATCAAATTAATTTTAATATGAAAACCTCAAGGTAGAACTCTAATTAGATTTTAATTAGAAAACCACCGAGTAATTATTTAATCATATTAATAGTTAATAAATTTTTAAAACAACAAACAAAGTTTTCATGTTTGCTAATGTATAACTTGGACTAATATGAAGCTAACGCAACAAAGATGACTTGTAATGGAGCTAAAATGAGCTACAGTGAAGGTTTAGGGGTAGAAACCTAATTATCTATAGATTTCAAGCACTAGATGATAATTTTTTCAAGACACAATAAACATTGTTTACAAAAGGGTCATAGCTTAGGTCAGATAAGGGGAAGCCGCGAGCAGAAAAAGATGTAGTTACCCTATGATGAGATTGAATTCCATGGATATGATGGATAGAAATATATGCTATTTGCTGGCTATTCCATCTATCGTCTGTGCATCAAGTCCGAAGAAGTTCAAAATCTATCCTGATTATTTTGCTATACAAGGGAAGTCATATTCAATGCATCAGCATGACGCCATCCTGATTATTTTGCTATACAAGGAAGTCAAATTCAATGCATCCGCATGACGCCATCCTGATGTGATCATTGAGGCTAGCACGTAAATGCTAATTTTGCATGGCGAATGAACAAAGGATATGGTAACCTGTGAATGGAAAACTGAGCAGCCCAAGGTGTAAGCATGATCTCGACGGTGAAGAAGGGAACTAATGGCCTTGCTTAATTGAACATATATATTCTTACGCTAATGCATGACGATGTTAGCGTGCACCAGATGGCCAAGGGATGAAGGCTGTTCATGGTCGTGCTACATGGGGACAAGTTCATCACTAGCTTCTTCATGGATGGTTCATCTGGCAAACGTACGTAAGGAGCTAAGATGATTTGCTGCAGGTGCACAGGGGAGCTAGCTAGTATGCATGGCTGGCAACGCTCCAGCAAGGGTGAAATGCAAAACGGAACGAGGAGATGGGAAGCTTGGTGTGCTCATCACCTTCGCACTGCACATACGGATTGTAGCGCGAAACAAAACGAGGCCAGATTGAGGAAAATAAAAAGAGAGGCAGCGGAGACGCGCTGCAAGGCTGGTTGAAAACAGACGGGAAATATCCCGTTCTGTCCCGCCCATATTTCTATATTTATCCCATCAATTTCCGCACCTCAAAAAAATATAAAAATGGGACGGGACATGAGTGGAGGTGTATCCCGTCCGTTTTGGACCCGTATTTATCCGGGAAAATCCCATATTTGTAAAATCCGAAAAGCCAATCAACAACTCTCCCCGGCTCTCAAGTCTGAAGTTGCACTACAAGAGATGTTTGGATAGGCGACGTTCCATTTATGTCACAAAAACAGTAAATTCCGTCATACTTTGCATTTTGTGATATTCGCGTGACGAAAACCAGTTCGTCGCCTATAGTGTGTCATAAAAGATATACTATGAGGAAAACATGTTTTTTCACCGTAAAATTTGTGACGATCCTTATGTTGTCACTAATTTATGACGCTTAGTTTTCGTCACTGTTAAGCCCGAAAAATATCACAAATCCTTTACCCTGGTGCAGGTGCCACGTAAGATAAAAAATGTCACAAAATGTTATGTTCATATGATATGACGATGATTAGGATCTTACGTGGCATATCCATTGTGACGTTTTGATTCATCGCAAAATATTTAATTGTCCAAAAAGATCCATGTGGTAATATTTTGGGCTTGAGCCCATTCATAAAACTTTTTTTTTCAAATATTAGCAATTTTAGGCCCGTATAAACTCAAGCAACCCAATTGTTTTTGGGCCCAGCCCACAAATTGGTGCACGCGTGCCTGCACAACATATAGTACACAGACGCTTGCCTACGGTAAATGCATGAAATACACGATTAATGTAGTGTTGTGTACTCCCTCTGTCCTAAAATATAAGTCACTTAAGAGTTCAAAATTTGCCCTCAAATACAAGTAATTCTAAGACTTTTAGAGAAGTATTAAAATAAATCATTTAATTTTTCTTGTCTCTCTACTGCAAAGTTGCATTTTCTATTCCTTCCTCCACTACTTAATCTTAGGAATAACTTAATTACAGCTGCTAAACTAGAAGGTCTCAGAGGGTAGATGCCTCTTTTGTTTTCTCTCTTAATTTGTCGTAAAATTGCTAGAATATCTTGTATTACAAGACAGAGTGAGTATGTGTGCATGGTGAATAGTGATTAGTTAAATAAAAACGTATAATGCTAAGTTTCCGCTTTTCGCCCATTTCCGTAAACCCATATATTCCGGTTCCGCTCCCGTTCCCGATTATCATGATCCCATTTCCGGTGATAAAATATGAACACGGAAATGGGTAAGAGGTTTTCCCGTCCGTTTCTGTCTGTTTTCAACCTCAGACAGTCGACGAAGTGAATCACGAAATAGAAAAAGTGAGGGTCGACGAAGATGAGGGCATGTTCGCCTCAGGTAGTCAATGATCGATGGTGCAAACAACGGATCGACAACAGACACTGGCGGTGGCGTCGGCCGTAGCTGAGGGAGATGACGAAGGGGCTACTCTCTAGACAACGGAATGAGTGCGGATCAGCGACATCTTCCTTCCCGCGATGGCGGCTTGCTCTTGAAGGCGACAGCCTCGACTGATGATTGAAGAACCGGCGGCGGCGGAGTTATCGGGTGGGTGTCGTGCTCCAGCACGGGAAACAAGACCGACAGAAGGTGTAGGACGTGCGTCTCGGCGTCACGAAGCTGGTGGTGGTGATGGCTTGGTCTAGCGGCAATTGAGCTGGCCGAATGTGGCGGCTAAAGCTCGCGCACTAGTAGAGAAACCACTTTCGGTTCAACCCTTTAGTCCTGGTAGATATTGGACCCCGGACTAACACCCACATTAGTCCTGGGTCCAATGGCTACAAGGCAACATGACCCTTTAGTCCCGGGTGATGGCTTTCACCCAGACAAAAGGTCCTCTATTAGTCCTGAGAAGAAGAAGAAGAAGAAGAAGAAGAAGAAGAAGAAGAAGAAGAAGAAGAAGAGAAAGAGGAGGAGGAGAAGGAGGAGGAGGAGGAGGAGGAGAGAAGAAGAAGAAGAAGAAGAAGAAGAAGAAGAAGAAGAAGAAGAAGAAGAAGAAGAAGAGAAAGAGGAGGAGGAGGAGAAGGAGGAGGAGGAAGAAGAAGAAGAAGAAGAAGGAGGAGGAGAAGAAGAAGAAGAAGGAGAAGGAGCAGAAGCAGAAGGAGGAGAAGCAGGAGAAGGAGAAGAAGAAGGAGAAGGAGGAGAAGGAGAAGAAGAAGGAGAAGAAGGAGAAGGAGGAGAAGGAGAAGGATAAGAAGAAGGAGAAGCAGGAGAAGGAGGAAGAAGAAGAAGGACAAGGAGAAGGAGAAGAAGAAGAAGGATGAGGAGAAGAAGGAGGAGGAGGAGGAGAAGAAGAAGACTAGACTAGCTATTCTGATCTTGAGATTGACGCACTCGCCATTGGTGCCTCAGTTGATGGACATGTTGGCTACCACGGAAAAAATAACCATGTTCAATAATAGAATAAATCCAGAAATATGCAAGCATCCGGGTGGAGTCGAGGACTCGAACATGGACGGGTAGGTCCCACCACAAATAACCTAATGAACTAAGTTACGCTCAGTTCACTTAAATTAACCATATTTGTCATTATTGAAAATGACTTAGTGTATAACTCCCAAATCTGCATCTCATTAGCTACCACTATCATTAACAAGTGCACCAAAAATTATCTATTTTTATCATTCTTAATATGAAAACATTGCTTAAGGAACACAAGCATTATGTGTGTCATCAACTCATCATGTAGACCATATATATACATGGAAGCGATAAGAATACTAATTTTTATGTTAAACAAATAGTCAAACTAAAGGTTTTAATTAAACCCAGGTCAAATATATATTGAAGTGTGATGCAAAGCGGAAAAAACTACAAGCGTGGATGAAAAGTTGATCAAGTAATTGCTAATCAAACTTTATCACAACCGGATAAGCTAAGTGCATATCTACATTAATATTGTGTTAGAGCATTTAATAAATGAGAGAAAAATGTAAGATATGTAGATATGTGCTCAAATATTTTTTTTGTAAATTCGGGTTTTGGGCTGGTTAAACAAAAAAAGTAGGCACGTCATGGGTTCGGTGGGACAAATCAAAATCAGCTTGAATACGATTACATATTTAGTGGTGGGCCGGGCTGATTATAGCATTTGCGATGTCGATCACTTCAAAATCAAGCATTCGACCACTCAATTACAAAACTATGTCGAGTTTAGCCGATTATTAATGCTAGCAGGTCAGACTTCATATCGAGTCTTTTGGCAGCGATTTGGCCATGCCATCTTGCATTCTTATTAATGTAATGGATGTTTCTATAGCATACAAGCGCAAACTAAGTGTAGGTCAGTTGGTTCAGGTTCCAGGTGCTCATATTTACCTAGTCCCTCCCACCTACGAAGAATTATTTTTAGGATTCAAAATGATGAGGATATAAATCGCGTAGATACGACCATTCAAACTGACGATAATGTGAACTCGTTCATGTACACTTTTTGAAATTTTAAGAATAGATTGCTACCTAATAATATTAATATGTGTGAACCACAGATGTCACATCCGGTTTTAAGGACAAAACCGAATGATAATCATATGTGCATCAGGATCAAGTTTACACACATATGAGACTTCATCAGTGATAAACAATGGCAGTATCACATAAAACAATACAAAAGACATACAATCTATCAGAGTCACAGCTTATCCTGGAAACAAAGTCTCCAACACTTCACAGGAAATCGACTGGGGGGTTGCGTACGCCTAGCACCATCTTCAATAACTTCACATCACCTTTCTGAGCAGCAGTAAGCAAGGATGAGTACACTTATGGGTGATACTCAGCAAGGCCACAAGAAATAACCAGAGTCACGATTCAATTTAATATTCAAGTTTATTAATCATATGAAGGTCCAGGCCGCTCTTAACAGTGAGCACGGCTGTTATAACAGTTTTTTAACACTCTGCAGAGGTTGTTCACTTTCACCACAAGTCGCGTAAAAGTTCAGAAGAACTTTAGACCCAACCATGCAGTGCTGATCAGGCACATTCATCACACTACCTTTGGTGTGACTGCATAAGGACGCTATGAGGCCTTTACAAAGACACACAGATAACTAACAGCCCGCTAGAGTTTCGACAGCGGTGAGATCCATAACCCTCCCTAATGAGGCCGTACCTTAGCAAATGCTACTCCTCCAGGAGGACCGTGCTATGACCCCTTCACCGGCCTTCTCCTTGCCCTTTCGGTAAGGCCTGCCGGTTACCCGTATATCTAATTGAAGGACCGAAACGGGCGACCAGAGGGGGTGGTGAATGGGAGCCTCTAAAAATCTCGCTCGGAGAAACAAGGCCTATGTCCCGATTACAACCCCAGACACACTTCTCTCAAAATCACCAAGATGACACAAGTCAACTTGTGACAAGCTCACCTTAGGAATGATTAGAGAAGCACAGAGCAATGCAAAAGCAAAAGCATGACACCGAAAAACTTGCACTGAAAGATATAGCTAGACCTCTACTAACCCTCACTAGCTAAGCATGCAAAGAGATTAACTAAAGGACAAGCAAGATTAGCAATTAAAGGAACTGTTTAAAAAAAACAATTTCAGTGATTAAATGATTAAACAGTAGAAGCAATGATTAACTAATGATTGGTAATGAGTAAGCAATGATTAAACAATTATCACCATGATTACACAATGATTAAAACCAAATAAATCAAACCTGGCCTTTGCTGCTTCGAGTGTGAGCCTGCAGCTCCTGTCGGCCTGCTTCCTCCTTAGGCCGCGTGCGCGTGGGCATGGCTGCTGGTTGGCTGCTTGCTGCTGCGACCTGCAGCTGCTGCTCTGCCTCCTGGACTTCCTGCTGCTGGGCCGCGCGCAGGAGCTGGCCGGCGAAGCTGCTTGCTCCCTGGGCCGGCGTGCCCTGCTCACCAGCTACGTGGGCCGCGCGTGGAAGCTGGCCGCCGCCGAGCCGTGGCTGCCCGAGCTGCGTGCCCCCGCGTGAGCACGCTTGTCAGCTCGACCTGCGGAACGAACAGAGACAGGAACGAAACAAGAACAACAAGGAAGAACACACACAACTTCAAATCCAAATTACTTTCTCCACGTCCAACGAATCGACGCAATACTTGAGCCACAGCATCACTACCTCAAGGGCTAATACTACCTCAAGGGCTAATAGATCCATCAAGAATCTCACAAAAAGCTCAAGTATTCATCGCGGATTTTGGAGACAACCAAACAAAAAGGAAACGAAATGAACCAACAAAATGAATCCCAGAGGAACCTAGGAGGGAAGGGCCTCCATTCCCGGTCTCAAATCAATGGATACAAGTTCAAGTCTTATGAATTGCAAACCCTAGCTAAAAAGGAAGAAAAAGAAAGGGGAGAAGAGGGAGCTCGGGAGAGACAGGAGAGACCGAAGCACTCTGCCTCCTGACCAGCCAGTTCCCTTTGTAGAAATGGTCCAAGGCTAAAAAGACTAAAATACCCTTACAACGATAACTAATGAACTCACCCACGAAGGGCAAAATGGTCCAGATTTTTATAGAAGCATCGGACGGACACGGGACCTTCACGACTTCGCTTCGTCTCGACGCAAGCTTCGCGATGGCGCCACGTGCCCTCCATTCCGCCATCCGGCCGCACCGGACGCGCCCCCGGTTTTGAGGCCCAAACCGGCAAACCTGCCTGCCTGGTGGTTTTGAGGCCCAAACCACCTAAACCGTCCATCTCCGCGTGGCCGCCACGCGACCTCCTCGATGTTGACGTGTGTCCGGCCTCCGCCAAGCCTTTGACGCCTCCGTCCTGCTTGACTCGACCGACGCCGTCTTCATCACGCCGTGAACTCTTGCTCTTCCATGCACCATGCGGATCGCACGTGACTCCGCCCAGCCTCTTCGGGTCCCTCGGTCCAAGCCTACTCGTTCATCCTTCACCGCTCTTGGTTCATCGGCATGAACCTTTCGCGCCTGACCTTCACCGCGCGCCGTCGGCCGCCATGTCGCATCCTGCACCTGCACATCACGAGCCAAGAGACACATCAATCCACTCAACGGTTGTCAATCACTCATCATCTAGGGATGACCACCATTGGTCCTCACTAATTAATCAGCCAAGACCAGAGCCATATAGTACTCGTGGTTGTACTGTTTTCCTGGGTGGTTCTCCATGTTGTAATTAACATTATCACAATGATATATTAATAGCATAGATAGAAAGATGGTTAGGGACAATTGCCTTTCTCCAACGTAAAGTTACTCTTACTGTTCTTCTCCTCTTGCTCACTTCAAATTATTGATCTTGAAAGAAAAGAACGACGATCCTTCTACTCGAAGCACATCGGGCACAAGCATATAAAGCAGACAAACAAATACGGCAAAGCGATCTCGTGTGGAAAGTTATTCTGCCGATTGGTTCTAAGGATCCTAGATACGGCAAATGGTCACCGAACTGGGAGGGACCCTATCGAATCGTCCGATGTGTTCCTGGCAATGCTTATATTCTACAAACACTTGAAGGAGAAGTGTTTCCTAAGGCATTAAACGGGAAATATTTGAAGAAGTATTACCCTAGGATTTGGGTAAATTCGTAAAGCCGATGCTACGCATCAGGCTTGGAAGCCGATGGAAAAATCGCCTCAAGAACAAAATAAGAGCCGATGCGACATGCATCGCCTTAAGGGCTATATACAATAAGAGAAAAGTATGTTACATCATCAAGCCGCTCAATGGCGGAGCAGGCTACTGGAAAAGGGATTGCATATATTCATATATTTCTCATACAAAGAGATTTCAGAAGACAGAAAGATCTAATAGGCGCCGATGTACTTTGTTCATCATTGCTGTCGGATACCAATACTAGGGGTATCCAATGACAGCGATTAAGAATTAAAACCCCCGACGACACAGCCGCTCAGATAGACCCCCTGCGCAGAAGACGGCATGCCCGCCTCGTCCGACCCATGCGCAGGACCGCCGACTCTCTCTGGTTTACCTCCACCCGAACAAAGGCAGCAGCAAAATAGAAAGCATACTCTTGGCTCAAATAAGAGGGCCCGGCCCTGCATGCAAGTCAGCTTGTCGAGCTTCACGTATGCATGGCACCTCGTTCGAGTGGCTCTGGACCCACCCGAGAGGGCCCCACCTCGTTCGAGTGGACCCCGCCTCAATGGTTTCCGTCTCGCCCGACTAGGTGCTCCTTCTCACCTAAGCAACCTCCCACAAGATTCTGCCTCGCCTGACCAGTTCCTACGTGCGCTACCCGCCCGACGAGTGTCTGCGTGCGCTCGCACTCGGAAAGCTGGCGAGCAGGCCGGGCTGCATGCGTGCGGGCTCCTTTGCGTGAGCTCCACGTGGGTGGGTCCCACATGTGTGGGCGCACAGAAGCATAGGGAGGCAGCTCTAGCGAGGGGGGGAAAGCAAAAAGCAGTAGGCCCATAGCCTAGGCCTATGCCTTTTGACCAGGCCTCTCAAATACGCACAGGAGCAACACCCGAGTGCACAGGTAGGCAACAAGGACAGGGGGGCCCGGCCTGGCCTACGGCCACATGCATGCAGGGGCTAACCCGCGCATGTGAGCAACGGCAAATAAACAAAGCCCGGCACAGGAACGCCAGCAACAAAAACACCCGATCCGAGTAGTTTCCATCCCGCTCGCTCGATTGGTCTTCGTCCCCACCGCGTCCGAGTAGTTTTCGATTCGTCCGAGTAGTCTCCGTCTCGCTCGGGTGGATCCTGTTCCGTCCGAGTAAATCCAGCTCCGCTCGAGAGGGCTCCGCTTCGCTCGAGTGGTAGTTCCTTCTCGCCTAAGGAATCCCCGACAAGAACCACGTCTCGCCCGACGAGCTGCGCGTCTCGCCCGACTACTCGGCAGGAGCAACGGCGCCCGCCTCGCCCGACAGGTCTCCGTGCTCGACGAGCCGCACCATTCGCCCGACCAGACTCCGTCTCCGACTGGTTCAACTCTTCGCAACGAAGCAACCTCCGAGAAGACCGTAGCACCCAAAGTCAAGCTGCTACACTGTGCCAACTACTCCCTGACGCAACTGGCAGCAGTAGGACATGGCTACAGTGCTCGCAAGGACGACGAGCCCCACAGCATGGGCAGGCACTCCTCCTTTTTCCCCGTTTTACCCTTTGACTGTACTTCTTCTCCAGCCTTCCCTTGAGATATAAAAGGGAAGCCTGGGCCTCCTGCGAGGGGCATGGACTCTTTTCCTCCTCTCTCCTGGGCCTCCTACGGGAGGCAGAGAGCCTCTTTTCTCTCCCGAGGAGTACTCTCCCTCGACCTTCTTCTTCCTCCAGCCAGTCACTGGACTGAGCTCGATTCACGCACCAGAGACTTGGGAAGCTCTCCCTCTCTCGCCCATTTGTACCCCCCACTACAAACCAGTGCAAACAACACGAGCAGCACGAACTGGACGTAGGGTATTACACCCCGTGGGTGGCCCGAACCAGTATAAACCCCCGTGTCCTTTTGCACTACCATCCGAGGCCTGACGCGCGCTCCACGATTTTATTACTTGCCGGCGGTAAAGAACGCCGACAGTTGGCGCCCACCGTGGGGCCTTTTGCGCGTCACGTCTTTTTACTTGCAGGTCTCGGGTGGCCAACCACGACGACGGTGGTGTCCCCGATGGACGCAGCCACGGCAACGACGGCAACAGCCGCGGCGCCGCCAAGAACGACGGCCCGACAGCATCAGCGGCAGCCGCGACTCCGCCATCGGCGCCGGCCACCGCGGCAACGCCGACGCTAACAGCTACAACATCGCCAACAATGGTCGCAGCCCCGACAGGCTAGCAAGCAGCGCGTCTCGCCGACGAGGCCGGCAGCCGTATGCCTCGATCGACCAACCGGCGGGCTGCACTCGATGTTCCGGCCGGCGAGACCAAATCGATTCGCAGCAGGAAGATCTTTCCTCATTTTTCCATTTCTATCTTACCTTAATTTAATTAGCAATTGCCGCACTGGTCCTTGTCTTTGATTGCTAATGTCACCTTCCGCTTCGTGCTATTGGAGGGATCCGAGTGCATGTTCTTTTTACAGGGTCGCGTACGAGCGAAAGCGGTCAGCACGGCCACTAGCGGTCACGTACGTTGCCACAACTCGGTGTCAACCTCGACCACCCGACCATCCCATGGCTGCGACCGTGGCGTCGTGGACTGCTGCTTCGGCACGCTGCATCATCAACCGACATCGACGGCGCCATGGGGAGCAGCGGCAGGCCGCAAGTCTACGGTGCCACTGATTCGGTGGGCCATGCCCGAGCCTCCACGACAAAGCTCACCCATCAGGGGCGCGCGAGCTACGGCCAAGCTCACACGCCGCTGCTGCCGCTATGACGCTCGCCGCACCACCTCGAACCACGGCCACTACTCACGTGCCCACGTCGGAGCATACGAGCTGGCCTCTCGACGGCGGCACCGGCGGCCGCGACGACGACCACAACGCCGTCAACCGCGGCGACGACGACGGCGGCGGCACCGACGGCCGCGACGACGACCACAACGCTGTTGGCAACGGCTCCGGCGTCGACGACGACGGCAACGACAACGCCACCGAGCCCCGCTAGTCCGGCTTCGCATGCGTGTGGGCGTGGTGTATGCGTCTTTCCCGGGTTGCATGCATGTCCATTTTAGTTAATCCACATGCACGGCTTGCATGGACGCATGCACTCTCTTTACTTAATCTACAGGCACTCGATTTAATTGGCATGCATGTAGGGTCGCTGGACACGGCACACGCACATGCAATCTGCGGGCATGCGCAGGCCTGCATGCGTGTCCAGGCCTACCTTAGCAGTTACGCCTATGCTTAGGCTATGCGTGCCTTCATATAGCTAGCTTCCTAGCAACACACACGCTTGCATGCTTTAGATGCACGGGAGTCAGGCAGGACGGAGCATTCGACGACGTGAGCAGGGGTGGCCCGACAGCAGCAATGGAAGCCGCGACCCTGCCAATAGCGCCGACAGCCCCGACGTCACCAACAGCGACCGCGACCCCGCCAACGGCAGCATCGACACCACACGGCCGCGCACCCGCGGCGCAGCAGCAGTGGGCAACCCTCGCGAAATAAGCAGGACGACCGTGCCCAAAGTCCGCAAGTGACCTCAACTAACCTGTAACAGCTTTTTGTTTTCACGACCTCGCGCAGGGCCGCCACGGTGAGGCACGCCCCCGAACGGGCGCACGACACGACGACTGAGAGAGCTGTAGACTCCAACGACTCGGCCGCGACTCCAAAGGAGTGCGCGCGCGCCGACCTCAACCCCGAACGACTCGGCCGTGCCTCCAAAGGAGTGCGCGGCGGACGTGAACACAAGGTGCCCGGCGGAGCTGAGACAGGGCGGGGTGTGCAACAACGCGTGCCCCCGTGTTCAAGCAGGACGTGTGCTGCTGCGTTGGATCGGCGGCCAACAACTGCAAGCCCACCAACTACTCGAGGTACTTCAAGCAGCAGTGCCCCAACGCGTACAAGCTACTCGGGCAACCAACCACTCGGGCCACCAACTACTCGGGCCACCAACCACTCGGGCCACCAACCCTTCACTTCAAAACCATCCCAATCCCAATTTTGAAGCAGCAGTGTAGAGCTGCAAGCCAGGGCTAGTTAATTATTTCAGCCACGCTCATCAAACTTCGTGCCCGCGTGGAGAAGGTAAAACTTTTGCACATGCCAACCTGTGTACCACCAGCCGGATTCTGTTTGCAGTTTCGTGGACAGCGAACGCGCGAAATAAGCAGGACTGGCTGCTCCCCGCTGCAATGTTCGATGCACACATCAGTGACAGACCAAGAAGGGGCACAAAGCTCGGTACGCTCGACAGGTGGAGGCTGCCCTGACCAAGGTAAACTCGACGACCGTGGCGCCCACGGCGTCACCAACCCCGACCCGCGGCACCGCCAAGAACGACAACGACGACGGTAGCAGCGTCGACGGTCGCGGCATCACCAACGACGACCACAGCACCGCCGACAACGACGACTACGCTCCACCAATGGTCACCTCATATCTACTCGGGGGCTGAAGCCAAAAATACGACATAGGAAGGAGAAGTCTTGCGTCCGAGTTTGGGTAAGCGGCCCTCGCAACCGGCCGAGACGGCGGATACGGCACCCGAAGGACAACGCGTGGATGAAGTCGGCGACGTCGCGCTTCAGTTCCGCACCCCGCTGGCCTCGCTACGACGAGCTGCGGCGGCCCCGACCAACTCTGATAACGACGGCCCTGAGCAGGAGCAACGGCCGTGCCTCCAAAGGAGTGCGCGCGCACCGACCTCGACTCCAACCGACTCGGCTGCGACTCCAAAGGAGTGCGCCGCCCTCGACTCCGAACGACTCGGCCGCGACTCCAAAGGAGTGCGCCGCACCGACCTCGACTCCGACCGACTCGGCTGCGACTCCAAAGGAGTGCGCCGCCCTCGACTCCGAACGACTCGGCCGCGCCTCCAAAGGAGTGCGCGCGCCCCGGCCTCGACTCCAACCGACTCGGTCGCGCCACCCGTAGAGTGTGCTACCCCGACTCGGATGGCTCGCTCGACCCGGCTTCGACGACGAAACGCTCGAACAGCTAAATCCTGCTACAATCCTTCGTATTTCCGTGCATTTCCTTTTACAGTCCCGCATGCCTCTTTTGGGTATCGCTAAAGTACTCGGGTAGCATAGGCCTCATCCGTGAAACCTCGTCCCGCGTGCCGCCTACACCTAAGCCTCCCCCGATGAGCAGTGTAGTCTGCGGTAAGCCGTCCTCTCTGCGAGCAGTGGTCAGTGGGACTAGGAGCTCAAACGTGATGTGCTAACTACCCAAGGAAATACGTAGCCTAATAAAGGCAGGGCGTACGCAACTTTCCGTTAGTAACGAATAAATCTCGACTCCTCGCTTTACGCAACGCTTTTGCATTACACTGTCTTTTGCAGCTTGGTATGGCAAGTTCCGGTAAGCTTGCTGCAACTCCTACATACAGGGAACGACACCTTTTGTCTTGCCCGACCTCGGCGCGCGGGGTCAGGCATATGCATGTGATCGATTTCCGAAACGCGCTCTTCGAACTCTCTAAACTAAGCGGCTCCCGCCGGCCCTAACGACCCCTCGCAGCCCTGCGCTCGGGGGCTGGGCATCGGGACGGACGACTTCGACAGTCGACCTGACAGGTGATTCCAACGGGGGTTCGGAGGCTGGCCCGTCGAAGGGTTCGACAGCCGCCCCCGGGCACCTTGTCGAGCGAGGGGCAGTGAAGGATGGGTCCCAGCGGCCAGTACTCAGGCGCACGAGCGCCACGAGCATCCTGAAACGCGTTCGAGTTCTGGTGGAAAGAAAGATCATGGTTTTTCCTCCGACGGAAAGGCAACGAGCCGCTGGGTCCGGTCGAACGGACTTGGTAACTAGATGATCTCGCCACTAGGAATTTGAGGTCGATCACCAGCTGATCCATCGACTCCCCACCGAAGGGGCGTCGGGCCTCACTCGAACCTACCCGTTTGTAGCTCAACGAGAGTCGTGCTTCGGCCTGCGTGGCAAAGCGCGATACATCTCTTACCCTCCTTCCTATCGCACGGGAAGCGTGAGGGGAAAAAACGCAAAAAGACGAAACGAATCCCCGTCCGGACCCCGGTCTCGGGATGCACACGGGGTCGAAATCGCTAACAGAGACCAGCAGCGTGGTCGCATAATTCGCAACAAATCACTACACGAACGCCATAAACCTGCGAGCGAGTGTACCACTCGCCCACAGGCTCGGGGGCTACACCCGGCGGGTGCGCTCGCGCGCCCCCACCCGAAACTCCACCGCTTTCTTGACATCACGATAAATTCAGCCCGCAAGCGAGTCTACGACTCGCTCCCAGGCTCGGGGGCTCCTGTCGGATACCAATACTAGGGGTATCCAATGACAGCGATTAAGAATTAAAACCCCCGACGACACGGCCGCTCAGATAGACCCCCTGCGCAGAAGACGGCATGCCCGCCTCGTCCGACCCATGCGCAGGACCGCCGACTCTCTCTGGTTTACCTCCACCCGAACAAAGGCAGCAGCAAAATAGAAAGCATACTCTTGGCTCAAATAATCAAGGACAGAGGGCCCGGCCCTGCATGCAAGTCAGCTTGTCGAGCTTCACGTATGCATGGCACCTCGTTCGAGTGGCTCTGGACCCACCCGAGAGGGCCCCACCTCGTTCGAGTGGACCCCGCCTCAATGGTTTCCGTCTCGCCCGACTAGGTGCTCCTTCTCACCTAAGCAACCTCCCACAAGATTCCGCCTCGCCTGACCAGTTCCTACGTGCGCTACCCGCCCGACGAGTGTCTGCGTGCGCTCGCACTCGGAAAGCTGGCGAGCAGGCCGGGCTGCATGCGTGCGGGCTCCTTTGCGTGAGCTCCACGTGGGTGGGTCCCACATGTGTGGGCGCACAGAAGCATAGGGAGGCAGCTCTAGCGAGGGGGGGAAAGCAAAAAGCAGTAGGCCCATAGCCTAGGCCTATGCCTTTTGACCAGGCCTCTCAAATACGCACAGGAGCAGCACCCGAGTGCACAGGTAGGCAACAAGGACAGGGGGGCCCGGCCTGGCCTACGGCCACATGCATGCAGGGGCTAACCCGCGCATGTGAGCAACGGCAAATAAACAAAGCCCGGCACAGGAACGCCAGCAACAAAAACACCCGATCCGAGTAGTTTCCATCCCGCTCGCTCGATTGGTCTTCGTCCCCACCGCGTCCGAGTAGTTTCCGATTCGTCCGAGTAGTCTCCGTCTCGCTCGAGTGGATCCTGTTCCGTCCGAGTAAATCCAGCTCCGCTCGAGAGGGCTCCGCTTCGCTCGAGTGGTAGTTCCTTCTCGCCTAAGGAATCCCCGACAAGAACCACGTCTCGCCCGACGAGCTGCGCGTCTCGCCCGACTACTCGGCAGGAGCAACGGCGCCCGCCTCGCCCGACAGGTCTCCGTGCTCGACGAGCCGCACCATTCGCCCGACCAGACTCCGTCTCCGACTGGTTCAACTCTTCGCAACGAAGCAACCTCCGAGAAGACCGTAGCACCCAAAGTCAAGCTGCTACACTGTGCCAACTACTCCCTGACGCAACTGGCAGCAGCAGGACATGGCTACAGTGCTCGCAAGGATGACGAGCCCCACAGCATGGGCAGACACTCCTCCTTTTTCCCCGTTTTACCCTTTGACTGTACTTCTTCTCCAGCCTTCCCTTGAGATATAAAAAGGAAGCCTGGGCCTCCTGCGAGGGGCATGGACTCTTTTCCTCCTCTCTCCTGGGCCTCCTACGGGAGGCAGGGAGCCTCTCTTCTCTCCCGAGGAGTTCTCTCCCTCGACTTTCTTCTTCCTCCAGCCAGTCACTGGACTGAGCTCGATTCACGCACCAGAGACTTGGGAAGCTCTCCCTCTCTCGCCCATTTGTACCCCCCACTACAAACCAGTGCAAACAACACGAGCAGCACGAACTGGACGTAGGGTATTACACCCCGTGGGTGGCCCGAACCAGTATAAACCCCCGTGTCCTTTTGCACTACCATCCGAGGCCCGACGCGCGCTCCACGATTTTATTAGTTGCCGGCGGTAAAGAACCCCGACAATTGCCAGAATAAGTCTAGAAGGAAAAGGGCGAGAAAAGGCATAAAATTAAGAAGACATCCTCTTCCTTGAGACAAATTCTTGAACAGCTCGGCTCATTCGAAGAAATCCGCAAGTTTGAGGAGATATGCTCTGGAAGCAGTCCCTTGAAGAGCGTACCGGCGAACCGGTGGCTTTGCCCCTATCCTGAAGAGGGCATCCCATTAAACCCCTCTGAAAAACCTTTCCCTCAGTAAACCATGAGGAAACCTCACGAGGATTCTCCTAGCAGAGGTTCCACCTAGATTTACTGCAGGATCAGAAAAGGGGGGGAGTACCCTACACTATTTCACGAGAATTCTTCTAGCAGAAGAGGGAGAGGGGATTGGTTCTTATATCAAAGAGAAGGAGTTTGTGTTCTGTCATGAATATTAGCTACGCCATGGCGAAAGAATGGTGGAGGAAGGAGAACCTGAGACAGGTATTTATAGCCGGCGATTGATGAAGGAATTAAAGGAAAGGTGGGAATCTGAAAGATGCTCGCTGAAACTGTCCAAATAAAGAATAGTATTCTCGTGAAGGTGTCATTGATTCAGTGCTGATATGATTAAAGAGGGACGTCTTTTGAGGAACTGCACTGAAGAGTCGTTTCACCTGGGTCAATAAATATATGAGTACCCGTGACATAAGGTGCAGGATTCCATATATTGTTTGTTGTCAGAGACATTAATGCTCGAGAAAAAGAAAGGAGAAGATGGGCAGTGCAGATCCTTGGCAGAGAAAGAGGAGTAAACAGCGTGGCTGCCAGTGGAAGTTTTTTATAAGGAGAAAAATAGCTGTGATCCAAGAATCAAGGAATCGCACAGTACAAGGATGGGAAGTTTCGGCACGAAAATCGGTGAAGGAGTTATGATGACAGATACGAATTTTGGAACAAAATGATATTTTATTCCAAAATTGGGGGGCATGTGTTGACACCAGATTTTTGCACCTGATATGCTGAGTCAGATGGTGACGTAGTGAGGCTGGTACTGCACAGTGGGCCCGCTGAATGGTCAAACAGATGATGCCGGAAAAGGAAGCCGATGCAGAATATGGGTCCGATAAAGAAGGAGAGTCCGATCTGATGATGAATGAGAGAATGTGCATCGGCTAAAAGGGAAGCGTAGCATGAACGGGGACTATTTTCTTTTCAGAAGGCGTATTGAAAGTCCCATTCTATGTTAAATATTAGTTTACTTTATCTGCAAGTTAGTCAAGTCCGATCAGGACTCTTCATGACCAGGGTATAAATATAAACCCTCGTCCATTGTAAAGAACTATTCTCACAATCAATACAACCCGGCTTCACGCCAAAACCTTAGGAGTAGGAGTAATCTCGACGAACTCATTGGTGAACGGGCTGCATCAGTTCTCGATCTCCGGCTTACCAGTAAGATTGTCAACTTATCGAATTAGTATAAGCTTTGAATTGAGGCGCATCGCCCTTTCTCGTTTATACTGTTCAACCGATTTAACTTTGAATTATCAAGATTGATCTAGATTCCCTGCGTCAGAGCTAGATCTCTATTGATTATTCAATAGTTAATCGTTTATCGAGTTGTACTTTAAGTCTCAAAGTTAATCTAGATTCCCTGCGTCGGAGCTAGATTTACCTCTGGATCATCAAGATTAGTCAAGATTCTCTGCGTCGGAGCTAGACTCATCTTGGTTATTTAAAGGCAGCTTTTGCGGTTGTTTGGAGTTGCTAGATTGATTTAGATCTGCGCCATGTGAATTAATTTGATTCTTCAACAGCTTTGAGCATTGGTTTTAGTCCGATTTGAGCAATACTTATCTTACAATATCGTTCTAGGTCCGATTTATCTTCATAGTTTTATCAGGTTGTTCTTTGATTGTTGTGTTTGATTTAGATTCCCTGCGTCGGAGCTAGGTTTGCACAATATATCAAAGATTGATCTTTGATCGTTAAGAGTAATTTAGATTCCCTACGTCGGAGCTAGATTCCTCTTGACTATTCAAAGACAGCTTTGAATATCGGAACGATCTTGTTACTATTTTTTACTGTTTATTTGCTTGATCTGATTAACACCTGTGCGAGCATCTTGTTTAGTTGTTGGGTTGGTGAATTAAGTTTGATTGTTTAGCTATCTGGTCCGATCATAGCTGGAGTATGTGCGCTGCATCCGTTTGTGAAACCGTGTCGAAATAGTCCTGGTCCGATCGGCTAGCTAGATGGTCCGATAAGATAAATCAAACCGGCAACTAGGCAAGGTGGACAATGTATCGGCTCACACTTTGATTATTTAATATCTTGCTCAAAGACATAGCTGATCCGTTATTTACATATCGACCATGTTTTATGCTTTATTTATTATTATTTAAAAGGTTGATCTGTTACAAGGTCCGATCCCGATTGGTCCGATTCTGAGGTCCGATTCGATGTCTGATTGAGGTCCGATTATATTGGTCCGATTGAGGCCGTCTATGAAGTCCGATTTTGAGGTCCGATTGGCATCGGCCGATATAAGTCTGATTGGGTCTTGGCTAAAATCCAACGTGCACCTGACGTCTGGAATAGAGCCGGCACAATCAAAGAGTAATTTAACTGTTTTATCCCCTTGTNCCGAGTAGTTTCCATCCCGCTCGCTCGATTGGTCCTCGTCCCCACCGCGTCCGAGTAGTTTCCGATTCGTCCGAGTAGTCTCCGTCTCGCTCGGGTGGATCCTGTTCCGTCCGAGTAAATCCAGCTCCGCTCGAGAGGGCCCCGCTTCGCTCGAGTGGTAGTTCCTTCTCGCCTAAGGAATCCCCGACAAGAACCACGTCTCGCCCGACGAGCTGCGCGTCTCGCCCGACTACTCGGCAGGAGCAACGGCGCCCGCCTCGCCCGACAGGTCTCCGTGCTCGACGAGCCGCACCATTCGCCCGACCAGTCTCCGTCTCCGACTGGTTCAACTCTTCGCAACGAAGCAACCTCCGAGAAGACCGTAGCACCCAAAGTCAAGCTGCTACACTGTGCCAACTACTCCCTGACGCAACTGGCAGCAGCAGGACATGGCTACAGTGCTCGCAAGGACGACGAGCCCCACAGCATGGGCAGACACTCCTCCTTTTTCCCCGTTTTACCCTTTGACTGTACTTCTTCTCCAGCCTTCCCTTGAGATATAAAAAGGAAGCCTGGGCCTCCTGCGAGGGGCATGGACTCTTTTCCTCCTCTCTCCTGGGCCTCCTACGGGAGGCAGAGAGCCTCTTTTCTCTCCCGAGGAGTACTCTCCCTCGACCTTCTTCTTCCTCCAGCCAGTCACTGGACTGAGCTCGATTCACGCACCAGAGACTTGGGAAGCTCTCCCTCTCTCGCCCATTTGTACCCCCCACTACAAACCAGTGCAAACAACACGAGCAGCACGAACTGGACGTAGGGTATTACACCCCGTGGGTGGCCCGAACCAGTATAAACCCCCGTGTCCTTTTGCACTACCATCCGAGGCCCGACGCGCGCTCCACGATTTTATTAGTTGCCGGCGGTAAAGAACCCCGACAATTGCCAGAATAAGTCTAGAAGGAAAAGGGCGAGAAAAGGCATAAAATTAAGAAGACATCCTCTTCCTTGAGACAAATTCTTGAACAGCTCGGCTCATTCGAAGAAATCCGCAAGTTTGAGGAGATATGCTCTGGAAGCAGTCCCTTGAAGAGCGTACCGGCGAACCGGTGGCTTTGCCCCTATCCTGAAGAGGGCATCCCATTAAACCCCTCTGAAAAACCTTTCCCTCAGTAAACCATGAGGAAACCTCACGAGGATTCTCCTAGCAGAGGTTCCACCTGGATTTACTGCAGGATCAGAAAAGGGGGGGAGTACCCTACACTATTTCACGAGAATTCTTCTAGCAGAAGAGGGAGAGGGGATTGGTTCTTATATCAAAGAGAAGGAGTTTGTGTTCTGTCATGAATATTAGCTACGCCATGGCGAAAGAATGGTGGAGGAAGGAGAACCTGAGACAGGTATTTATAGCCGGCGATTGATGAAGGAATTAAAGGAAAGGTGGGAATCTGAAAGATGCTCGCTGAAACTGTCCAAATAAAGAATAGTATTCTCGTGAAGGTGTCATTGATTCAGTGCTGATATGATTAAAGAGGGACGTCTTTTGAGGAACTGCACTGAAGAGTCGTTTCACCTGGGTCAATAAATATATGAGTACCCGTGACATAAGGTGCAGGATTCCATATATTGTTTGTTGTCAGAGACATTAATGCTCGAGAAAAAGAAAGGAGAAGATGGGCAGTGCAGATCCTTGGCAGAGAAAGAGGAGTAAACAGCGTGGCTGCCAGTGGAAGTTTTTTATAAGGAGAAAAATAGCTGTGATCCAAGAATCAAGGAATCGCACAGTACAAGGATGGGAAGTTTCGGCACGAAAATCGGTGAAGGAGTTATGATGACAGATACGAATTTTGGAACAAAATGATATTTTATTCCAAAATTGGGGGGCATGTGTTGACACCAGATTTTTGCACCTGATATGCTGAGTCAGATGGTGACGTAGTGAGGCTGGTACTGCACAGTGGGCCCGCTGAATGGTCAAACAGATGATGCCGGAAAAGGAAGCCGATGCAGAATATGAGTCCTATAAAGAAGGAGAGTCCGATCTGATGATGAATGAGAGAATGTGCATCGGCTAAAAGGGAAGCGTAGCATGAACGGGGACTATTTTCTTTTCAGAAGGCGTATTGAAAGTCCCATTCTATGTTAAATATTAGTTTACTTTATCTGCAAGTTAGTCAAGTCCGATCAGGACTCTTCATGACCAGGGTATAAATATAAACCCTCGTCCATTGTAAAGAACTATTCTCACAATCAATACAACCCGGCTTCACGCCAAAACCTTAGGAGTAGGAGTAGATACCGACGAACTCATTGGTGGACGGGCTGCATCAGTTCCTGATCTCCGGCTTACCAGTAAGATTGTCAACTTATCGAACTAGTTTAAGCTTTGAATTGAGGCGCATCACCCTTTCTCGTTTATACTGTTCAACCGATTTAACTTTGAATTATCAAGATTGATCTAGATTCCCTGCGTCAGAGCTAGATCTCTATTGATTATTCAATAGTTAATCGTTTATCGAGTTGTACTTTAAGTCTCAAAGTTAATCTAGATTCCCTGCGTCGGAGCTAGATTTACCTCTGGATCATCAAGATTAGTCAAGATTCTCTGCGTCGGAGCTAGACTCATCTTGGTTATTTAAAGGCAGCTTTTGCGGTTGTTTGGAGTTGCTAGATTGATTTAGATCTGCGCCATGTGAATTAATCTGATTCTTCAACAGCTTTGAGCATTGGTTTTAGTCCGATTTGAGCAATACTTATCTTACAATATCGTTCTAGGTCCGATTTATCTTCATAGTTTTATCAGGTTGTTCTTTGATTGTTGTGTTTGATTTAGATTCCCTGCGTCGGAGCTAGGTTTGCACAATATATCAAAGATTGATCTTTGATCGTTAAGAGTAATTTAGATTCCCTACGTTGGAGCTAGATTCCTCTTGACTATTCAAAGACAGCTTTGAATATCGGAACCATCTTGTTACTATTTTTACTGTTTATTTGCTTGATCTGATTAACACCTGTGCGAGCATCTTGTTTAGTTGTTGGGTTGGTGAATTAAGTTTGATTGTTTAGCTATCTGGTCCGATCATAGCTGGAGTATGTGCGCTGCATCCGTTTGTGAAACCGTGTCGAAACAGTCCTGGTCCGATCGGCTAGCTAGATGGTCCGATAAGATAAATCAAACCGGCAACTAGGCAAGGTGGACAATGTATCGGCTCACACTTTGATTATTTAATATCTTGCTCAAAGACATAGCTGATCCGTTATTTACATATCGACCATGTTTTATGCTTTATTTATTATTATTTAAAAGGTTGATCTGCTACAAGGTCCGATCCCGATTGGTCCGATTCTGAGGTCCGATTCGATGTCTGATTGAGGTCCGATTATATTGGTCCGATTGAGGCCGTCTATGAAGTCCGATTTTGAGGTCCGATTGGCATCGGCCGATATAAGTCTGATTGGGTCTTGGCTAAAATCCAACGTGCACCTGACGTCTGGAATAGAGCCGGCACAATCAAAGAGTAATTTAACTGTTTCATCCCCTTGTCAATTTCAGGTCAAATTGACTGGCACGCCGCGAACCTGAACGAAGTGCAGGCTGGCACGGGAGTGAAGCAGATCTCCCTGGTCTTATTGTGTTGATCGCTGAGGATACGACTGCCGATTTTCCGCGTCAACACATTTTTGGCACGCTCGTGAAGCAAATTCCAAGATGTCGTCTGATGCCGAAAAAGAAGCTGCAGCTAAGCTCGCTGCTGAAAAGGAAGCTGCTGAGAAAGCCAAGGCTGACAAGAACAAGGTTCCTGACATGACCATTCCAGTTACGAAGGCCGATCTAAGCTCAATTAGATGTAGTTCAGGCCCAGATTGAAGCATTTGAGAAGCTCTGCCTTGGCCAATTTGGGCATAATCGTTCAGGCCCTGTACTCAAAGGTGCTCTCCCAGATTCAGAATTGATCAAGAAGACGACTGATGCTCGGGAGTACCATGTCAACATAACAGAGATGATTCATCAAGCTGTTCATCATGCATTGATTAACCAGTCGGGCACTTTGGTGAATTCCTTAGATAATCTCATCAAGAAGGCGGTGGATGATTCTATTTGTTTGAAAGGCCTAGTCTTTATGGCAGATTCTGTAGGGGCATCAGGATCAGGAAAAGGCAAGGAGACTGAAGATAATGCCATGACCGTTGCTCCGCAAAATCCGACGATTCCACCACCTATTCAGCTAGCCAACGGTTTCCTGTTGATGGCCGATGGAACGATTGTCGGCCCGCATGGTGAAAAATATGCTAGAACTCTGAATGAAGAAGAAAAGCAACCTGCAGCTGCAAAGCTACGTACAGAGACTCCTGCGAATCAGCGTATGATCGGAGATTACAACAATTATATGATGGATATGCATCAAGCTGGTGGAATGCCACTCGGAGGACAGGAGTCCGATTGGTCACAGAAAATAGCCGAGATGATTCAGAATCAGTTCGGCTTGAAGCCTAAAGATGAAGCGAGGTTGTATCGGCACCCATACTCATCTTACTTTGATGCAGTGCCACTTTCTCCACGTTACAGAGTGCCAGATTTTTCAAAATTCTCCGGGCAGGATGATATGACCACCATCGAGCATGTGAGCCGATTCTTGGCTCAATGTGGTGATGCGGCTTCTGAAGAGGGACTCAGGCTTAGATTCTTCCCTCTGTCACTATCAGGGCCGGCGTTTACTTGGTTCACGTCGTTGCCAGCAGGATCAGTCACAGGATGGTCCGATATGGAGAAGCAGTTCCATAAGTATTTCTTTTCTGGTCTCAATGAGATGAAGATTTCTGATTTGATTGCTGTCAGGCAAAGGAATGATGAGTCCATTAAGGAGTATGTTCAACGATTCCGTGAAATCAGGAATCGATGCTACAGTTTGAGGCTATCTGATATGCAGTTGGCCGAGCTTGCATTCCAGGGTTTGCTCGCGCCGATCAAGGAGAGGTTTTCAGCTCAGGAGTTTGAAACATTGGGACAACTGGTGCAGAAGGTGTCAGCCCATGAGGTCCGATATCAAAAGATGAAGCGTACAAAATTTTCCAAGCAAGTAACCTATCTCTCTGATTCTGAAGAATAGGCTGATATCAACATAGCTGAATGGACCAAGTCTAAAAAGCCAGTATCACTCCCATGGAGCAAACAGAGTCCCAAAAAATTCAGATTTGATATAACAAAGGCCGATAAGATTTTTGATTTACTGCTCAGTGAAAAGCTTATCCAGCTTTCTCCAAATCACTCTATTCCATCGGCCGATGAGTTGAAGAAGCGTAAATATTGCAAATGGCACAACTCAACTTCTCATGAGACGAATGAATGCAAGGTGTTCAGGAGAAAATCCAATTGGCTATTGAATCTGGCAAGATCAAGTTTGAAGATAACAAGAAAGCCATGAAGATCGATGGTCATCCCTTTCCTAATAACTTTGCTGATTTTTTCTTTTCTGTTAATATTGTTGATGCTGATGAAAAGGGGAAGTTCAAGGTGCTCACATCGGACCACGCCAAGAGTTCTGGTGCCGTTGATCCTGCAGTACAAGTCACTGTTGAAGAGCTGCGGAGGAATCATCAGGCATTTGGGCATGAATCTAATGCTCCTGGTGGATATCGGCCACGCGTGACTTCCCAGATGCTGATTAACAAGTACAAAAGGCAGCAAGCAGCGGCTCGAGCATGGGAAGAGCGCGAGGAACGACGGCGTCAGAGACGCGAATATCAGGCAAGACGGTTTGATGAAAGGTCCGATGGCCGACGCCGATATGAAGATAGATCCGATGACCGACGCCGATATGATAACAGGACCGATGGACGACGCTGGTATGATGACAGGTCCGACGATCGTCGTCAGTACGAATATGGGTCCGATTGGTATATGGACAGGCGTCAAACCTATGAGCAGTACGATCAAGATGATGGTCACTGGAGATGTCCTTTCTTTGTGTTCTGCTAGAATGAGAAGCTCAGATTGCCATCCAAAGCAGATTGTCCTGAATGCAGCCTCCAGTATGAAGAATACAGGGTTTTCAAGAGAAGTCGACGATCAGTTCATGAACGGATCGGCGTCAGGATTGATGATCGTCATCAAGAAGATGAAGGCCGAGTTGATGCTCATGGCCGTAAAAATAATGAAGGCCGGGATGACACTCGTGGCCATGAAAAAATGGAAAAAAAGGCTCCAGTTCAGGATCGGACTAGAGAACCTCAAATGAAGCCTGGACAGTGGTGCCCATCAGGGATTTCTAGATCCAAAAAGAGACGTGTTCAGCGGTTGCGCTATCATGAGCAGATTCAGGAGCAAGAGTTAGCCAAAGAGAAAGTTTGGCGCGTTAAGATGGCCAATGATGATGAAGCAAGCACATCGGCCCCGGTAAACATGGTTTTGATATTGCCTTTTGATTTTGCTGCTCATGATGAACAGAATGATGATGAGGCCGATTATGAGTTAGAAGAAGCCGCCGCATGCTTGGTTCTTGATTCAGAGAAAGCCATCTTTGAGAAGCCAAATGCGAATGGATATCGGCATCTGAAGCCTCTGTACATCAAGGGATATGTTGATGGGAAGCCGATGACCAAGATGCTTGTTGATGGAGGAGCTGCCGTCAATCTCATGCCCTATTCCACATTCCGCAAATTGGGCAAGGGGATTGATGATCTGATCAAGACGAACATGACGCTCAAAGATTTCGGCGGTAACGTTTCAGAGCCTCGGGGGGCAATTCACGTGGAGTTGACCATCAGCAGCAAGACATTGCCGACCACTTTCTTTGTGATTGATGGGCAAGGTTCCTACAGCATGCTCCTCGGACGAGATTGGATTCATGCCAACTGCTGTATACCGTCCACGATGCACCAGTGCTTGATTCAGTGGCAAGGCAACAATGTGGAGATTGTCCCAGCTGATGATTCGGTTAGCATTGCAACAGCCGAGTCAACGATTTGGGAGTTTGAAGGGATTGAATGCCTGTCAGGGAAAACATGGGATGGTGACTTTCTCAAGGTGTCCGATCAAGGATTACAGCCGATCCAAGTAGTTGGCTCTGAGACTTTATTTTAAATGGCCGATTGTATAGAAGATTTTGAAGACCGAAGTGAATTCGGTAAGTTAGGATTTGGATTTACGTCGGCCGACGAGTTAGAGGAGATAGACATAGGATCTGGTGATAGACCAAGGCTGACGTATATAAGTGCTAAGTTGGATCCTGAGTATAAACAAGAATTAATAAAACTTTTGAAAGAGTATTCTGATTGTTTTGCTTGGGAATATTATGAAATGCCAGGTTTAAGCCGTAATATTGTTGAGCATCGGCTGCCCATCAAACCAGGATATCGGCCGCACAAACAGTACGCAAGGAGGTTCAAGGCTGAGATGTACGAACCAATTAAGGCCAAAATAACGAAGCTATTTGAAGCTAAGTTTATCAGGCCATGTCGGTATGCTGAGTGGGTATCAAATATAGTTCCTGTTTATAAGAAAAATGGAAAGCTGCGTGTTTGCATTGATTACAGGAACTTGAACAAGGCAACCCCGAAGGATGAATATCCAATGCCGGTGGCCGATATGCTAGTCGATGCAGCATCGGGCCATAAAGTGATGAGCTTCCTGGATGGTAATGCTGGTTATAATCAGATTTTTATGGCAGAAGAAGATATCCCCAAGACTGCATTCCAATGCCCAGGTGCTCTCAGTTTATATGAGTGGGTTGTTATGACTTTTGGTTTGAAAAATGCCGGTGCTACTTATCAACGTGCTATGAATTATATTTTTCATAAGCTGATCGGCAGGATAGTTGAAATCTACATTGATGATGTGGTGATCAAATCAAAAGGTTATCAAGATCATTTGGCCGATTTGAAGGAGGCGCTGGAATGCACAAGGCAACATGGATTGAAGATGAATCCGCTCAAGTGTGCTTTTGGCGTATCGGCCGGCCAATTTCTCGGTTTCCTGGTACATGAGAGAGGAATTGAGGTGAATGATCGGAACCGCAAGGCGATTGATGATATTGAGCCGCCAGTAAACAAGAAGAAATTGCAGAGTTTGATTGGAAAAATCAATTTCGTGGGAAGGTTTATATCGAATCTATCGGTCCGATTGGAAGCATTTACTCCTCTGTTGAAGCTGAAGGATGGAGAAGAATTGGTTTGGGAGCCTAAACATCAAAAGGCATTGGATGAAATCAAGCAATATTTAGCATATCCGCCAGTTCTTATTTCACCACAAAAGGGTAAGCCGTACAAGCTTTATTTATCGGCTTTTAATCATGCAATCGGCTCTGTTTTGATTCAAGAGGTTGATGGAAAAGAACGAGTTATATTCTATTTAAGCCGAAGATTACTGGATCCTGAGACTCGGTATTCATATGTGGAGAAGCTTTGCCTTTGTTTATATTTTTCTTGTACAAAATTGAGGCATTATTTGCTATCGGCCGAGTGCACTGTAATCTGCAGGGAGGATGTGATCAAATATATGTTATCGATGCCAATCATGAAAGGGAGAATTGGCAAGTGGGTTTTTGCTCTAACGGAGTTTGATCTTAGATACGAATCGGCCAAAGCGGTAAAAGGGCAGATAATGGCTGATTTAGTTGCTGATCATTGTGGACCTAGCATTGATGCTGTTGAGCAATGCACCATGGAGCTTGATGTGTCTGGTCCGATGAAAAAGGCCGATGTGGTTGACGCAGTTCCTTGGACTATATTCTTTGATGGTTCTTCTTGCAATGATGGTTGCGGAATCGGCCTGATTATTATTTCGCCTCGGGGGGCAAGGTTTGAATTTGCTTTTCCAATTGAAAAATGCACAAATAACCAGGCGGAATATGAAGCATTGATGAAAGGTCTCCAGATTCTTAAAGAAATCGGCGCTCAGTTTGTTGAGATATTTGGAGATTCTTTGTTGATTATTAATCAGTTGCTCGGCAAGTATGACTGCAAGATGGATGCTTTGTTGTCTTACTTTGAGAAATACTGAGATTTGATTGATCAATTTGCCCTGGTAACTCTTAAGCATATTCCAAGACATCATAACGAGGAAGCAAATCGGCTGGCGCAAAAGGCGTCTGGCTATCGGCCTACGTCCGATGTGATGGTACAGGAGATGCCAGAAGGAGATTGGAGGAAAGAAATTATTGAATATTTGAGGGATCCTTCTGTCAAGACTTCCAGGAAGATACGCTACAAATCGATCAGGCATGTCTTGGTTGAAGGAGTGCTTTATTTTCGCTCAGTTGATGGAGTCCTGTTGAGATGCATCGGACCTGAAGAAGCCAAGGTCTTGATGGGAGAAATTCATGAAGGTGCGGGGCTCATCAATCGGCGTTCAAGATGAAATGGATGATCAGGAAAAATGGGTATTATTGGCCGACGATTCTGGAAGACTGCTTTGAATATTATAAAGGGTGTCAAGAATGTCAAAGATATGGAAATATTCAGAGGGCTCCAGCATCGGCTATGAACCCTGTCATCAAGCCATGACCGTTTAGAGGTTGGGGAATTGACCTGATCAGCCAGATTTTTCCACATTCAAGCAAGGGGCACAAATTCATATTAGTGGCAACAGATTATTTCACCAAATGGGTTGAAGCTATTCCTTTGAAGGAAGTGAAGTCCCAAAATGTTATTGAATTCGTTAGAGAGCACATTGTCTACCGATTTGGAATTCCACAGACAATCACGACAGATCAAGGTACGATGTTTACATCAGACGAGTTAAAAAATTTTGCTGCTGATATGGGTATCAAGCTTCTTAATTCATCACCATATTATGCACAAGCCAATGGTCAAGCTGAAGCCTCCAATAAAAGTTTGATCAAGTTGATTGATAGAAAGATTGAGGAATACCCAAGAAAATGGCATATTGTGCTTCCTGAAGCTCTATGGGCATATCGAATGGCTTGTCATGGGTCGATCAAGGTTTCTCCGTATGAACTGGTTTATGGGCATGAAGCCGTTCTTCCATGGGAAATTCGTACTGGGTCAAGACGTATCGAGCTTCAGGATAAATTAACGGCTGGCGAATACATGGAACTCATGAACAGTGAGTCCGATGACTTGGCTGTTCGTCGGCTACGCGCTTTGGAAAATATTGAAGCTAACAAGCTCAGAGTTACAAGGCATTATGATAAGAAAGTTAAGGGGAAAGAGTTCAAAGAGGGCAATCTCGTGTGGAAAGTTATTCTGCCGATTGGTTCTAAGGATCCCAGATACGGCAAATGGTCACCGAACTGGGAGGGACCCTATCGAATCGTCCGATGTGTTCCTGGCAATGCTTATATTCTACAAACACTTGAAGGAGAAGTGTTTCCTAAGGCATTAAATGAGAAATATTTGAAGAAGTATTACCCTAGCATTTGGGTAAATTCGTAAAGCCGATGCTACGCGTCAGGCTTGGAAGCCGATGGAAAAATCGCCTCAAGAACAAAATAAGAGCCGATGCGACATGCATCGCCTTAAGGGCTATATACAATAAGAGAAAAGTATGTTACATCATCAAGCCACTCAATGGCGGAGCAGGCTACTGGAAAAGGGATTGCATATATTCATATATTTCTCATACAAAGAGATTTCAGAAGACAGAAAGATCTAATAGGCGCCGATGTACTTTGTTCATCATTGCCAGAATAAGTCTAGAAGGAAAAGGGCGAGAAAAAGCATAAAATTAAGAAGACATCCTCTTCCTTGAGACAGATTCTTGAACAGCTCGGCTCATTCGAAGAAATCCGCAAGTTTGAGGAGATATGCTCTGGAAGCAGTCCCTTAAAGAGCGTACCGGCGGACCGGTGGCTTTGCCCCTATCCTGAAGAGGGCATCCCATTAAACCCCTCTGAAAAACCTTTCCCTCAGTAAACCATGAGGAAACCTCACGAGGATTCTCCTAGCAGAGGTTCCACCTAGATTTACTGCAGGATCAGAAAAGGGGGGAGTACCCTACACTATTTCACGAGAATTCTTCTAGCAGAAGAGGGAGAGGGGATTGGTTCTTATATCAAAGAGAAGAAGTTTGTGTTCTGTCATGAATATTAGCTGCGCCATGGCGAAAGAATGGCGAAGGAAGGAGAACCTGAGACAGGTATTTATAGCCGGTGATTGATGAAGGAATTAAAGGAAAGGTGGGAATCTGAAAGATGCTCGTTGAAACTGTCCAAATAAAGAACAGTATTCTCGTGAAGGTGTCATTGATTCAGTGCTGATATGATTAAAGAGGGACGTCTTTTGAGGAACTGCATTGAAGAGTCGTTTCGCCTGGGTCAATAAATATATGAGTACCCGTGACATAAGGTGCAGGATTCCATATATTGTTTGTTGTCAGAGACATTAATGCTCGAGAAAAAGAAAGGAGAAGATGGGCAGTGCAGATCCTTGGCAGAGAAAGAGGAGTAAACAGCGTGGCTGCCAGTGGAAGTTTTTTATAAGGAGAAAAATAGCTGTGATCCAAGAATCAAGGAATCACACAGTACAAGGATGGAAAGTTTCGGCACGAAAATCGGTGAAGGAGTTATGATAACAGACACGAATTTTAGAACAAAATAATATTTTATTTCAAAATTGGGGGGCATGTGTTGACACCAGATTTTCGCACCTGATATGCTGAGTCAGATGGTGACGTAGGGAGGCTGGTACTGCACAGTGGGCCCGCTGAATGGTCAAACAGATGATGCCGGAAAAGGAAGCCGATGCAGAATATGAGTCCGATAAAGAAGGAGAGTCCGATCTGATGATGAATGAGAGAATGTGCATCGGCTAAAAGGGAAGCGTAGCATGAACGGGGACTATTTTCTTTTCAGAAGGCGTATTGAAAGTCCCATTCTATGTTAAATATTAGTCTACTTTATCTGCAAGTTAGTCAAGTCCGATCAGGACTCTTCATGACCAGGGTATAAATATAAACCCTCGTCCATTGTAAAGAACTATTCTCACAATCAATACAACCCGGCTTCACGCCAAAACCTTAGGAGTAGGAGTAGATACCGACGAACTCATTGGTGGACGGGCTGCATCAGTTCCTGATCTCCGGCTTACCAATAAGATTGTCAACTTATCGAACTAGTTTAAGCTTTGAATTGAGGCGCATCGCCCTTTCTCGTTTATACTGTTCAACCGATTTAACTTTGAATTATCAAGATTGATCTAGATTCCCTGTGTCGGAGCTAGATCTCTATTGATTATTCAATAGTTAATCGTTTATCGAGTTGTACTTTAAGTCTCGAAGTTAATCTAGATTCCCTGCGTCGGAGCTAGATTTACCTCTGGATCATCAAGATTAGTCTAGATTCCCTGCGTCGGAGCTAGACTCATCTTGGTTATTTAAAGGCAGCTTTTGCGGTTGTTTGGAGTTGCTAGATTGATTTAGATCTGCGCCATGTGAATTAATCTGATTCTTCAACAGCTTTGAGCATTGGTTTTAGTCCGATTTGAGCAATACTTATCTTACAATATCGTTCTAGGTCCGATTTATCTTCATAGTTTTATCAGGTTGTTCTTTGATTGTTGTGTTTGATTTAGATTCCCTGCGTCGGAGCTAGGTTTGCACAATATATCAAAGATTGATCTTTGATCGTTAAGAGTAATTTAGATTCCCTACGTCGGAGCTAGATTCCTCTTGACTATTCAAAGACAGCTTTGAATATCGGAACGATCTTGTTACTATTTTTACTGTTTATTTGCTTGATCTGATTAACACCTGTGCGAGCATCTTGTTTAGTTGTTGGGTTGGTGAATTAAGTTTGATTGTTTAGCTATCTGGTCCGATCATAGCTGGAGTATGTGCGCTGCATCCGTTTGTGAAACCGTGTCGAAACAGTCCTGGTCCGATCGGCTAGCTAGATGGTCCGATAAGATAAATCAAACCGGCAACTAGGCAAGGTGGACAATGTATCGGCTCACACTTTGATTATTTAATATCTTGCTCAAAGACATAGCTGATCCGTTATTTACATATCGACCATGTTTTATGCTTTATTTATTATTATTTAAAAGGTTGATCTGCTACAAGGTCCGATCCCGATTGGTCCGATTCTGAGGTCCGATTCGATGTCTGATTGAGGTCCGATTATATTGGTCCGATTGAGGCCGTCTATGAAGTCCGATTTTGAGGTCCGATTGGCATCGGCCGATATAAGTCTGATTGGGTCTTGGCTAAAATCCAACGTGCACCTGACGTCTGGAATAGAGCCGGCACAATCAAAGAGTAATTTAACTGTTTTATCCCCTTGTCAATTTCAGGTCAAATTGACTGGCACGCCGCGAACCTGAACGAAGTGCAGGCTGGCACTGGAGTGAAGCAGATCTCCCTGGTCTTATTGTGTTGATCGCTGAGGATACGACTGCCGATTTTTCGCGTCAACAAGTATCCATATGCAACAGCTCCCCTGGATGATCAGTCATCACCTGGGTCACAGGTGGGTGAGAAGCAGCAACCATTTTGCCATGCCGACAGGGAGAACAAACAAGATCTCTCTCAAACTTGAGCTTGGGCAATCCTCGGACAAGGTCAAGAGCGCTCAAACGAGTAAGCAAGTCAAAGCTCAAATGACCCAACCTCCTATGCCACTTCCAGAGCTCAGAAGAAGAACCAGCAACGAGGCAACGAGAGAGACCGAAAGACTTAGAGAAGTCAACACGAAAAACTTGACCCTCGGGCACGATCATACACACAAGATCGCCTCGAGAGTCCAAGATCCGAGAGGCTCCTTTCTTGAAGCACACCTCAAAGCCATCATCAAGAAGTTGCAAAACAGAAAGCAAATTGAAACCAAGTGAATCAACAAGAGCTACCTGCTTCAACATGAAATTGTCACCTACCTTGATGGCACCGACAGACAACACTTTACCTTTGCTGTTATCCCCGAAAGTGATGTACTCCTTGGTCATCACCGGGGTGAGGCTGGAGAACCATCTATGATCACCGGTCATGTGACGAGAACAACCGGAGTCGATGAGCCATGTGTTCTCCATGCCTCCGACCTGCTTAGTAAGAAAGGTAAGAGTAAGGATGAGCAAATGTCTCGACACTGGGGTTAGTATAACCAGTATAGTACAGTGTCGAGCCATCTGCTCAAACGTAGGGTCAGCACAATCCACAAACTCACATCTCATCGGAGGAGGACGTTCCCCGAAAGGAGGGTAACAAGGTCCGTGGAACCTCCGAGACGAGTAACCAAGGCCGTGTTGTCCAAAGTCAAACTGAGGAGGCCTTGGATCACGCCTGGTGAACTCACGCCTACCACCACGAGGCAAAGGAGCTGGCCTAGGCTCATGTACACCATGGGAAGGGTGGTACATGTCCTGGTTACCCCACTCACGCTCACGTCTCAAAGCTTTCTTCCTACGAAAGCAGAACTCCTCAAGGTGACCATCCCTGTGACAGAACTCACAGTGGAACCTCACACGCTCGTTAGGCTGTTGGTTTGCTCTCGGCTGAGGGTTTACTCTCTGTTTGGGATTCACTCTTGGTTGAGGGTTCACTCTGGGTTGTGGATTCACTCTTGATTGGGGTTTTGCTTTTGGTTTTGGTGGAGGACGCTCCCTAGCAATATCTGGAAGAGTGTCTAGCTTGTTCCGAAGGAAGTTTGGTTTCTCTACCCAAATAGCTTTCTTAGGTGGGTGTCTTGGTGGCTCAGTGAACACTCCATCCTTGGGATTTTCCTCACTCATGGGACTGGTTTGTTTCTCACTTGGAATGGGTGGCTTAGAGGTGCTGGCTTCTGTTGGTTTCTTGTTTAGAATCACCCCTCGATACTCATCAAGTTTCTCATACAACCAGTTCCACTTCTTGTCATAAGGCACACTCCCAACCCCAAAACCATCAGCTCTCTTGAACTGCTGAATCATCATACCCAACTGAGGTTCCCTACTTGAGACCCAACTCAGAATAACACGCAAGTAGGTGTTTTCATCCTCAGCAAGACCCAAAGCAAACTTGGCATCATTCAGTTCAATAAGTTGTGCAGGACATACAGTGCATTCAGGAATTTTAGACTTAGCTAAAACAGCAGATTTTTCAAGCTCTAAAATCCTAGCACATGCATCATCTAGTTTACTTTGCAAAGTAGGACAAGACTTGCAAGCACTAAGCAACATAGGTCTAGTCTTAACTTCATCTAAAGCAACCCTAGCCAAATCTAGTTCCTCAACCAAAGAGGCATACTTAGATTGCAAAGAAGCTAGACTAACCATATGAACTGAGCATTCATCACATTCAGGAACTTCAGAAACAGTAGGAGCAGCCCTAAGCAGTTCTAGTTCCAACAAAGCATTCTCAAGCTTGGCCTTCAGCTCGGATCGTTCACGAGCAGCCCTTTTCAACAGTTGTCTTGATTGACCAAGCAATCATTCAGTTCATCATTCTCAAGAAGAAGTTGTTCATGGGTTCAAGGTACCTCAGTGTCCGACTCGGAGTCGCTGTCGATGTCGTCCTTCTTGTCATCAGCGTTGAGAGCCATGACGCAGTACCCTCCACGCTTCTCCTTGGAGTAGAAGCAGAGACCGGTGACGTTCTTGGCGTCCTTCTTCTTCTCCTTGCGATCGTCCTCACTTGAGCTTGAATCAGCTTGATCTTCTGTGTCGGAGTCGACGTCGCTGAGGGAGGCATGAAGGCTCGTGCTTTGGCCTTCTTGCGGTCCACGTGCTTCTTCTTTTTCTTGTCCCTCGACTTGTGCTTGCTGTAGTCGTTCTCTTCCTTGTACTTGTGCTTGGAGTAGTCGTACCCGTCCTTGGACTTGTCCTTCCTCGGACAGTCGGCGATGAAGTGATCGGGCTTCCCACACTCGAAGCAATTGTTGTGGCCCTTCCGCCGGTTCTTACGGTTGTCGTTGAAGCGCATGAACCGCCTTGTGATCAAGGCAAGTTCCTCGTCCTCCAGCTCGTCCAACTGCTCCTCTGAAACAGTCAACAAAGAAGACAAGGCAAACGACTTGGTGGAAGAGTTAGCGTTAGCCAAGGAAGAGGACTGTCCAGATCCTGATATGAGAGCCATACTATGAGGATCAGTAGGGTTCACATGCTTGGATCTAAGCTGTATGTCAACCTCTGTCGACTTCAGCTTCGAGAATAGCTCATCAAGAGTAAGAGTGGTATAGCCAGTGGACTCGATGATAGCATCAACCTTTGTTCCCCACACACTGCGATCCAAGGCATGTAGGAGCTTTAAAGCTCTATCATGATCGGAGTAGGGAATATTGATGATATTTGCTTTCATCTTGTTCACCACAGATTGAAAACGGTGGAAGTGAGAGTCTGTAGACTCACCGGGAAGATGAGTGAAGTTCTCATACTCGCGCCGGTAAGTCTCAAACAGACGTGCTTTGACCTGGCTGTTCCCCTCATGAGCCTCCTTGACGCGAGTCCAGATTTGGTGAGCGACATCCAGGCCATAGACACGTTCAAACTCATCACGACTCAAACTCGAAAGCAGGATATCAACCGCCTTGCTGTTGGCATGAAATTTGTCTTTATCCACTTGAGAAGCACGAACATTTGGAATCGCATAAGTAGTGTCCACAGTGATCTCCCAGACTGATGCTCCTTTACTATTGAGATGGGCTCTCATGCGAATCGACCAATATCGATAATCAGTCCCATCAAAGTAAGGAGGCGCAGTCGAGGAAGAGCGTTCAGCGGTCGCCATCTTGGATCACAGAGCCGGTTAAGGTGGAGTGATCCTAACCAAAGCTCTGATACCAATTGAAGGACCGAAACGGGGGACCAGAGGAGGGGTGAATGGGAGCCTCTAAAAATCTCGCTCGGAGAAATAAGGCCTATGTCCCGATTACAACCCCAGACACACTTCTCTCAAAATCACCAAGATGACACAAGTCAACTTGTGACAAGCTCACCTTAGGAATGATTAGAGAAGCACAGAGCAATGCAAAAGCAAAAGCAAGACACCAAAAAACTTGCACTGAAAGATATAGCTAGACCTCTACTAACCCTCACTAGCTAAGCATGCAAAGAGATTAACTAAAGGACAAGCAAGATTAGCAATTAAAGGAACTGTTTAAAAAAAAACAATTTCAGTGATTAAATGATTAAACAGTAGAAGCAATGATTAACTAATGATTGGTAATGATTAAGCAATGATTAAACAATTATCACCATGATTACACAATGATTAAAACCAAATAAATCAAACCTGGCCTTTGCTGCTTCAAGTGTGAGCCTGCAGCGCCTGTCGGCCTGCTTCCTCCTTGGGCCGCGTGCGCGTGGGCATGGCTGCTGGTTGGCTGCTTGCTGCTGCGACCTGCAGCTGCTGCTCTGCCTCCTGGACTTTCTGCTGCTGGGCCGCGCGCAGGAGCTGGCCGGCGAAGCTGCTTGCTACCTGGGCCGGCGTGCCCTGCTCACCAGCTACGTGGGCCGCGCGTGGAAGCTGGCCGCCGCCGAGCCGTGGCTGCCCGAGCTGCGTGCCCCCGCGTGAGCACGGAGATCCTATATATCTTCCGAAAGAAAAAAAAACTTATCTATCTATCACTGTTTGAGATTCGTGCTGAAGGAATGAGCCGCTGGCGCAAGCACATGCAGGGAGAGGCAGCCGATGGAGCCAGTGGGTTGCGTTACTTGAATTTCAAGATTAAAAATCATTTTTCTCTTGAATCGTCTATTATTTTTTCAAATCGTTTGAACCATGATGTTATTCAGAATTAATATAACAAAATAAGATCCAATATGAATATTTTTTAAATTTTTTAAATACTCAATAATTTAAACTAACCATTTCAACATTTTGAACTTAGTTTTCAATATTTTCTGATTTCAACCTTTCAACATTTTGAACTACGGTTCGTCCTTCGCAGACAATGCTTTTAAATTTCAAACTTAAAATGCTTTTTTCTCCCAAAATATGAACTCTTTTTAAAATTCATTTGAACCACTGTGTCGCTGAGAATTAATCTAACACAATGACGTCCAATATGAATGTATTTTATTATTTTTTAAAATACAACATTTTATATGAACTACCTCAACATTTTTAATGTTCTACTTCAACATTTTCATATTAAATGTTGAGATAATTTATTCGAAATGTTGAACTTGATTTGAATAAATGTTGAAACTTGTATTTAGACTAATTTCTTAGGTTTCTATCCCCTGTCATAGAAGGGTGTACCGGTTAGGGTTGGGGATTGTTGGGGGGCGACTCTGTCCTAACGGGTACAGAAGGTTGGTGGGTTTGGGGGCGACACGTACCCCCTGCCATAAAGGGCCTACTGACCGGTTAGGGGCCGACCAAGTACCCCCTACCATAGAAGGCCCTACTGACTGGTTAGGGTTGGGGATTGTTGGGGGGCGACTCCGTCCTAACGGGTACAGAAGGTTTGTGGGTTTGGGGCCGACACGTACCCCCTGCCATAGAAGACCCTACTGAAAGGTTAGGGGCCGACTAAGTACCTCTTGCCATAGAAGGCCCTACTGACTGGTTAGGGTTAGGGATTGTTGGGGGCGACTCCGTCCTAACGGGTACAGAAGGTTGGTGGGTTTGGGGGCGACACGTACCCCCTGCCATAGAAGACCCTACTGACCGGTTAGGGGCCGACCAAGTACCCTCTGCCATATAAGGCCCTACTGACTGGTTAGGGTTGGGGATTGTTGGGGGCGACTCCGTCCTAACGGGTACAGAAGGTTGGTGGGTTTGGGGGGCGACACGTACCCCCTGCCATAGAAGACCCTACTGACCGGTTAGGGGCCGACCAAGTATCCCCTGTCATAGAAGGCCCTATTGATTGGTTAGGGTTGGGGATTGTTGGGGGGCTACTCCGTTCTAACGGGTTCAGAAGGTTGGTGGGTTTGGGGGCGACACGTATCCCCTGCCATAGAAGGCCTTACTGACCGGTTAGGGGCCGACTAAGTATCCCCTGCCATAGAAGGCCCTACTGACTGGTTAGGGTTGGGGATTGTTGGGGGGCAACTCCGTCCTAACGGGTACAGAAGGTTGGTGGGTTTGGGGGCGACACGTACCCCCTGCCATAGAATGCCTTACTGACCGGTTAGGGGCCGACCAATTACCCCATGCCAGAGAAGGCCCTACTGACTGGTTAGGGTTGGGGATTGTTGGGGGGCAACTCCGTCCTAACGGGTACAGAAGGTTGGTGGGTTTTGGGGCGACACGTACCCCCTGCCATAGAAGACCCTACCAGTAATGTTGATTGAACATTCTTAAGTTTTTTTAAAAAATATCAAAGAGTTTGTAAATTATTGAAAACATTTTTAGAAAATGTTGAACTGGTTCATTTATATTCTTTGCTGGATAGGCTGATCTGTTACCTTTGCGTCAGAAGTTTCTATTTCAATTATTGTCCTACAAGTACAACAAGTTTGCTGCCATTTTTATTGAGATGCTGATCTAGTTGTTGTTATGCAATTCAATGCCTAAATACAGGTTTGTAACATTTTCCTTTAGTGTTATCAACATTTGTTTTCATAGTATTTCAACATCTTCAACATTATTCCTGCTCATGCAACTCCATGCCTAGATTCAATTTACTAACTTTTTTTGTTGTTGCACACAACATTTCTTATAACAATATTTCAACATTTCATACAGTTTACTAGAACTAGGTTCAACTTTATCTGTGCAATGTTGAATATATCTATATGTACATTTCAACATATCTATTTGTACATTTCAACTTTACTATATTTAATGTTCAACATTATTGTATTAATTAAGAATGGAAATGTTCAACATTTCTTGTTTTTAATGGTCAAAGTCACAATAAAAATTAACATAATAATTAATATTTGGAGCATTGTTTCATTGTTAACAGGCTCTTGCTACACTACTTGCTGAAAAGTTGCTGTGGAAGATCAGTTGTCAAAGGAAATGCTACATTAGAACTAGATTATATTACCTATAATTTGTGCTCTGAAATCTGAAGCTACCGAATGTTAAGTTTATTTACAAATTTGCAACTTGCAACTTCATTTTGTGAGTTGGTTCCCACCCATTATGTTTCCCACTTAGAACCACGTACCCAGCAAAAAATGAAATGCAGGCAGAAATTTTTGCGCGCGGGAAACACAACGTTCCAACATTCACGATAAAAAAGTCAGGCGCCCAGATCGTAACGGAAAGTCAGGCGCCCGACATTTGCATCAATTAAAAAAGTCAGGCGCCCAGATCGTAACGGAAAGTCAGGCGTCCAACATTTGCATCAATTAAAAAAGTCAGGCACGGCTAGATGTAACGAAAAAAGCAACGGGCTGGTCTGTTTGCTAATATTTGGGCCTTTATCAACCTAATTGGGCTTTATAGATGATTTGCTTATATGCCTTCCGGTAGACATATAGGAGCTCCCGCGTGAGCACGCTTGTCTGCTCGACCTGCGGAACGAACAGAGACAGGAACGAAACAAGAACAACAAGGAAGAACACACACAACTTCAAATCCAAATTACTTTCTCCACGTCCAACGAATCGACGCAATACTTGAGCCACAGCATCACTGCCTCAAGGGCTAATAGATCCATCAAGAATCTCACAAAAATCACAAGTATTCATCGCGGATTTTGGAGACAACCGAAACAGCTCGGTTTTGGGGAAAACCGAAATTCAAACAAAAAGGAAACGAAATGAACCAGCAAAATGAATCCCGGAGGAACCTAGGAGGGAAGGGCCTCCATTCCCGGTCTCAAATCAAAGGATACAAGTTCAAGTCTCCATGAATTGCAAACCCTAGCTAAAAAGGAAGAAAAAGAAAGGGGAGAAGAGGGAGCTCGGCAGAGGCAGGAGAGACCGAAGCACTCTGCCTCCTGACCAGCCGGTTCCCTTTGTAGAAATGGTCCAAGGCTAAAAAGACTAAAATACCCTTACAACGATAACTAATGAACTCACCCATGAAGGGCAAAATGGTCCAGATTTTTATAGAAGCATCGGACGGACACGGGACCTTCACGACTTCACTTCGTCTCGACGCAAGCTTCGCGATGGCGCCACGTGCCCTCCATTCCGCCATCCGGCCGCACCGGACGCGCCCCCGGTTTTGAGGCCCAAACCGGCAAACCTGCCTGCCTGGTGGTTTTGAGGCCCAAACCACCTAAACCGTCCATCTCCGCGTGGCCGCCACGCGACCTCCTCGATGTTGACGCGTGTCCGGCCTCCGCCAAGCCTTTGACGCCTCCGTCCCGCTTGACTCGACCGACGCCGTCTTCATCACGCCGTGAACTCTTGCTCTTCCATGCACCATGCGGATCGCACGTGACTCCGCCCGGCCTCTTCGGGTCCCTCGGTCCAAGCCTACTCGTTCATCCTTCACCGCTCTTGGTTCATCGGCATGAACCTTTCGCGCCTGACCTTCACCGCGCGCCGTCGGCCGCCATGTCGCATCCTGCACCTGCACATCACGAGCCAAGAGACACATCAATCCACTCAACGGTTGTCAATCACTCATCATCTAGGGATGACCACCATTGGTCCTCACTAATTAATCAGCCAAGACCAGAGCCATATAGTACTCGTGGTTGTACTGTTTTCCTGGGTGGTTCTCCATGTTGCAATTAACATTATCACAATGATATATTAATAGCATAGCTAGAAAGATGGTTAGGGACAATTGCCTTTCTCCAACGTAAAGTTACTCTTACTGTTCTTCTCCTCTTGCTCACTTCAAATTATTGATCTTGAAAGCAAAGAACGACGATCCTTCTACTCGAAGCACATCGGGCACAAGCATACAAAGCAGACAAACAAATACAACTAAGAACAATACACCAAACATAGAGAAGCTTAAAAGAACACACTAAAGGACGGGCTCGGAGCTATGGTTACGAAGGCTCAGAGGAACGATTAAAAAACAACTATCGTACATTTGCATTTATGAGAGCAAAATAGACTATATGCTTGGTTTATTTTAATTAAAGAAAAGCACGTGTACAAAGATATTTCAAAGAAATACCCAAGTTGATTTATTCAAATTATTTCCAAATTTAAAAGCGAAGTAAAACCTAGTCATATTTTATTTATAGATATTTCCATAGGAATTAAGCCATTTAATAAATAACTTAAAATAAAAGACATGTGATGCATCTAATCGAAATATTTCATGTGACGTGTTAAACTAAGCAAATTTCTATTGAAAACACATTTATTTAATATTAGTCAAATTAACAAAAATTTATGAAATACGGAGGTATTAACCTAAACAAGTTTAATGAGAAAACTAGTGGAATGTTTATTAATCAATTTAATATTCTATTTAACTTTAAAAACACGAACTAGATGAAATAACGACACTAAACGATAGCTCACGCTAAACGGAGACTAACGAAATGAGAACGAACTAAAACGGAGCTAGAACATGAAATCTACGCGCTAAACAAGATCTCAAAGACCTAAACGTGATTAACCGTAGCTTCTAGGGGTTAGCAAAGAAGATTCACAAGACACTATAAATAGTGGCCATGAATTTGATGAAACTTGGGATTAGATATGCAAAAGGAGTTGGTTAGGATGGCGGGTTGTATTCTAAAGAAACTAAGGGTTTAAAGAATAAAAGGAAAGGGTATGGTTGTAAATATTTTCTACTAGAGGTGGACGGTGGGTTAATTTGTGGAAAAGGGGAGGGCTCTTTAGCAAAAGGAACAGGGAGCCAGCGGGTTTGACCCCTGTTGACCGGTATGGGGACTTTGATCCTGGCCGTCCGTTCAAAAATGAATGGCCCCCGGCTGATCGGGCGACCGGCGGCGGTGGCGGATGGAGGCGCCACGAGAGCATGAAAGGACCGACACTAGGCCTAGAGGGGGGGTGAATAGGCCTGTATAAAAATTTCTGCAAATTTCACAAATAAAAATTAAATGGGCCGGATGTTCTGGCACTGTGTCGGAACTTTCGGCTTACCGGAATTTCCGGCACAGGGGCAGAACTTCCAGCTCAACAAAAACCTGAATTCGAGATTCAAAAACTGAAATAAAACTGCAGATTCTATATGAATAGAAAGTTCACCACAAGTATAAGGAAGCTTAAAACTATGATCTCTAACAGCGGAAACTTATAACAATATAGATTGGGTCAATTTAAGCTCAAGAACGATATGAATATGAAGAACAATAACAAGAACAAGGGACAAGGATTTGTTCACCGAAGTTCACTCCACTTAGGAGCTACGTCTCCATTGAGGTGCTCATGTAGAGCCGGGTCAACTCTAACCCCTTGCCTCCTTCAATCAACCACAAGGGCCGGATTGAAATTCTTACTATTGTTCCCACCAAGGGATGAAGATTACAAACGTCCGGCACTCAACCACACCAAGTTGGGAGTTGCCGGCGACGCCTAACCGTCTAGGAGCTCAGCTCCAAGAGTAATGAACGAGAATCAACAAATCAAAGAATGCTTCAAGTGCTTCTTGAGATGAACCAATGAAGAACTCACTCAAAGCCTTACTCTCACACCTCAAGAATCACTCGCAACCAATGCCCTACTCAAATCCTTGCAAGAAATGGCTCTAGAGGGAGTTGGGAGTGTGAATTCAATGCTTGGGGAGGTGTTTGTCTCGGGTTAGGTCAGCAGCAAATGAAGTGGGGGCTGAGGGGGTATAAATAGAGGCCCCCAAAAACTAGCCGTTATGCACTGCCAGGTCATTTGCCGGAATTCCCGACATAGTGTCGGAACTTCCGGTAAGGCACTGTTTTGAACTAAGAATCAGCCTGACGAACAGCCCTACCGGAAGTTCTGGCATTACCCACCGGAACTTCCGAGCCCAAACCGAGCGCACCGGAGAATGTCCTCCGGATATTTCCGGGCAAGCCCAAGTCACTTGAGTTAACACGAAGAATAGAGCTACCGAAACTTCCGGCGTTACCCACCGGAACTTCCAAGCCCAAACCGAGCGTGCCGGAGATACAACACCGGCTAATTCCGGCCCTACCGGAACTTTCGACGCAACGTCGGAAATTCCGACAGGAAGCTGTGCAGCGCCTGAAAATCTAAAGTTAGATTTCTCTCTTGGGTAGTTAGTATCTCAATTAAGCACTTTAGGCACTCTTGATTCATCAAACACGTCCCCCTTGATAGTACGGTGATTCCTATACTCAAATTCAAACCAAAAAATAAATTTAAATCGCCAATGAGCTCATCCACCATACATAAGCAATTGAGGACCTTCTTTTGATATTCATAATCCTTTCTTTTCTTTTATTCCTGCATATACTTTAATACAAGCATCAAATCCCAAATTCTAATTGTCATTATCACCAAAACACATGGGAGGCCTAGATGCACTTTCAGAGCACAGGGAGGGAGAGGAGAGAAAGAGGAGCTCACCCCGGATGTCGCCATCGACGGGGAGGCACCAGAGACGGCCGGCGTCGAGCGGTGGCGGTCGGCGGAGGTCGGCGAGCTCGTTTGCGCGCGTTTGGTGGTGGAACTGGAGCGGGGATGGGATGTGTGTGCTCGGGGAGGTTTGAGACGTCTTTTATAGGTGCTCGGGGAAGCGGGGTGGCTCTGGTGGAGGGGAATCGATGGAGCGTCGGCCATTAATGGTGGTGGAGAATGGTGGTGGCGGCCGTTTCTGAGGAGGAGAGGAGGCGCGGGGGTTAATTCGCCACTGCGCATTGAAGATGGGTGATAGTGGGAGGAAAAGGGAGCGAGAGTCACGGGGAGGGGGAACGGGCGGGGCGGGGCGGCTAGGGTGCTCGGGAGCGGGGGAGAGGGAGGCGAGCGGTGGGAGGAAGAGGATGGATCCGACAGGTGGGCCCGGTGGACAGTGAGGAAGAGAGAGAGAGGGTGAGCGGGCCGGGCGCTGATGGGCCGTGACATGGGCCAAGAGGGGGAAAGAAGGCCGAGTTGGGCTCAAAGAAGAGAGGGAAAGAGATATGCTTTTGATTTTTTGTTTGGGATTTGTTTAGGGATTTGAATTAGAATTTGATTTGGAATTTGTATAGGACTTTGAACAGCAATTAGATTAGGGATTTTGGAATTTTTGAATTCTGGGTGTTACAAATCTACCCCCTTAAAAGGAATCTCGTCCTGAGATTCGAAGAGAAATGAAACAAGGAGGAGACGTAATGCAAACAAGATTTTGTCAAGGAGAAGAAATAAGACAAAAGGCAAGGAAGAAATGAAAGCGAACTTAGATATGAAAAAGTAGAGAGACTTTGTCTTGCTGTATTCTCCATTTGATTCAGGGAGAGGATAGAGAAATCAAGGATAGAGGGGACACAAAGGAGAAGCCAACTAGAGCGATAGTTAGACACAACAATAGTCATTGCAAAGCATCAAACAAAAGTTAGCCATACAATGCAAACGAGGCTAAACGTTGTTAGAACTGCTTCATGGGATCCTATAGTCCTACAAAGGCATCATTGGTCCTGATATCTGACTTCTTGCTCTTGATGGTTCCTGATCTTGAGTGTGACATAGCCTTCAATTGCTCTAACCAAACTCCTAGTAGCTTGATTCTTCACTGAGGCTTGGGTAGGCATTAAGATGCAAGGTACTAAACATCTATTTATTTTTCCTAATATAAGAGGAGAGGAGAAAAACACTTTGGAATAAAGACAATGTCCAAAGTGTCAATATACAAGAAAATAAGGAGAAGGTAAATTTGTCAAGAAAGGGTCATTAATAGCACTTTCAAGGTGAGTAATGAATGATCAAGGTCAAGCAATCAATATCAAGGAGTCAAATAGACAAGAATTGGGAATTAGCAATTCCAAAGCAAGGTAGGGATAAGTGATCAAGAGTCAAGTATGAGAAGTAGACTATCAAAAAGGAGATAGAGGGTCAAAGGTTGAGAAAGATCATCGAAAAAGGTCAAGTACAAGTCAAGGAAAGTTATGATATCAAGGAGAACCTTAGAAAATGACCATTGCTATCTAGGTTTAAGTCCTACAGTCGATACAGCTCTGATACCACTTCTGTCACACCCAGTTTTAAGGACAAAACCAACTGATAATCATATGTGCGCCAGGATCAAGTTTACACACATATGAGACTTCATCAGTGATAAACAATAGCAGTATCACATAAAACAATACAAAAGACTTACAATCTATCAGAGTCACAGCTTATCCTGTAAACAAAGGCTCCAACACTTCACAGGCAATCGACTGGGGGTTGCGTACGCCTAGCACCATCTTCAACAACTTCACATCACTTTTCTGAGCAGCAGTAAGCAAGGATGAGTACACTTATGGTTGGTAGGTTTTCAAGACCATTCACGCTCTTTTGGATTATTTCTGGTCCAATGGCCCGAAGCATTTCCTTCAAATAATCACCATCATCTTCATCCCCGACACGTGCTCCAACGTCAACATTACCACCTGTGTCCTTACCAGTGCAACCGTCATCACCACCTGTGCCGTTACTATCCCAATCAACATCACCTTCAAATTCATTGTGACATCCGCGGTTCATTCTTACTTCAAGCTGTTCTGAATACTGGGAGAGGAGCTTTTGGGTGTCGGGGTCGTCTCCTATCAGATTTTCCATGTCATCATCATAAACTTTATTTTCACCATGATGAATCCAGACTGTGTAGTCCTTAACAAATCCTCGCGTAACCAAATGTTCTCTGATGACCTCTACGTCTCTCCATGCCAGTATGTTCTTGCAATCAAAACACGGACATACTATTATATCATTATTTTCTGTCAACGTCTCTGCATGCTTCTCAGCGGCTTCAATGAATTTATCCACCTCGTCACGGTAACTTTGCTTCCACCTTAACTCGCCATACATCCAAGAATTCCTGTGCTCCATATCCTTCAGGACAACAATTAAAAGAAAGTACATTAAAGAAACCATTAATCGGATAACTAAATACATACAAATGGCAAACCCTAAATAGATACAAATAAAGAGTCATTAATATATAAAGAATTTAAAGCAATTAGTATGGATGCACTAATAGATAATGATTTTACAAAATTTACACAACAAAAATCATAGCAGTTGGAGTTTCGAGGAGGAAGATAAACTTGTTACAAATTTGCGCCACGAATTAAAAAGAAAAAATACATATACATGACAAACCTTAAACAGCTACAAATAAATAGTCATTAATATAGAAAAAATTTATAGCAATTAGTATGGATACACTAATAGATAATGATTTTACAAAATTTACGAAACAAAAATCATAACATTTGGAGTTTCGAGGAGAGAGATAAACTAGTTACAAATTTACGCCACGAATTAAAAAGAAAAAATACACGTGTTCATCCTAAGCAACCATGAACCCTAGCTACAACTAGCTTTTCTAGTCCACTAAAATCATGCAATGTAGACTAATAGAAGGGTGTAATCCGATCCACTAACAAATCTACCCTAGTACCTCCAAAATTAGGGCCTTAGTTTGCTAATTTCATAGCTCAAACACCATAAATGAGAGAGAGAACAAACAACAATTACTCACTAACCAACCATTAAAACTTTAATAATTAAAGGCATGGAATAGCATTTTCTTACCTTCTACAAGCTCTCCACCAAAGTATTTGAGCTCAAAACCTCCCCCCTTAGTAAAGCAATTTTTGGGAGGAGCCCAAGGCCTCCCAACCTTTTTTTGCGAGTTGGAGTGAGTGAACCCGAGGAGGAAGAAGAGGGGGCTGTGTTGTTTTTGGTACAGACCACATTAGGGGCGGTTTCTGATTGAGCCGCCCCTACAGCTATAACAGTAGGGGCGGCTTATATTCCAGCCGCCCTTACTATATTTTCAGTAGGGGCGGCTCAGACACGAACCGCCCCTACTAATCTGTACAACAGTAAGGGCGGTTCGTAACTCCAGCCGCCCCTACTGTTAATTCTGTAGGGGCGGCTGGTCAGCTCCTGGGGCTGTTCCATCGCTGTAAGAACAGTGCGCCCCCGAACCGCTCCTGTTGCAAAAAAGAGGCGTTCTTACAGTTTGTTTTTGTAGGAGTGTCCCTCCATCCCTCCTAGACATGCGCTTGACAGGTACTCCGCGGAGATGACGAATCTCACATGGCGCCTGCTGGCTTTCATGGCGACTGACCTTGGAGTCAGTCAAGAGGCGCTCCGAGGCGCCTTCTTCGGCAGCGGCGACGAAGACGACGTCGACACGGCGAGGCAGAAGCGGCAGGGCATGGCCATGCACCACTACCCTCCGTGCCGCCACCGGGACAAGGTGCTGGGCATCATAGCACACACCGACACCCTGGGCCTTGCCCTGCTGCTGCAGGTCGACGACACGCCAGGCCTGCAGATCAAGAGGGACGGCAGGTGGTTCCCCGTGCGGCCGCTGCCGGGCGCCCTGGTCATCAACGTCGGCGACGCCCTCGACGTCCTCTCCAACGGCGCCTACGCCAGCGTCGAGCACAGGGTGCTCCCGGACGCCGAGAGAGACCGGGTCCCCGTCGCCGTGTTCCAGGATGCTTGTGTTCGAGGAGTGGTGATGCCGCTCCCGGAGCTCCTCACGGGTGGCCAGGTGGCGCGCTACAGGTCCATCGGAAAACTTGAGTTCAGAAAGGGTAGCGCCAGAGCAATGGTCGAAGGGACGCGGTTCCTGGACAGCCTCGCAATGTAAACAAACCCTAGCAACATTGATTGCTTTCCTGAATCGAGTTGAATATGTACCTCCGTTCCCATATGACTAATGGGTGATAAAATAAAGAATCTTTATCTTACTGTTACTGATTGAAGCCTTCACATATTAGTCACAGATGTTAACCATTACATTAGGATTGAAACCTTCACATTAGTCATGGATGTTAACCATTACATTAGGAGTTCACGACACCACATGCATGACGGTAGTAGGGATAATGGATAGTCTGATATCTGATTTTAAAGATTTAATCCCGATTTGTATTTGAATTCGGGTACTCAAAGTTTGATATATGCTACAGATATGAAACATATATCATATCCATTCAATATCCAAAATATTTTACACATATTCGTACTTGAATCCAATCCAAGAAAAAAAAATATATGTACTCGTATTGGTATGTATCCATTTGTATCCTCTCTTTTCATCCCTACATGACAGCGAAGCTAAAACAGCTATGTCGTGGGATTCAAGTTCAGGACGATCAATTCCTACCTATATGTGTCATCTTGAACAGATGATAGATCCACCTACCATGAAGATTTTAGGTAGAATAGAACTAAACCATGAAGTACCATGTGCAGAATACCTTAAAATAAAGCTAAAAACAACACATTACAAACTAGTAAGAAAATACCTTAAAGCAGTGGAGCCACGAAATCCTGCCCAATTTTAAAGTTTAATTAGAGCAACTTGAACAAAATCGTTGCCGCCGCCACCAGGATCACCTGCCCTGCCGGGACCATTCAGTCTTAAACAATCTGAAGACCTATACCGAGTTCCTGGACAGCGCCAGAGCAATGATCGAAGGGACACGATTCCTGGACAGCCTCGCACTGTAAACGAACGCCGCATCTTCGATTGCTGTCCTGAATCAGAGGTGAATAATGTATCTCTGGTGCCCATATGTCTAATAATGAGTAATGAAATAAAGAATAATCGTTATCTTACTGTTAACTAATTGAAACATCAACTTTAGTTATCGATGTTAACCATTACGAATTATTGTGGGATGGAGGAAGTATGTTGTAGGTTCAGGACAATCAATTTGTACCAATGTGTCATCTTGAACAGATGATAGATCTATCCACCATGACATGATTTTTGGTAGAAAAGAACTATAACCATTCTATGCATCACCATGAGTAGAATGGCATGAATGCCTAGGTGTATTCTTCAAATAAACCTAAACATAACAAATTTCAAACTAATAAGAAATCACCTTAAAGCGGTGGACCAACAAAACTCTGCCCAATTTTAATGTTTTTTTAAGAACGCGCTTAGCGCGTATTTCATTAAGAGAAGAAGAAAAATACAAACACGACACAAAAGAACCGATACAAACACAAACACAAACACGACAACAAAAAGGACAGAGGGACAACTACTACAACAAACAAAACAACATCTTTATTGAAGAAGAACGTTGAGCGCCGAGAGCAGCAAACCACGACAAACCAGATAGGGATGAGAGCACTCCTCCTAGCGGTTTAAAGCAACTAAAGAGAACTTGCAACGACCATGACGACCAAACAACAGGCGCACAGGCACACCATAGGGAAGACGAGCATGCCGCTACCAGGATCAACTGCCCTGCCGTGAACCGTGACCATTCAGTCTTAAACAATCTGAAGAGTTGTCTAGCGTACCTAATGCTTTTTATCCAAATGTTTATTTATACATAAATTATCAGTGTTGGACAAACTGGAGGGTTATCGAGTATACCTATTGTAGGTTTTTAAAATTATCAACGAAGATATTGCTTAGCGCACTTATAAATTACACGTAAATCAACTTGGAGAAGTTAAAAACAAAACTCCACGCGCGCACGACAATGGAGTCGGAGAAAATTAACTTGTACGTAACCATAAAAAACTTGAGGGCTTTAATTAACTTGTACGTAACCATAAAAAAACTTGTACGTAACCTGCGTGCCCATGGATTAGGAGTTGAGACACACGAACAGAGCGGCGTAGGTTGCCGCCGTCGATCTCACGGTCAGGGATAAGATCACGGACGCCACAGCTGGCTGGCTTGTTCAGTACCTAGAAAACACACATCGGGTCGACGAAGCAGTGATCCAGCAGCAGCACAGTTCTTCAGCTTGCCCCTGGAAAGCAACACACCTTCAGTCCGGGGAGTCGGTTTCCAAGGATTTTGGTCACCACTTCAGAGGCACAAGCGACAGCCAGAGAGCAACGGAACAAGGACAACGAGCCTTGGGCAGCCTCGAGAAGTGAAATGTCTCGCAACAAGACCGGGGTGGTAACGTTTACTACAACAGTGCTATCACATAAGGATGACAGTGCTATCATGCGCCAGTTTAGCTTATACATCTGGGCTACCGCATATCAATATGGCTGTTGGAGAAAATAGCAGCCCTTGTAGTGACTAGGTATGTACCATGTAATCATTTGTCCCTCGCAAATCAACAGGCAACACAGCAACAAGTCAATAGCAGCATCGCAAAAGGTAGTGCTCTGCAAGGCAATTCATGTAGTCACCCTTGAACCAGGTGCCAGCGCTAGGTTGCCAGACCTGCTGTGAAGGTGACAAGGTAAACCAGTATTGTGCACAATCAAAGCTCGAGTTAAATTGAGTTTATCATAAGCAATGCCAGATGCCACAATCAAGGGAGCCTACAGGGCTAAACTCCCCACGTTCAAAGTTATATTGCTGTGCAAAAACTTCAAAGTACAACAGGTTCACTGATAGCATTTACATCAGTTATCAAGCTGCTGGTGCTACATCTACTTGACTCACTGCGACTTGGCAACAGGCTCCAGCGCCTCGATCATGACAACACTGTTTCCCCTGATAACCTGCAGATGATTGGCAGCATATGAAGGGCATTACTAACCAGAACATTCTGGCATACATGTTTGAAAAAATCCAAACAGCAATCTGTAAAAGAAAACCTACCACCATCCCAATATCAGTCTTGTCATTTCCATTGACCTCAACAGTGTTATCCACCACCAGATTCATGAACTGGTCAAATCCTCGAAGTGTCCCAATAACAACACGGTTTGCATTCAGCTTGACTGGAGAAATGGTCAAACAGTGAACAAATAAGTCACTAAAAAAACAGAATGATTGCATCCACAACATTGATACAAATTGTTTTTTTTATAAACTTGTGATACAAACATGCAAAAAAGAACAAAATTTTGCCTTGCAGCTGCATTCACAATCTTTCAAAATTTCATGCAGTGCTTATAATCCCACGAGTGTCAGTATAGAACAATGGGTGTACAATAGGCTGATTAAAAAGTGTAGTGTTTAAAAATAAAGGCCTAGGTGCTATGCTGAGCTCCACTTCTTCATGTATCCTGGTCTAGGCAGTTTCCCTATTTCCCCAATTCTACAGCCAATGTTTCATATTTCCTATATCTGTATTTATCTGACAAGAATACAAACTTGTAGGTGCTGGAGCTCAACCACCCCCTAACCGTCAAGCACTTTTTTGAACAGTGACAATATAACTGCATTGGAAATTAGATTTCCATCTAGTTGCCTAACAGTCATTACTAAACAGATTGAATTGGCTAGTGCAACTTTAAACATGATGAATGTGGCAGTACTAAACTGAGCAGCAGACATTCATTTCTGTTGTGCTCAAAGTAAACCGTTATATTTAACACTATGCAGAATAATTGCTTCTTTCCAATGGATTGAATTTGATGCACAATTATAGAGCAAAAGTGGTTTAAGAAACCAAACACTTGGCAAGTAAAGAGCAGCTATCTGATCCCTGAAAGGCATGGGCTGATAGCAAGCAAGTAAATTTGAAAACATTAATATGGCAGCCTATCAGAGTAACTATGACTATAAAAAGCCTCATTTGGAAATGAATCCATAGCTTTTAGAATATCATCATCATGTAGGTTTGCCATCCAACACAGATCGTAACCAAACAATAAACTGAAAATTAAAGAATATGAAAATAGATCACAAGAGTAATAACCACTCTCTATCATATCCATGACTACAAAAGAATCATCAGTAAATGTCACTGCAACTATCAGAACTTCTAATTAGATACAATAATACATTCTAAAGATGAAATGAAAATGCAAGTTAAAGCCCATCAGAGTAACTATGACATAAAGCTTCATCTGGAGATAAATCCATAGCTTTGATATTATGTTCATCATATAGGGCATTTGGAACACCAAATTCACAAACAAAGCACATCAAACATACATAATCATCATGCAAGATCAGGCTTTAAAACAAAATAAATGTTCAATGAATCAGAACAAAAAATGGAAACGGCTTGTTTTGGCTCAAAAGCACCAGGAGAAACCAAACAAAACTTCGTTCAGCAAAGCTAGCAAGGAGCACTATCAAATAGTGCTACTAAATGAGCCTTTGAAACAACTCTGAACTGCTGCTATGCTATTGATTTACTCTGAATCGGGTGCCGCTCTAATAGCTAAGACATTAGGCACACGCACGTTCCATCCTGAATATCAAAAGAAAGCACAAGCAAACTATTGGGATATGACGTCGAGAGATTTCAACTTACTCTGAAGCTTCTTGTCCATGTACCTGCGACGGCAAAGGGACAAACCCGAATCAGCACAAAGGAGGGGAATAAACCGAGATCTAGCTATGAACAGAGTCAGATGCGGCGAGCGCTTACTTCTTGAGATCCGGAGGCTGTCCTGATCGGCTCATGGCGGCTACCTAGGTGAAGGGATCTCCGGGAGCTTCGCTCGGCCTTCTCCTCGAGACGAAACCCTAGCGGCGGCCGAGGACCCAAGCGGAACAGAGCACTCCAGCTATAAAAGGGGAAGGACGGGGAGGTCACAAGATAGGCTCCGCCGCCTCCAAAACCCTAACGCAATCGAGACGTTGGGCCGCTGACGGTGAGGCCGTAGCAGTTCGACTAGTCATGTGGGCCGTCAAAGAGGTTCTGCTATTAGCAGGAGGCCCATGAGCTGATCAGGCCCCACCGGCGGGAAGAGGCTCGTTCCTCTGTGGGCTGAATGGGCCCATGATCGGCATCCTCTCATCCGTCTCGTCCGGCTCAGCTCTCTCTCCCTCTCAATCGCTGCCTGAACCCGGCCCGACCCAGGCGCCGCCAGCCTACCGGCCCGCAAGGCCGCAGCAGCCGCTGGGTCCTCCTCACAATTAGTCCTTCCCACTGTTTCTCAAAAAAAAAAAATAGTCCTTCCCACTATACAAATACAAATTTCTCAAAAAAAACTATATATATATATATATAAGTCCTTTCCAATTTGCTGCGAATATTTGATATTTTAGGCCCTTTTGTTGTATGATTCATAGGGCCTGAAATATCAACAATTGAATCTTGGGAGATGGCTGCGCTATATTCTTTTATTTCAAATGGATGGTCCTTTAGTTTACAGATTGATATTTGAAAAAAAATTCTAAGAATTATGTGTGCTTGTGTGGTAGAGTATGTTGCTAAATATCGGTGGACAAGCCGGAACGCTTTTCGATTATTAAAAAAAGCTTTGTCACATTAATATGTTTACATTCTGCCACTTTGATTGTTGCATATAGACGTCCAAGAACTCGCGAACGAAACGTGGAGTATAAAAATGTCCATGTGAGCAACTGCAGGTGGGACAAATTACCGTACATGTTGGCAGATCTGCTCATCTGCATCCAATTAACTATAGTAAATCTTAAACAAAGCCGCATTTTTAATTTATAAGCTATCCCATCCTAACTCCTAACCTTTACCAATTTCCATGCTGTGCCGGCGTGCCGTGCCCAATTCGCAGTAGTAACGCGGAGCAATGGAGGCCGCCGCCGCCAAGCTCATCAGCAGGGATAGGATCACGGACGCCGCCGCGACCTTGTTCAGCACTGCCGACGCCGTCAAGCAGATCCCCGAGAGGTTCATCCGCACCGACGAGTTCCAGGCAGCCGGCGCGGTCGCCGGCGAGGATGAGACCTTCGAGCTGCCGGTGGTGAACATGGCAAAGCTTCTAGATCCGGAGCTGTCGGCGTCGGAGACTGCAAAGCTCGGCTCCGCGTGCAGAGACTGGGGTTTCTTTCAGGTTACTTGGGATCCATTTATTTCTGTTTCTTTAATTCCCCCCTGTTCTTCCTATTGTTTCATATACACGATGGTATATATGAACATATGATGCCTTCTCTGTAGCTAACGAGCCATGCAGTTGACGAGGCAGTGATTACAGCGTATGAAACAGAGCACTGCAGAGTTCTTCAGCTTGCCACTGGAGAGCAAGAACGCCATTGCCTTTCGACAAGACGACACGTTCCAAAGGGTTTGGCCACCATTTCAGCCGTGGACCACATTCTGCTGGTAAGCTGGACTGGGCAGAGTGCGTGCTCCTCATCACGCAGCCAGTCCATCGCCGGAACATGGAGGTCTGGCCGACGAACCCGCCGTCATTTAGGTCTGTCCGTCTGTGTTCGATCCTGTCCAGTTATTAATTGCATATATGCTTGTTTCAGTTTCTTTCGCTCGATTCGATCATCATCTTCTCTCTAGGCTAATCTTCTGTTCCACCGATTCCTGCAGGGACGCGCTCGACAAGTACTCCGCGGAGATGACGGATCTCACGAGGCGGCTGCTCGGATTCATGGCGGCCGACCTCGGAGTCAGCCAAGAGGCGCTCGTAGGCGCCTTCTTCGACGGCGGCGCTGGGAAGGGGCAGACCGCGGCGATCCACCACTACCCTCCGTGCCGGCACCGGGAGAAGGTGCTGGGCATCACGCCGCACACCGACGGGCTGGGCCTGACGGTGCTGCTGCACGTCGACGACACGCCGGGGCTGCAGATCAAGAGGGGCGGCAGGTGGTTCCCCGTGCGGCCGCTGCCGGGCGCCCTGGTCGTCAACGTCGCCGGCATCCTCGACGTCCTCACCAACGGCGCCTACGGAAGCGTCGAGCACAGGGTGGTCCCGGACGCCGAGAGAGGCCGGACCACCGTCGTGGTATTCCAAGATGCCTCCGTCGATGAGGTGGTGACGCCGCTCCCGGAGCTCCTCAGGGAGACGAGGCACGCGCACGCTATTATTCCATCGGAAAGCTTGAGTACACCAAGGGCAGTTTCGTAGCACTGGGCGAAGGGACACAGTTCCTAGACAGCCTCAAGTAGAACACACCACCTACCTATATGCATCCAAGACTTCAAAAACGAAGCAACTTCTCAAGAAGGGACGTGCTTCTTTGTTGTTGTGTGTCTAAGACCAAGTTCTCAATTTAATCTCCATTCCCAATTATAAAATAAAATCATCATGCCTTTGTTTGCAGTGTACCTGAGAGAGAGGACCATGTTTGGACAAATTCTATTATTACTTTAGTAGGATGACTCTATTCCTCGTGCTTAGTTTAGACCAGTTTTAGTGCACAGTTAGGTAAACCAAACAAAAAGTAAAGTAGTCAATGACTCCATTCTTCAAATCAAACATTTTAACTGTAGATATATATTGCCGCGTCTGTGGTTCCCCTATAACCACTGCGCTGTCCGCTGTGACGATTTCGCCATGGAGGAGGAGGATGATCGTCTTTAACATAACAAGGATTTGCAATGGCTTCAGACAATCAGACCCATAACCGTAAGAGGAGAGAAGGGGGCTCTACACACCTTGGACATGCTTTTGGACATTTAAATTTTGCTTGATTGACATCTTTTCAACAATTCATTTTACTTCATCAATAATATGTGAGGCCTACGTCAACATTTCAGATGGAATCCAACATCTATATCTCGTTAGCTTGGTCCCACCTTTCTTACAACTGATGATTTAACAATATGCGAATCATAACTCGTTTGCAAAAAAAAACCACAACTCAATATTTTAAGACTAATTCAATATTCCCGGTATCATATTATAGGGGCCCATCTGGTGCAGAGGAATCTCAAACACGCCGAAGAGAGTGTGCCACAGAAATTGCTTGGGCCCCCATCTTCGATACGGCCTGCATCTGATTACACGCCACGACGGCCCATTATAACAGTTGGGCAACAAGAATGGCACAAGCACGACCGCACGAGGCCATCCGTCCAAGCGTTATCCCCCGCTCCGGCGCGGCGGGAGGCCACGATCACGCACGCGAAATCCGCCGTCGAGCACGAGCTCAGGCACCAGGCAGGCAGACCTCTCTCGCGCGCCTCCTCCCTAGGCTGCAGGCTCCAATGCCCCCGCCTCCCCTGCTCCCGCGCCTTTCCCCCACGCCGCCCTCACTTCGTTCCAGGGACAGGGGTAACGGCGCCCTACTCTCTCCGGGAAGGAGGAGTCCGGCGCTTCTCGCCGTCGTCCGGGCCAAGGGCAAGGATGAGGCCAGCTTCACCGACCGCATCCTCGACTACATCGAGGGTATGTGCACTATACGGAATGACGCCGGCTTTATATTGGGCCGTTCTTGTTAGAAGCTGACAAGCTCAGGTTGTATGTAAGTCAAGAGCCGATGCTTGTCTTCTGGTAGTTGAATCGACCTTTTTTCCCGCTGTTTGAACTAGGCAACCAGCATAGTGGGATTTAAAATTCTTGGAGAGAAATGTGTTTCAATTCTTAGGCAGTAGCAACAACTGAAGAAAATCAGCTTTAATTTGTGCCTAATCCATCTGCCTAAGTATTGATGAAAAGGCCGCATTTTGCCAAAGTGCGGTTAACCTTACTTTTCTTTATGAAGAAAATGCTTCTGCAACTTAGGAAACTTTGAGAATGAAATGGATATAAACACGAGGGCTGCATCTTGGGGAAAACAACCACGAGACAGCACCATACATGACAAGCAAAAGCTAACCCATGCCACAAGTCAAACTTGCATTACTCGAATGTGGCAAAGTGTGCCAGCAAACCAATGCAAGCAGGACCCTGAGTTGTATGTTTCAAATCTTTCCAGGGGGACCAAAGTTAAGGAGATGGTATGGAGCACCTGATTTGCTTCCCAAGGATGGAGGTGACGAGGATGAGGAGGATGAATCTCCAGGTACATAGAGAAATTTATATTCTGTAAGCATAAGCTCCTTGGTAGCCATTGTTCTTATTTGCTGGCAGATTTGGGGTGACAATAGTTATTGAGGAGCCTAGAGATGCTGTGCTGGTCTCGGATGGTGACAGTGAGATTGGACAGGTTACCCTCCATTTTTCCCCTTCTGATGCAGAACTGCCATTGCATCGGTGTTTAGTAGAGTAATCCTTTAATTCATCTATCTTCATTTTCTTTCCCCAGTAATCTGAGCCGAATGCTATATCCTAGTAAAAATAATCCAGACTAACACAATCAGTTGTTTGAACGGAAAGTCGTCAGGGAAACACTTAAATTGTTTCAGTTCATTCACCAAAAACAGAACTTTTATTAGTATATATTTGCCGAAATGCAACCAATTCAAGTTGGTTTCCTTGTATTACAGATGGTAATATTGGCACTAATTCTGAAAAGGATTAGAATAAAAGCACTTGTTAAGGACAAACGATCAACTGAAGAAGCTTTTGGAACTTATGTGGAGGTGATACTCTAGTGCTCTCGACGTATTTAAACATTCTATATGTTTCTCAGCTATTTAACGTACTGCTTTACTGCCATCTTTTAGAGGTAAATTTAGCTATGTAAGAAAAAAAAATACATGTATTTTTGTTATGGCGCCGAGGGCGCCTAGGAGTACGTGACAAAGGAGAGCACAGTAGCAGCGAGGCTTGAGAGCAGGAGCGAAGGAGATATGGAGGCGAAGAGCTGTTGTCGCCGGCGGCCTGATGCGCCACCGCCGAAGAACAGCTCTCGCCCAGAACGGGAGAGCTTTTTTTCTTCAATGAAAATCCCTAATACAAACTACCGGTCCTTTTATATAGGCAAGGACCAATCAACTTAGGAAACTAGAAACTAATCCCTAACAAACTCTGTCTCTCTCCCGTGAATAAACTTTGGCAACAAATACTTAGCCACTTAAAGCTGCCGTATTAGTTGTGAACTCTCCCTGTTTCTTCTTCTTACGACTATAAGTATGCTTAAAATAGAAAGAGTCCACAACATTTCCCCCCTCCCCCTGGAACAGCTCGTCCTCAAGATGAAACGCAGGATATGTCTTCTTGAATTCCTCCAGCGGTCTCCAAATAGCATCAGCTGCAGAGTGGCCTTCACAATGGACCAAGAGCTCCCAAACACCACGATATAAACGAGCACAGACAATTTTTCAAAGGAACTGGTACCACACGCCCATGAACGAGAGGAGGAAGTGGCACAGGCACATCTGTTGGTGGAGAACCTACAAACGGCTTCAGGAGAGCGGCATGAAACACATCGTGAATGCGAGCCTGAGGGGGAAGCTGCAGACGATAAGCCACCGCACCAACTCGGGCCACCACTTGATAAGGCCCAAAATATCGAGGTCCCAGCTTGGTTGCACGTGCGGGAGAAATGCCAATCGCCGCCAATCGCCGTGCGATGATGAAGACGCAACCAAACCCAATCACCCACCGCAAAAAACCAAATCACGGTGCTTCTTATCATGCTGAGTCCGCATAACCTCCTGAGCAAGTAGTAAGCGATCACGAACTTCAGAGAGAAATTCATCCCTAGCAGAAAGTTGCGCGTCCACTGCTGCAACACGAGCAGTACCAGGCTCAAACTGCAACAAACTAGGTGGTGGCCGCCCGTACACCACCTGAAAAGGAGGAAGACCAGTTGCTGTCTGGAAAGAGGAGTTGAGCAAAATTCAGCCCATGGCAGCCACTGAAGCCAAGAACGAGGACGATCACCAGCCAGGCAACGTAGATACATCGTGATTGTGCGATTAGTCACCTTTGATTGCCCATCTGTCTGTGGATGAAATGCCGAGCTCAAGAGTAAAGTCACGCCGGCTAATATGAAAAGTTCCTTCCAAAAACTGCTGGTGAAAACGGGGTCACGATCACTAACAATAGAGCAAGGCATGCCATGAAGACGCACAATCTCATCAAAAAATGCCTTTGCAACTGAAGTAGCCGAGTACGGGTGCCCAAGCGGAATAAAATGAGCATATTTAGAGAAACGATCAACAACCGTCAAAATAACAGATTTACCATTGACCTTAGGAAACCCCTCCACAAAATCCATTGAAATATCACTCCAAACTGAAGAAGGCACCGGCAAAGGCTGCAGCAATCCGGCGGGATGTAAGTGCTCAGTTTTATTCCTTTGACAGACTACACATCCTTTAACAAATTCACGCACTCGGCGAGTGAGATGAGGACTGAAGAAAGACAGGCGCAATCGGTGCATGGTCTTCTGAATGCCCTCATGACCAGCTGTGTGAGCATCTTCTAATAATTGAGGCCAAAGCAAAGATGCATCAGGGACATAAGCCTTTCCCTGAAAAAGCAGCAATCCCTCCACATCAGTCCACCCAGCTGGCGCCGTACCAGTAGCCAACGCAGCCCGAAATTGCTGGGCGTGCTAATCAGTAAGCAACTCTTGACGAAGATCATCAAACACCTCAAATCTTGCCGTAGACAATGCATGAACCGTGAGTGCCTCCTCATCGCGCTGGGACAGTGCATCTACTGCACCATTATGCTTTCCCGGACGATACTCCATGATAAGATCATAACCAAACAACTTTGTGACCCATTGGTGCTGAGGAATTGTCGTCAAACGCTGGTCGAGGATGAACTTCAAATTGCGGTGATCAGTACAGACTGTAAAAGACCGCCCCTATAAATACGGTCGCCAGTTGCGAACTGCCTTGACCAACCCAATAAGCTCCCACTCATATGCCGACAACTTGGCATGATGAGGAGCAATTGCACGGCTGAAATAAGACACCGCGCCCTCTCCTTGATGTAGCACATCTCCAAATCCCGTGCCGGACGCGTCACAGTCAACAAAGAAGCGCTTGAAAAATCTGGAAGATGTAGAAGGGGCGCCGTCATGAGCCTGCTTGAGGGCCAAGAACGCGACGTCCGCCTACGGCGACCATGTGAAGGAGGACCCTTTGAGGAGGGCAGTGAGCGGCTCCGCCACCGCGCCGTACCCCGCAATGAATTTGCGGTAGTACCCTGTGAGGCCAAGAAAACCACGCAAGGCTCGCGCACCGTGCGCGGGCGTGGCCAAGCCTCCACGGCAGACACCTTCGCCGGATCCATGGCCACGCCATCTGCTGAGATAACATGCCCCAGGTAGTCGACCGTCGACTGTCCAAAGAAACACTTGGACCGCTTAATGAAGAGCCTGTTGTTGCGAAGCAACTGGAGGACGAGTTGAACCTGCTGCATGTGTTCTGTCCAAGTAGAACTATAGATGAGAATATCATCAAAAAATACAAGGACAAACCGGCGGAGGAAGGGCCTGAGGATGTCGTTCATAAGAGCTTGAAACGTCGCCGGTGCATTCGTCAGGCCGAAGGGCATGACAAGAAACTCGAAGTGGCCATGGTGAGTGCGAAAAGCTGTCATCGCCACATCGGCCGAGTGCATGCGCACTTGATGATACCCGCTGCGGAGATCAATCTTGGTGAAGAAATGAGCTCCCTTCAGCTCATCCAGGAGCTCGTCAACAACCGGAATTGGGAACTTGTCTTTCACCGTCTTGTCATTCAATGCCCGAAAATCGACACAAAAACGCCATGTGCCATCATGTTTCTTGACTAGCAGAACAGGAGATGAGAAGGGCGATGTTGTCTCCCTGATAATCCCTTGGGCCAGCATCTCATCACATTGGCGCTCGATCTCGTCTTTTAAGAGCTGCGGATACCGATATGGCCGCACCGCAATTGGAGCCGTGCCCGGAAGGAGGTGTATGCGGTGATCATGGCGTCGAGCGGGCGGCAGTCCTGCTGGTTCCTTGAAGAGGTCGCTGTAGTCGTTGATCAGCGCGTCCATGAGGTCCCGTGTCTTGGTCAGGGCGGCTAGGCTGACTCCTCCGCCACCAATGCCGTGCCAAAGGATGGCACGTCCCTGGTACTGGAACGCCATGGTCAGCGCGTCGAAGTCCCAAGTAACAGGGCCCAATGTCTTGAGCCATTGGACACCCAGTACCACGTCAAATCCCTCCAGAGGGAGTGCATAACAGTCGATGGAAAAGGATTGGCCATGGATGGAGATGTCCGTAGCGGCGTAGATTCCTGGACTCTGAAGCTGCTCGACGTTCGCGACAGTGACCCGCAGGCTCGGCCGGTAGCTGATGTCGAGGCCGATGCGACGGGCGACGTCGTCGTGGATGAAGGTATGAGTGGAGCCCGAGTCCACCAAGGCAGTAAGATCCACGCCGTTGATCTTCACCCGCAAGCGGATGGTGTCGCCAGCAGCTACGCCGGTCAGCGCGTTGAGGGAGATGCGCACGTCGTCATCGGTGATGTCCGCGACGTTCGCATCCTCGTCCTCATCCATGGCGATGCAGAATACACCGCCCCGCGCCGTGCACTTGTGGTCGCGCGTGAATTTCTCCGGGCAAAAGTAACATTGGCCGTTGGCGCGCTTCTCTGCCATCTCCTCCGTTGTGAGACGGCAGATGCGTGGGCGCGGAGGGTCTGCTGGCTTCGACGGCGGTGTGAACGGTGTCACTGGCAGGGGAGGAAGGCGCTGGCGTGGCGTCGGCCGAGGCGACGACGAGCTGATCGCGCGCGCGGCTTCGGCAGAGCGGCGCTCATACGCTCGAGCCAAGCTCATGGCCGTCTGTAGATTGGCCGGCCGTTGCATCTCAACGTCCGACGCCAGCGGCTGACCCAAACCGGCAGTGAAGAGATCGATCTGGTGCTGCCTGGTGAGGTGGTCGCATCTGCACACGAGAGCAAGGAACTGCCGCTGGTAATCTTCCACCGTGCCCGTGCGCTAGAGCTCCTTGAGTTCACCAAGTGCGTTGGATCGGATCGGGGGACCAAAACGGAGATTGGTGAAGTCGACGAAGCGAGGCCAGGAGACGACGCCAGATCACGCTCCAGTTGGTAGAACCATTGCGCCGCCGTGCCATCTAGATGGAGGGAGGCCATCCAGACCTTGTCTTCCTCGAGCGTGCGATAGCCGCGGAAGAAGCTATCACACTTGTTCAGCCATGGCAGTGGATCCGACTCGCCGTCGTAACGAGGGAAGCTCAACTTCGGTTCGCGCGGTCCTCGCGTGTTGTAGCCGTCGCCGCGGCCGCGGAAGCCGCCGCCGCCGCCACCCTCATGCTTGGGGGCGTCGTTGTCTGTCGTACCCAACCCAGAGGAATCAGTGGTGTCTTCACCGGCCTGAAACTTCTCCGTACGGGCGATGCGACGGTCATGAGAATCCAGGCGCGAGTTGATGGTGGCGAGCTGTGCGAGTATGCGGTCAAGCTTCGCAGAGTCCGTCTCAGGATCGTCTTTAGGGCCGGCCATGAGCGGCGATGCCCCGGCACTGGTCTCTGATACCAAATTGTTATGGCACCGAGGGCGCCTGGGAGTACGTGACAAAGGAGAGCGCAGTAGCAGCGAGGCTTGAGAGCAGGAGCGAAGGAGATATGGAGGCGAAGAGCTGTTGTCGCCGGCGGCCTGATGCGCCACCATCAAAGAACAGCTCTCGCCCAGAACGGGAGAGCTTTATTTCATCGATGAAAATCCCTAATACAAACTACCGGTCCTTTTATATAGGCAAGGACCAATCAACTTAGGAAACTAGAAACTAATCCCTAACAAACTCTGTCTCTCTCCCGTGAATAAACTTTGGCAACAAATACTTAGCCACTTAAAGCTGCCGTATTAGTTGTGGACTCTCCCTGTTTCTTCTTCTTACGACTATAAGTATGCTTAAAATAGAAAGAGTCCACAACAATTTTAACCATTCTATCATGTAATATCTTTTTTATAGGAAAAAGTGTATTTTTCATCCTTTAAATATTACAAAAGTGTGGCTTTCATCCCTAATGGATGCAAACCAACCCTTCAACTATTTGAACCGGTGCACAAATCATCCCTACCTCGTTTTTACGATGGTTCGATGCCACCTAATACTGGTTTATGCCAATAATAAGCTAATTCAGCAGGTACCCAGCCTCATCATGCCATACGACGGCAATTCACCGATACCCATGTCTAACCTTGCACTGAAAACAATAGATGGAGCTAATGCCCATATTCCAACTGCAACATGCTCTAGTTGCTCCATTACAGTAAAGAAGCATGCTTTTGCAACACTGAAGACAGGGCCAAATGGATGGGCTTAAGTGGCACTCAATAGTCAATATCCCTTCATGAAGTGCTAATGCACATGTTAGTTCTCAGGAACCTAGGAAGAAAAGGAGCAACATGCCACAACTATGCCTCAAAGATTGAGATAGCTATTGTGTGATTTATTCATCTAGATTTTGTTTCTTTTGTGACCCTTGACATGTATATGTTCAATTCGTGTTTCAGACATCTCTATTAATTCTATTTGTCTGGACAGTTTTGTGCCAAAAACTTTCACATCTGCTACTACATCATATTGCTAAGAATCAGCCGCCTATAGAAATAAGTCAGTAGTGCTACCTTCGCTATCACTCGCACTACAATTTAACAACCGTGATGTAGTGGTGAGTTAGTTGGTTATGTGGCATAAACCAGTGTTATGTGGTTGTAAAACCGAGGCTGGGATGACTAATGCACTGGTTTAAATAGTTGAGGGGTTGGTTTGCATCAATTAAAACAGAAGGGATCAAAGCCACACTTTTATGATACATGAGAGATGAAAAATACACCTTTTCCTTTTTTATATGTATAATGAATATCATGCAAATAATCATCTTTTGGTTTACTTGTAGTGCATGGTTGGTGATATGGAAGATAAATCCTTCACAAAGAAAGCACTAAGGGGCGTTCGTGCTGTAATTTCTCCAGTCGATGTATGTTAAAACTTGGTGTTTCTTTTCATTTGTTAGGTACTCTCAAAGCATGAGGTGTACTATCTGCCCCAAAGATAACCATGAGGTTACTATTTTTATGATCTGGATAACTGTTGACTTTTTGACACTTCTTGGAGGCACTCTAGCTGATGATCTGATCTTTAGGGCATTACATGATATTTTATACATATGGAAGACGATTACTAGATTTCCTTGAGTTCCCTCCTTTTGACTTTCATTCATATTTGGAAATTTGACTATGGTATGGTATCGTTTGAGACCCAATTAGGTATTATCCATAGATGCACCACATATTTGGAAAATTATGGGTCAATCTGCTGCATTTTTTGTTACCCAAATTGTATGTACCTTAATTTTAAGCAAGGTACTGTCATGTATAAGTTAGTTATGTGGTTATGTGAGAACATATTATCTACTAGCAGTTTAGCACTTATAAAGTGCTGTTCCGCTTCACTTTCAAGATTTACTCTTGAACTTGATATTCTTACAGGATGGTTTCTTCTCTGAGCCGATTGACCTCAAGGGTGTCGAGCACATCATCCTGCTATCACAGGTTTGCAATGCTGTCATAATTCCTTCGTATCCAGCTGACTCTAGTATCAGTGTTTTGCCCCGATGAGATCTTGATAAGAGTGCAGCTGGCTGTCTACAGAAATAGTGGTGGTTTGCAAGCTATTATGAACAGCAAATTGAAGAAGCTAGCAGAGAGGGATGAAGAGGTGGTTCTTGCATCTGGCATCCCATCTACAATAATCAGGACTGGCTCTCTCCAAAGCACCCCTGGTGGTGAGAGAGGTTTTGACTTTACCGAGGTATTATTTTAAAACCCAGACTACCTCCAGTGTGTGTTAACCATCGTGCAGCTCTTTTTATTTTCTGTAGTTGAACTACATGAATATCATGTCATAGTTTAGTGAGCAGGACACACATTTAGACATCATTATGCTGATAGATCTCTCGTATAATTTGCACGCCACAAATCGAATATCATACATGCATTTCTAGTATTGGGAATCAGAAAGGAATATTATCATCTTGGAAATTGGGATACCCTTGTTGTGATGTGTCACTTTATGGTGTCTCTCGTATGTTCCTTGATCTACGTAGGGCGTAGCATCCAAGGGAAGAATAAGCAAAGAGGATGCTGCTACCATATGTGTGGAAGCCCTGGATGGCATTCCCCAGAAGACACTCATTTTTGAGGTAAGCCGTAAGTAGCAATCAGGCATCAGGTCTTGGGGTCACGGTCATGACTGGCATTCCTTGAAATCTTTGCTGTTTAGATTGATAAGAGCACAAAAACCTCTATGCTTATATCTTGCGTAAGCTGCAAACAAGATATCCCAGCTTACTCCATGGTGCAGGTTGCAAATGGTGACAAGAAGGTGGCAGACTGGAAAGCATGGTTTGCAGAGCAGATCAAAAGAGATGAAGATATACAGTAAAAGCATCAGATTGGAAGTGTTTTTCCTCAGTCGAACTGTGAGGAAGGAAAATAGAAAAGAGCCCAAAAAAAGGATTTAAAGACTCAAAAGAGAGTTGGACCTTTGATCTTCTGACCTGGCTGGCAATTTGAATCATGTGCCTGAAGAAAGAAAAGTGCGAGGAGACGTGGAGGCACATCTACCCCAACCTCCAAGGAGGCTTGTGCTCTTCTGCAGTCCATTTGGTCTGATTCAGGGCCTGTTTAGATCCCTCTGAAACTTTTGAAACTTTGAAACTTCACTATTCATCAAAAGCAATCTTACATGCATGTAGTATTAAACGCGTGTTAATGACAAAACCCATTCCATAACCCCTAACTTTGCGAGACGAATCTAATGAGCCTAATTTGGCCATGATTAGACAACGTCGTGCTACAATAAACAATCTCTAATGACAGATTAATTAGGCTTAATAGATTCGTCTCGCGATTTCCCGTCCATCCGTGTATTTAGTTTTATAATTAGATCATGTTTAGTCCTCCTAGTCTTCAATTTAGAATTGAAAACTTTCTTTCGCAAACTTACAACTCCAAACTAAACAGGCCCTCAGTATCTTGTTCTACTGTGAAACTGCAATCCCAACTGTGCTACAGTTCTAAATCCATTGTTTTGATCATCCATGAGTCCTTCTGTACCCACGTTTCTTGCGTTTCTGCAATTATATATGCTGTAGCCTGTTCAGCTTGAAGATTATTGACCCATCATGGAGGTTATGTGACTTGAAGGCAACAGAAGTCAATGTCACTGGGTACTTGATTTCTGCACAAGTTTTTTTTATTGATAAAAACTCTAAAAATATTTGTCTCAGCCTCAGCGCCCTCGGACGGATAAGGCAGCCATAATGTGCATGAAAAGTGCACCTTAAGCAATAAATGCATACTTGTTGCTAGCCATAAGCATTGTGCACACACACTTTTAAGAGAAAAAACCTTAAGTTGCACCTTATACTTAAGGTGTGGTAACAAGGACTAAAGAAATATTTTATCTCTCTTCAAATCTTTATGTGGCTCATGAGCACATGAGGATGGTTGGTTGGGCTAATTTTTTAATTGAAACATGGGTCCCATCTTATATGTTTGACATTGTGAGGAGAGACATAACAAAGTCTCATTTTTAATGGGGCCAAGGCATGGCCAATGTGTCAATGAGAAGTGTGAGAGTGAGGTAAGAGGAGAGAGGAACAATTTTTTATTCCCTAAGGTCACACCTTAAGCTTAAGGTGGACCTTAGCATTTTTTTTTCCTTAGGGTGCATGTGCACAATGGCTGTTGCTCTAGCATTTATTGTTTAAGGCTAACTTTTTTACAACATTGTGCATGCCCAATGCTCTTTTGCCTTTCAACATTGGCCCTGCCGAAGCAGTAGAACACGAAAAGCTGCTATCAGCCGAAAACTTGCTCTCCATAAGTCATACTATTTCAATTCTACCTAGATAATAAGTCCTTTTCTTGGCAAGGGTCAAATTGAAGATTAGGGCAATGGCAGCCACAATGTGCATGAAAAGTGCACCTTAAACAATAAATGCACTCTTATTGCTAGCTATAAACATTGTGCACACACATCTTAGGGCTTGTTTAGATTGGAAACTTTGCAAAAGAAAGTTTGCAAAAGAGCATCACATCACAACTTTAGGAAGAAAGTTGCAACAACTTTGGCACATGTGTTTAGATAGGAAACTTTCAGTTGCAAAAGAGTTGGCAACTGTCATCAGCATTAAATGCTGCATGCAGTGAAAACAGTGGCAGAATCGCATGCATCAGTAGATGGACTGCAGCAAAATGTTTGCATGGCACATGCGTATTAGAGGAACAGAAAACAATTACAGCATTAACAATCTACCAACACATACAAATGAATCCTACAAGTCCTGCCACCTGTTTATTACATGAATAGAAAACAAATGAATCCTACAAGTCCTCCAATCAAATTTTCCGAAAATTGTACAGAAAATCAACAAACACACTCATTTGTGTGCACAGTCTGCAACCAAATACAGCCGGCACACGATTATTACATGATCAGAAAACAAGTGACCTCCACAAGGTGGTCATGGCAACAACTAATCCGCAAATTGTACAGAAACTCAGCCATAGAGTGTACAGTTGTTTCAGGGCAGCATACAAATAGGTGAACAGGCCCACAGTCAGCCTCGGCTTAACAAACCGAGAGCAATTTCATCACGAAGTGCATTCATCATTGCAGTTTCTTCTCGGGCTGGCACCCGACGATGCCGAACCTCAGGTTCGGATGACTCTGCTCCCACAATGGTCTCATCATGTTCACTAGTCTCAAAGTCTCTATCCATTACGCCACTCTTTCTAATGAAGTTATGGAGTGCCATGCATGCAACGATAATTTCACTTTGCTTCTGAGTAGGATAACTAGGTATGGAGTTTAATATCTGCCATTTCATCTTCAAAACTCCAAATGCCCTCTCAATGACATTCCTAAGAGAAGAATGTGCATAATTGAACATTTCCTTCATACCTTGTGGCTCCGGCCCGTTTCGATACTCCGGAAGATGGTACTTGGTCCCCTTGTACGGCGCCAAGTAACCAGGCCGGTTTGGGTAACCGGAGTCCACGAGGTAGTACTTCCCTACAGAGGAGACAAAGGATATGAATATGCAGTTCTCTGCACACTTGTATGTAACATGTTTTTTCACTGTGTATGTTTACCTTCTGGTGGATGTGGGAAGACATGGTTGTACTTGGTCATAGCATCATTGAAGACTCTCATATCATGTACAGAACCCGGCCATCCCGCAAGAACAAATGTAAATCTCATGTCGAAGTCGCAGACAGCCATCACATTTTGTGTTGTCATGCCCTTGCGGCACATGTACTGAACCAACTTATTATTTGCCACGACACACTTTATATGAGTGCCATCTATTGCTCCTATACAGTTGTTGAAAAAGGGATGGAACCTAGGGTGTAGCAAGCGTGGATGAACTGTGTTGAATCTTGGGTCCAGAGGCTTAATTATGTCTGCAGCTAGTTTACCAACACTTTTCAAAACTTTGGCAAACATGGTGTGCACTGTGGCTAGTGACCTCTCAAACCTATCATCTGCTTGCCTAACCGACTGAGGGGTTCCTACAATCCAAAGAAACATTCCCAATGCCTCAAGTGAGCTACTCTTCTTAGTGGATGTTAGCCCGTATGACTGCACCAGTACATCATGCAGGCGATAAAAAATGGTTGGGCTCATTCTAAACATGTCATAGCAGCTGTCTGCATGAGATAGCTTAATGTGCACCCATTCCAAGCCAGAAATCTTTGGATTCCTATATGGAGCCCTATTGCAGTACTTGTCAAGGTGCAGAGCAATAGGAAGCATACCATACATATACTGGAAGAATTCATCATCATGGGCATAGCTCATCATTTCCTGACCACTTGACTCAACCTGAGCTTCTCCCAATGCCTGAGCCAAGGCATCATGTACCTGCAAAATAAAATTAACTGTCCTGTTAGTTGAGAGCACAAAGAGGGAAAACACAACTGGAGAAAAACACAGAGGTAAAGCAAAAATTGGACTGCCCTGTTACCCCTATTTACCAAACATAACAGCCATACCACACAAACACGTACAACATTACCATAGATCACGAACAAAGTTTATTTCCATTAACATACATCACAAACACTTACACCATTAGCATAGATAATAATTAAAGGTCGCAGTTAAGTTACATTTCACAAAGTTCAAATCACAGACTTACTACACTTAACAGACTTGAAATGACAAACATAATTACTCAAAGAAGGTCTAGGCAACGACTTTGGCATAGGCCTCGATGACGCGCGGGCGGGATTCAGGGGCAGAAGACAGGAACCACTCCATAGCTTCATCATTCTTCACCATCTTGAGGACAACAACCCACAAGTCAATCTTTTCCTCAGTTGCACCGCAGTCTCTAGCCAACTGCAGCACACGCCTAACCTTCTCCATCCTTGGTTGCAGGGTCTGTTGCATGTTAGCTTCCTGCATAATGTGGTTCCTCTCTTCTGCAATTCTGTTCATCTCCATCATGTTGGACTCCCATACCCTAAGGGCTGGGTTCTTAAACTTTTTGCTGGGACTGGATGCAGTTGTGCTTGTGCTGCTGGCCCTCTTGCTGCCGGCACTAACAGGGGACTTAACAGGGGTGCTAAGTGGGGTGTGGCCAAGGTTGGTTTCTAAGTCCAGGGGCTCATCCTGGGTTCCCTCTTCTCCCTCTTCTCCCTCTTGCTCAGTGTCATTGTAAGTCTCTCCCGGCACATAAGAGGTGGAGCCATCGACAGCTACACCGTAGAACATTTGGTCCAAAAGGTCCAAGTACACCGGCCAACCTTTTTTCAGTTTCTTCCACTCAGGATGACCCTGCAGTGTATGTTGCAGTTAGAAAGTTCACAGCGACTAATTTGAAAAGAATGACAGAGATGGATCGCAAATATACCTCAGTATTGTCTTCCCACCATTGGTCAGTAGCATTGACACTGCCATCTGGATTCTTTCCTAAACCACTATTGGTGCGCAATTCACAGATGAAACCCCACAATGCCTTCAGATTCCTAAAAACAAACTTGAACTGGCGAGTGGTATGCCACAATTTTGTAGCCAAATAAAACCCTTGGCTCAGCTCTTTCCAACCTGTGTTGTTCATAACGTTCCGAACAACGTTCCCTTTATCAATTTGCTCACACCAAAGCTCACAAAACTTTGTGATGTGATCATCTGACCACACAGCTCTGTCGGAGCTACCCTAAGTTCATGGCAATCAAATGTATAGAAATTACAGCAAATAAGCAGAATCAAGCAACAAATCTTACCGTACTTGGTTAGGGCATGTACCTGTGCTGAGGACTGGTTACGCCGTCCCGTTGGCTGCCCGCCTCCGCGGCGGCCACCTCCGCGCGGGCCATAAGGAGCGGCAGCTCCGCCTCCGCGCGGGCATGAAGGAGTTCGACCACCCCGCCGGGCGGTGGGGGCCCTTGGACACAATGGAGTGGCAGCTCCACCGGCGTCCTCACCGGCCGAGGGTCCTCGGCCCCCGCGAGGCGGCCGCACTCCCAGGGTCCGGGCGCGTCCGGGAAACGGGCCCCTGCTGCTACCGGCTCCTGGATCTGGACGGCCATGTCGAAGAAGCCCCTCGTAGGACTGCACACCCGGCCACTCTTGGCCGGCGTTGAGGTCGAGCGCCGCAACGCCCCTTCGCGGGCCGTCGGGGCCAAAGGAGCCGCCGGCCATTGGGGAAAAGGGGCTCCCCTGCGAGAACAGATCCATGGTGTTGTGAGCGTCGCCGCCTCCCTGGCCAGACTGAAGTCCGTGCCCGCCCCCCTGGCCATACTCATGCCAGTCGCCGCCACCCAGGCCATACTGTTGGCCGTCGTGAAAGGACCTTGATGTCGCCTAGAGGGGGGTGAATAGGCGATATACCGCAAAATCAAACTTTCCCCTTTTTGCTCTAGCTGCCAGGGGGTGATCGGTCAGACCACTGCTCCACACCGGTCAGGCTGGTGACGTGCAGTGCACTCCCCCAACAGCAGCTCGAGCTTCTTCTTGACTTCTAGCACGAACCAAACTTGGTGAGTTGCTTCTGTAGGTGATATTCAGCAAGGCAAAGCTATCCCTGCACACAATATAAGCACACCCAAGTAGATCGAAGCGGAAGCACAAAATATGCTAGAAATCAACAAGTGAGGCAAACCACAACGGAGACACAAGGAGTTGTTTTCCCGAAGTTCGGATTCACCGCTTGCACTAAGCAGCCACCACGGCACGGCGAATCCTACTCTCCGTTGAGGAAGCTCATACGACCACACTAGGTCAAGCTATTTCCTCCTTCCACTAAGTGACCTCTTCCCTTGCGGAGGCGAGGTGAAACTGTTGACGCGGAAAATCGGCGGTCGTATTCCCCGCGTGCAGCACAAGAAGACCAGGGAGATCAGCTTCGCTCCAGTGCCAGTCTACACTCCAGTTCAGGTTCGCGGCGTGCCAGTCAATTTGACCTGAAATTGACAAGAGGATAAAACAGTTAAATTGCTCTATGATTGTGCCGGCTCTATTTCAGACGATGGAGTAGCGTCGAATTGTAGCCAAGACCCAATCAGACACGTATCGGCCGATACCGATCGGACCTCAAAATCGGACCTCATTGATGACGTTAATCGGACCGAGTGATCGGACCTCAATCAGACATCAAATCGGACCTCAGAATCGGACCAATCAGGATCGGACCTTGATTGATAAAACAGACCATCCTTTGAATAATGAAATAAAGCGTAAAACAAGGCCAATATGTAAAATAATGGATCAGCTATGTCTTGAAACAAGATATTAAATAATCAAAGTGTAAGCCGATACATTGTCCACCTTGTTTAGTTGCCAGTTTGACTCGTCTTATCGGACCATCTAACCAACCGATCGGACTATAGCCTTTTTAGAGAAATCTAGCTCCGACGTAGGGAATCTAGATTTCTCCAACTATGATCAGATCAGATAGCTAGATAATCAGACTCGACTCATCAACCTGTCAATTAAACAAGATGCTCGCACAGGTGTTGATCAGATTAAGCAAAATAAGCAGGTAAAACATTAACAGAATCGTTCTGATTCTAAGATATGCTACCAAATAATTAAGCGAGATCCAGCTCCGACGTAGGGAATCTACACCACACTTAACATTCAAATAGCAATAAGGCATAACCAAAGATTCCTTTAACTAATCAAGATGAACCTAGCTCCGACGTAGGGAATCTAGACCAAGCATGACAGTCAAAGATTAATCTAAGCGCATTACACAGATCCAGCTCCGACGTAGGGAATCTACACCAATGCAATACTCAAAGAACAACCAGATTAAACCACAAAGCAAGATCGGACAAAGAACGATGCTGTAAGATAAATATTGCTTAAATCGGACCAAGACCTATGCTCAAAGCCGTTGAAGAAGTAGAATTGATTCACATGGCGTAGATCTAAACCAATCTAGCAACTCCAACAAACCGCAAAGACTATCTTTAGTAACCAAGATTATTCTAGCTCCGACGTAGGGAATCTAGACTAATCTTGATACCTAGCTCCGACGTAGGGAATCTAGGCTTAAAGTATAGTCCGATAAACGATAATCTGTTGAATAATCAATATTGATCTAGCTCCGACGTAGGGAATCTATATCAATCTTGATTATCCAGAGATAAATCGGTTGAACAGTATAAACGAGAAAGGGCAATGCGCCTCAATTCAAAGCCTATACTAGTTCGATAAATTGACTAACTTACTGGTAAGCCGGAGATCAGAACTGATGCAGCCCGTCCACCAATGAGCTTCGTCGGTAACTACTACTAGGGTTTTGGCGTGAAGCCGGGTTGTATTGATTGTGAGAATACTTCTTTACAATGGACGAGGGTTCAAATTTATACCCTGGTCACGGAGAGTCCTGATCGGACCAGACTAACTAAATAAGGTAAACTAAATTTAAGATAGGACGGGACTCTCATACGCCTTCTGAAAAGGAAATAGTCCCCAAATCTGACACGCTTCCTTCTTAGCCGACGTGTCTTTCCTCTTGAACTTGTCATCGGATCAGACTCCTGCCTCATCGGACCCTTCTTCAGCATCGGCTTCCTTCTTTGTCACCTTTGGCCTTGACCAGTCAACGGGTCCACTTCGCAGTCTCAACTTCACCATGTCATCATCTGACCCAGCATGTTAGGTGCGAAAATCCGGTGTCAACAGAAACCTTCACAAACGATCCCGTGGCTCACCACACACTTCGGTAGCTCACCAGGCAACGCCTAGCCGTCTAGGAGGAAGAACTTCCAAGAGTAACAAATGCTTCAAATTGCTTTCTTGACAGCGAATCGAAGTGCTCAAGCTATGGTTGCTCTTGTTTTTCTCTCTAATGCTCACTCAATCTTGCTCACTCAACCCAACTCAAAGATATCACAAATATCACACAAATCTCACAAAGAGAGGTTGGGGAGGGCTTTCCTGGCTTCTGGAATGTGTCAAAGTCGTGTGGAAGCAGCAGCCCACCAAGAGGGGGGCTGAGGGGTATAAATACCCCATCACACAAAAACTAGCCGTTGGAGAATCTGTCGTGACCGGTCAGACCGGTCACCCTGACCAGTCAGATCGGTCAGACAGAGCTGATTCGAAAAACTAGCCGTTAGAGCTTACACCGGTCAGACCGGTCCCCTTGACCGGTCAGACCGGTCAGGCTGAGTGTGTCCCAAAAACCCCTCAAATTAGCTCAAGGTTTCATCCAAGGATAAAACCACACAATGTTAGATGATCTGGGATTTGTTAACACACTCTGTGTCTCTCTCAAGGCTATTCTCACATGGGTCAACTATTGAGCACTTTTGATGTTTGTCAATAAGCAAATGTTGCATCCCTCTTGATAGTATGGCGTACCTATACTCAAGGATAAATATAAACACAAGGACATCCTCTTGAGTTTCCAAGTCTTGATCAATGCCATACTTTGATAGTTGTCAACTTGAGGGCTTTCAACATTGCTATCTTTCTTGAGCAATTCCATACTTGAGCTAGTGACTTAGGATTTTCCATCATCCATTGACAAAGTGTATTTGAATCCTTAAGTCACTCCATTTTATCAATCACAACTAATTGGTGCTTTGCATTGCTTCCCTCAATAAAGCTTGGATATGGTTCTTCGAAACCCCACGGACCTAGATACTTCACCTTAGCAATTTGCACACATGGAAAGCCGTCGCTTAGCCAAAGCTTGCTTAGTCCCTCGCTCTAGTCATCTCGGTTGATTTCTTCACCACTTACCCTTGCTACATTGAGTTTAGCTTAGCTTCATCATTTTGAAATCCCATTTGAAAGAACTCTTCAAATGCTTGTTCTTGATTGACAAAGTATATTCAAATCATTGCAAGCTTCCAACAATGAGACCAACGTATATCACATAAGCATATGTCCCTTTGGTGTAAATGCATGAAGCCTTGCAATTTCCACTTTGAATGATCCCTTCATATATTAACAAGCTTTCTCATAGATTGGAACCACATAGATATACCTTTGTTGACTTGTCCAAAATATATCAACACTCATGCTTGTCATTCATTATTTATGCACAAAGAGATCACACACTTGCTTGCCTTTCTCATTATGAGCCAAAGAACATTCATTTCATATATAATTCAACATCACAACATGAATGTACAAATAAAAACCTGCTCATAGTCTTAAGCAAACAAGTTAGTCCTTTAATCGTTTTGTCATACAATTCACCAAAACCCACATGGGGCCTAGATGCACTTTCAATCTCCCCCTTTTTGGTGATTGATGACAACTCGATTAAAGCTTACAAATATGACAATTAAGCTCTTTTAGTTTCTTAGATATAGTGTGAGCTCCCCCTTAATGTGTGCTTCGAATGGAATTTCAAAATTGGCCTCACATGCCAAGAGCACACATTTCTCAATAAAAAAACATGGGAGCTCCCCCTGTATCTCAGAAACCGTGGGGTGCAACAAGTGTGTGTACAAAAATATCCGTGATGCATATGACAAGAAAAGGCACACAAAGAAATGTATGTGTGCTTTCAGGTGCCTGACCGGTCAGACCGGTCAGCCCCAGTCAGCACACATACAAGGGATAAAAACAACCACCAATCAATCCATGCATCACATACTAACACAAAGTTACTTAGAAGCATAAATAAAGGTCTTACACACACAATAGCACACATTACAAGTTCTCAAGTCCACAAAGGAATATAATTCGAGATTTATTACAAAGTTTCACTGCCAACTACACTTGACCGGTCAGACCGGTCACCCTGACCGGTCAGACCGGTCAAGGCTGCTGCCACTGCCCCGAAACTGAAAACTGAAGCTTTAATCCAACACTTCTCCCCCTTTGTCATCAAGCATCCATAAAAGGGCCTGGAGAAGTTGTAGCTGCAGTCACTCCTGTCCATTGTCACCGTTTCCTCCATTTCCTCCTTCACTAGGTGAAGCCCCTGACCAAAGATGAAGTCCTTCATGCAAATGCGAGAGAGGAGGCATAAGATATATAGAATCTGATACGGTGATCTCAGAGGGAGGAGCAAGAGTGGGATCAGTAGTACCATAGGAAGCGGAAGTGTCGGGATGCACAGGAGGTGTATAGCCAAAGATAGAAGTAGAGAGCCTTGCTGCTATGTCAGAGGTCTCAGGTGCATCACTAGAAGTGCCAAACATGCCACCGCTGAAAGGTGGATGAGAAGAACCTGCCACCATACCCTCACTGTGAAAAGATGGACCCACTGAAGATGATCCTGCTGCATATGTTCCTCCCATCATCCCTGGCACAAAGCCCGACGAGAACACACTCGGCATACTAGCTGACAAAGTCTGGTACAGTGGAGGAACAGGTGCATACTGTGGAGGTGCTGACGGCTGCTGTGGCTGAACATGTGGAGCACCTGATGAAGAACTAGTCTCTGGAAAGAACATGCTCCCATACTGATCAAAGTAGCCTGCTGATGAATATCCACGGAGCCTATCCTCAACAGATGGGATCTCTACCTCTGGAGGTGGTGGAGATGGAGGAGAACGCGGAGGCTGAAGTTTCATTGCGTTATGCATCAACTTGATAGAATCATTTATCTTCTTGTTGTCTTTCCGCTGACGCTGCTGCTCCACCTCTACATCCCTCTGGCTCTTGCACATACCAACAAACAAGTTGAAAAGCTTCTTGATAGGAGAGGTGGGACGCTCCCGTGGCCGGCGAGTGAAAACAATGGGCTCAGGCCCGAACCGGTCAGACCGGTACCGGTCACTGGTCAGACCGGTGCCGGCCTGAGCACCAGGCTGAGCTGGCTGAGGCTGCTCCTGCTGCTCAAACTCTCCTCCAACTGGCTCATGCTGAATCTCAGGGTCCGGAGAAGGTATCCTAGGATGTTTCTTGGCATTAGGCCTCAAAGGTTTGTGCTTCACATCACTAAAATCAATTTTGGTAACCTTTCTGATCATGTACATAATATAGGGACAATAGCTGCAGATCTTCTTTGGATTTTCAGACACATGCTTGATCTCTTGCCAAATAAAATCCCCAACACTGAATTCGGGTGCCTCAGGTCTCATAGCATACATCAAATTCTTTTGGTAGGAAGTAATCTCAGATGTATTGCCATCTCTAGGGGTTATTGTCTTTCTAAAGAGCCTATTGAGAACTCCATAGAAAGTGTACAAATGCTTCACCTTCCCCCATTCATTTTCCATATTGCGAGGACACACGATCTTCATCATAGATAGTTCAAGTTCATCCTCATCATGCAACATTTGAAGGCCTTCTTCATTACCAAGTTTGAACATGTTGCTGAAGGCCGGAAAGGTGATGTGATATCTAACTCCATTTGTCATCCAAAACATGGCTTTAACATCATTCCTAAAGCCAAAGTACACTGTAGCATAGAACTGAGCAATAATCTCTTTGTTCCAGCTTTGCTTGAAACCCATGATGTGCATTATCCTTTGTCTTGTACAGGTCTCAATGATCTCATCAAAAATTTGATTATGCTGATCTGTCATGTGTTTCCAATCCACATACTGAGCCTCATGTGTGATTTTGGACTTCTTTAGAATAACTGAGGTGTAGAAATCCTGCTGAAACATAGTCCAAAATCTATTATCACTAGCTGTTCTAGGCCCACTGTAAGGATCTGCATCTCTCATTTTCAGCACAGCCTTTGTCATCCCTTCCCCATGATAATTTGTCATTCTTGTACCATAGAGATAGTTAGGCCTCACAATGACAGGAATCTCATCATCATCTTCACCATCACCGTCACCATCATCACCATCATTATCACCGTTGCCATCACTATCACCACCACCATTACCATCGCCATCACTCTCACCGCTGCCACTGCTGTCATTATCAATAGCCGGGCCTTTGCCATGGCGAGGCTCCACTCTATAAGGACTTTGCTCAACATCATCACTACTAGTTTCCACTTGCTCCTCTTCTTCCTCCTCAACATGTATCTCAACTGAAGATCTTTTCTGTCCTCTAGGTCTCAATCGGCCTGCATAATCTTGCACAGAGCTAGCACCTTGAGAACTAGAGTCATCTTGTCTTCTCTTTTTCCTTCTCTCGGCATCATGACCCTTAGTCATAGCTGCTGATCCTGGGTTACAGAGATTATGAAAAAGTATCCATAAGACACCAGGACATAAGATTTGATAGATTTGGCAATAGAAAGAACAAGGATTGGAAAAATTGGAGCAGCTCTGGGCTTGACCGGTCAGACCGGTCAAGGTGACCGGTCAGACCGATCACCCCCAGAACTGAGCCAATAGCTCCATCCAGTAAATTGAGCAGCTAAGAGGTCTAGATATGATCATGGAAATACATGAGACATCCTAAGTAGATAAATGTTGAATATATCGAAGAAAATCAGATTTTGGAGGTGAACTGCCCTGACCGGTCAGACCGGTCGGGGGCACCGGTCAGATCAGTGCTGGGCAGTTCATCCACAAAATCCAATCCTCACAATGTACTCAACCAAATTGAAAGATCTTCTAGGTATAGTCTCTAAGGGTTGCCAGAAGATGTTCTACCCAAGGAATTTCAAATCTACTCATGGAGTTGATAGATCGGGCAAAAACAAGATTTGAATACCTTTGGAGAGAGGAACTTGAGATGAATCCAAGGGGCCGGTTAGGGCACCGGTTAAACCGCCCAAGGAGACTTGAATCCTTGAGAGGGGCGAGCTTTTCCTTGGTTGAATCCTCAAATCGCCAATGGAGGATGAGTGGGAGGCTTGGGCGCTCGGTCTGGAGAGAGGACAGGACGTGGAGGAGAGTAGAGGGTGAATGTGGATAAGGATGTACTGTTGAGTCACGGGAGGGGGTAAAAAGGGTAACTCCCGGGGTACACCGGTCAGACCGTGCCGGGCACCGGTCAGACCGGTGCCCCTCCCAACAGCAAAGTTGAGAAGGCTGATTGATGAACTTTTGATCCTTTTAGCCCTTACAAGGTTGGACATTAGATTTGCAGTGAATATTATCCAAAGTTGGCATATCTCAGAAGAATATGGAATAATCCAAATTATTTCTCATTTCTTGATTCTTCCAAGAAAGATAGATAGATAGATAAAGATTTTATGGACTTGAGAAAATCTTCCCACTTGTGACTAGGCATCAATCAAACAAAGTGAACAATAGTCACAAGTGAGTCAATCGGGCCACAAAGACCAAGAACCAAAATTTTCAAAGAAAGCACACTTCCTACACATGCTAGTTGAATTTTCGCAAAAACTACCTTATGCCTCAAAAGACATGCATCCATCTCAAGTCAATAGTCATCATAGCATATTTAGCTCATATCTTGCAAGAGATGACACCAAGTCAATTCTCAATGAAGACATCAACTAAATATCTAGATTTGAAGCTCAAAATGACTTAAAACAATTACATGCAAACAACACATACTAGCAAGGTACAAAGGCCTAGATGCAAAAGATAAGAATAGAGGGTTCATGAAAACATACCTTTGCCTTAAGCCCATTCAATTTGTGCATATTTCAATTTAGCATGGTGCTAGCTCTCATAATTATTTTTCTTATTTAAGTATTGAGTTAGCACAAGATACACTAGCACATGTGACTACAAATTCACTAGAAGAAATTGTTAGTCCCACAAGTGACACAAGTATTGGAATAAGCTCCCCCTTAGATAGTGCATAAGAATTTTGAATTTCTTTTGAGTTGCACTTTATTCAATTATGAATATTGAGGAGTTTATTCACAATCTTGGTCAAGGCATATAGAAAGTAATAAACAAATTGAAATTATGCCAAGAATCTCAATCATAGTCACATAAAATTTTTCATGCTAAACACACTAGCATGAGGGAAGGCCTAGATGCATTGAAATGAATATATGAAATTGAAAAACATACCTTGGTCTCTAGCTAATCCTTTTCTTCACATTGGTGAAGATTCACTTCTCAAGTCTTGTGCATTATCAATATAATCCAAATGCCTCTTCTCATTTATGATTTTCCCTTATATACATCATAGAGAAGAAATGCATTAAGTAGCACAAGACCGAGTTTCATCATTTAGTGACCTTTGAATTGGAAAGGCATAATGGATCACTAAAGGATGAAATCTCACAATATAGGTTAAATTCCTTTTTCTTGATGCACATGTGTATATGGATGGAAGGCAAGCTCACATGCATCAATCTTGTCAGAAAGCCAAGCAAAGGGATTTAATCCATATCATGGCAAGCAGCTATTTACCAAGATGAATCATTGTCCAAAGAAGAGATAGATACACTTTTACCAATTTTGAACAAAAGACATAGCTTGCTTCAAAGAGAGACAAACTCTCACACATGAGACTACAAGATCACTAAAAGAAAATGTTAGTCTCTAGGACACAAATTGTACGATAATCTCTCCCTAAATAGGTGCATCATGTATTTGAATATCATGTCACATGCACTTGATCAATTTAATGAGTTTGAGGAGTTTATCACACAATTTGGTCCCGGCACATAAATAAATTGCATTTATTGACAAGGTGCCAAGAATACTTACTACCACAAAGATAGTGCATAAATTGTATGCCATGGAAGTGCTAAATGAATTTCTTGTAAAATTCCAAATTAGATGAAACTTGACAATCAAACCTCTGCCGGAACTTCTGGTAGGACTTGGCCGGAATTTCTGATACGGGACAGAGGCTGCCGGAATTTTGTGTCGGAAGTTCTGGTGTGAAACCGAGGCTGCCGGAGCTTATGTTTGCTGACTGGGCCAGCACCGGTCAGACCGGTCTGGGTGACCGGTCAGACCGGTCCTCCCCAGTCAGTGCACATACAAGCGGAATTCTTTTCTTTTGCTTACTCCAAGAAATTTCTTCTTTAATTTTTCTGTGATTTCCTGCACTTCAAAATAGTATACTCTACTAGAGAGTCTTTAAAAGCATCACATGGCATGAAGGGAATAAATCAAATAAAAATGTCAAAGTCACTTTCTCATGCTTCACAAACTCACACTTGTGACTCATGAGTGTTCACATAGAACTGAGAGTGACTAAAGCATGACATTAAGCACTAGTTACCAAGATGACATTGGTTTTGTGATTTCAACACTTTGCTAGTCACTTGGCTAATTTCTTCATTTCTTGCATCTTTTCTATAAGCCAAGTGTCCAATGCCTCTCGACGATCCTGCAAGCTCAGCAAGCACTCTTTGGTACCCAAATCTTGTTGGGTCCTTTGAGGTTAGTCACAAGATGCTTAGGAACCCAAATGGCTCTTATGCTAGTTTGAGGTGAACTAATCACTCTTATAGCACAAGTGTCAGTTTTGTCTTTCCCAAGCATACTAAAATCATAATGGACAAGGTTAGATTCAAGAATGTTACCATTTGGACAATCCTTGCCCATGTGACCCTTTTGCCGGCAAGTATAGCAAACACGGCTCTTGTCCTTGCTTGACTTTATATTTCTTTGCTTTTCTTGCCTTTGCTTGCTTTTGGGTTCCATGGATGAAGAGGTGACTTCAATCTTATCACTGTGATGAAGGGTGGCTGCCCTGGCCGTCACCGGTCTGACCGGTCCAAGTGGCCGGTCTGACCGGTCAGGGTCAGAGCCACCTACATTAGTGGCACCGGGACACATGGCCATCGTGTGTCCCTTCTTCTTGCATCCATAGCAAATTCTTTTCTTTGCAAGACTCCTTTTCTTGGATACTCAATGCTTCTTTGTCTTGCTTTTATGCTTGATAGGGCACATAGATGCATAATGTCCCATTGTTGAACAATTGAAACATTGTATGTGATCAAGCTCCTTTTTCTTCTTTTCTTGAGTCTTGTCTTTGTTGACTTGTTTGTCATGTTGAGGGATTGAGCTAGTGACCATTGATCCCTTCTCAAGCTTATTCACCATGTTTTCACGGTTATCTTGAGAAGGTTGCACTTGGCCCTTTCCCTTGAGCTTGACCAAGTCATTCTTGATCTCTTCTCTCGCTTGTTTCATGTCTTCCAATTCTTCAGCAAGGAGATCATCACAAGATTTGGTTGCTTGGGAGCAACACGGTTTTTCACATAATAAAGTAGAATTGATGTGAGAGCATGTGCAAGTGTGTGTATGAGGTTCAAGATATTTTACCGATGATAATACAACCTCATGAGCAATGTCTAGCATAGCATATGATTCCACAAGCTTCTCATGAGAACACTCAAGTTCTTTGTGAGTTGCTTGCAAAGCCATATGCTCACTAGTGAGCTTCTCAAGTTGAGCAATGAGCATTAGTTTATCTTGTTCTAAGGATGCTACACAAGTAGATAAATTAGTAGCACAAGCATAATCCTTAGACAAGAATTCATACTTACTGACCAAGGAGGCATGTGACAACTTGAGCTTTTTAAGTTCTTGAGTTAGAGCCTTGATGGTTCCAACTCTATGGAATTCATCTCTCTTGGTCTTCTTCTTCTTTCTGCAAGCCATCAGACACTTAGGTCCCTCATCATTGGATAATGAAGAACCAGAAGTTGATGAGGTGACGCTTGCGGCTTGGGTGTCTTGAGCACACTCGGGAGCAGCTCCCTGCGGAGAACCGGTCAGACCGGTCCCCTGCACCGGTCGGACCGGTGCCTCCAGGCAGGCTGCAATTTCTTCCTTTTGCTCTTCTAGCTCCTTGGCAAAAACCACCTGAGGCTCAATGAATATTGCTGATGCAGTTGAGCACTTCTCAGGTGTCGGATGTTTGGACCCGGCAGTCCACACAGGGTAGCCTACGTGGTTGATTTGTTGAGGGACAGATCGAGGATCAGAAGCCGATGGTAACACAAGACGCAAGGATTGAACAGGTTCGGGCCGTCAGGATGACGTAATACCCTACGTCCTGTGTTGGGGGTGATTGTATTGCTGTGTATGAAGTTCCTGAAGGATCTCCGTAGTTGGGTTCTGTCCTAGGTTTCGTAGATGTTGTGTTCTGGAGGGGGGTCTCAAGGGGGGCTGCCTTGAGTTACAAGTCGGCTAGAGATCGTAACCTACCCGAAATACAAGGATGCGATCCTATAACGATTACAGATATCTTTCCCTATAATTCCGGCTAGTTTATCTTGATCTCGAGCTTCTTGCGGGATACGCCGTCTTCTTCCTTGCCGCGCGCGCCGTCGCGCCCATCCGGTTCGCCCGACTGGTGGGCCTCCCGACTGGTGGGCCACCCAGTCCGACAAACCGATCCAGTTGCACTCGGATTGGGCCGCCCCTTGCTGGTTGGGCCAATCCGCCTTCTGGGTACCCCTGGGGGTCTACCCCCGACAAGCCCCCGAGTAGTACGTGGTTGAGAGACAAGTCGGCGAGGTCGTGCTGTCTGATGAGCGTTGAGCCTGCTGCAGTTGGAAGCGAAACCGCGTGATACTGGAGAGAAAAGAGCCGTCTGCAACGGATGCGCCGCGAGGTGCGTCCGTTGGACGTAGCCCTCGAGCCTTGAAGCGATTCCGAAGGAATCGGTCCAAGGGTTAGTAGCCTTCTTCTGAAGTCATCAGACAATCAACGGATGCGCCGCGAGGTGCGTCCGTTGGCCGTAGCCCCCGAGCCTTGAAGCGATTCCGAAGGAATCGGTCCAAGGGTTAGTCGAAGAGCACCTGACTAGCCGTGCAGTGCAGTGCACCTGACTAGCCGGTCAGACCGGTGACGTGCAGTGCACTCCCCCAACAGCAGCTCGAGCTTCTTCTTGACTTCTAGCACGAACCAAACTTGGTGAGTTGCTTCTGTAGGTGATATTCAGCAAGGCAAAGCTATCCCTGCACACAATATAAGCACACCCAAGTAGATCAAAGCGGAAGCATAAAATATGCTAGAAATCAACAAGTGAGGCAAACCACAACGGAGACACAAGGAGTTGTTTTTCCGAAGTTCGGATTCACCGCTTGCACTAAGCAGCCACCACGGCACGGCGAATCCTACTCTCCGTTGAGGAAGCTCATACGACCACACTAGGTCAAGCTATTTCCTCCTTCCACTAAGTGACCTCTTCCCTTGCGGAGGCGAGGTGAAACCTTCACAAACGATCCCGTGGCTCACCACACACTTCGGTAGCTCACCGGGCAACGCCTAGCCGTCTAGGAGGAAGAACCTCCAAGAGTAACAAATGCTTCAAATTGCTTTCTTGACAGCGAATCGAAGTGCTCAAGCTATGGTTGCTCTTGTTTTGCTCTCTAATGCTCACTCAATCTTGCTCACTCAACCCAACTCAAAGATATCACAAATATCACACAAATCTCACAAAGAGAGGTTGGGGAGGGCTTTCCTGGCTTCTGGAATGTGTCAAAGTCGTGTGGAAGCAGCAGCCCACCAAGAGGGGGCTGAGGGGTATAAATACCCCATCACACAAAAACTAGCCGTTGGAGAATCTGTCGTGACCGGTCAGACCGGTCACCCTGACCGGTCAGACCGGTCAGACAGAGCTGATTCGAAAAACTAGCCGTTCGAGCTTACACCGGTCAGACCGGTCCCCTTGACCGGTCAGACCGGTCAGGCTGAGTGTGTCCCAAAACCCCTCAAATTAGCTCAAGGTTTCATCCAAGGATAAAACCACACAATGTTAGATGATCTGGGATTTGTTAGCACACTCTATGTCTCTCTCAAGGCTATTCTCACATGGGTCAACTATTGAGCACTTTTGATGTTTGTCAATAAGCAAATGTTGCATCCCTCTTGATAGTACGGCGTACCTATACTCAAGGATAAATATAAACACAAGGACATCCTCTTGAGTTTCCAAGTCTTGATCAATGCCATACTTTGATAGTTGTCAACTTGAGGGCTTTCAACATTGCTATCTTTCTTGAGCAATTCCATACTTGAGCTAGTGACTTAGGATTTTCCATCATCCATTGACAAAGTGCATTTGAATCCTTAAGTCACTCCGTTTTATCAATCACAACTAATTGATGCTTTGCATTGCTTCCCTCAATAAAGCTTGGATATGGTTCTTCGAAACCCCACGGACCTAGATACTTCACCTTAGCAATTTGCACACATGGAAAGCCGTCGCTTAGCCAAAGTTTGCTTAGTCCCTTGCTCTAGTCATCTCGGTTGATTTCTTCACCACTTACCCTTGCTACATTGAGTTTAGCTTAGCTTCATCATTTTGAAATCCCATTTGAAAGAACTCTTCAAATGCTTGTTCTTGATTGACAAAGTATATTCAAATCATTGCAAGCTTCCAACAATGAGACCAACGTATATCACATAAGCATATGTCCCTTTGGTGTAAATGCATGAAGCCTTGCAATTTCCACTTTGAATGATCCCTTCATATATTAACAAGCTTTCTCATAGATTGGAACCACATAGATATACCTTTGTTGACTTGTCCAAAATATATCAACACTCATGCTTGTCATTCATTATTTATGCACAAAGAGATCACACACTTGCTTGCCTTTCTCATTATGAGCCAAAGAACATTCATTTCATATATAATTCAACATCACAACATGAATGTACAAATAAAAACCTGCTCATAGTCTTAAGCAAACAAGTTAGTCCTTTAATCGTTTTGTCATACAATTCACCAAAACCCACATGGGGGCCTAGATGCACTTTCACGTCGCCGCCCCCCTGGCCATACTGATGGCCGTCGCCGTCCCCCTCGCCATAGGGGTACCCCTCGCCGTAGCCGTAGCCGTGGCCATACCCGTCGACGTGCTGCCCGTCCATGGCGCGGCGACGGCTGAGGTCGCAGAAGATGGGACGGCTGCGGTTCTTCTCGTGGTTGCGGCGGCGCAGGCTCTGCGTGGATCTCCAGGGAGAGGCCGAGGATAGGCTGGATCTCTGCTGGAGAGGCCGAGGACGGATCGAGAGGGAGGGGGGGAGGAGAGGGAGCGAGCGAGAGGATAAGGGAGGGGGCGAGCGAGAGGATAGGGATGGGGCGAGAATGATCGAGCCTTCTGGAGGGAGCGGCCGAGCGGTGAGTGTACGGGACACTCTACATTGCACTAGTGAAATGTGAAACTTTCTTGTGCAAAGTTTGACTTGGTGTTTAGATAAAACTTGTGAAATGTGAAACTTTCTTTTGCAAATTTTGCAATCTAAACAGACCCTTAAGAGAAAAATCCTTATGGTACACCTTAAGCTTAAGGTGTGGCAACAAGTACTAAAAAAATATTTTCTCTCTCTTCAAGCCTCTATATGGCTCATGAGCACATGAGAATGGGTGATTGGGCTATTTTTTTTAATTAAAACATGGGTCCCATCTTACATACTTGCCATTGTGAGTAGGGATATAACTAAGACTCATTTCTAATGGGCCCCAACTTAATGCTCTTTTGCTTTTGAACATTGGCCCTGCCTAAGCATGTGTTGAGGGCATCCGTTTAGCGTCGCAGTGGGAACAGGGCTCAGTGATCATTGAAACAGACTGTGCATGGGTGGCGAAAGCCTTAAGTCGAAGGCCGGATAGGTCAGAGATCAGCCTCATTGTTGCTGAGATACAGGAGCTGGGTCAACTTTTTGATAGTTGGCGAGTAGTCCAGGTGAATAGAGAGTGCAATTTAATTGCTCATGAATTAGCTCATTTAGCTAGGTGAAATGTTTATACGGCGTGTTGGCTGGGTCCAGCACCTGTGTGTGTCCGTGACCTTGTCTCAAGTGATTGTATTTCTGTTCCTGCCTAGATAATAAAGCTCTTTTTCACCCGAAGAAAAAACATTGGCCCTGCTCTATAGCTGACCTGAGGATAAGAGAAACCAATGCCAAATGCAGGGGTGGAGTACTCCTAACATCTTTATCGGAAGGGAAAAAAACAGAGTGTACTGACACAGACTGGTATCGTGTATCAAACTTAGGCCTTATTTAGTTGCGGTGCGAAAGTTGCGAAAATTATTGTAGCAATTGTAAATTAAAGATTAGAAGGACTAAAAATAATTTAATTATAAAACTAATTACACGGATGGACGGAAAATTGCGAGACAAATCTATTAAGCCTAATTAATCCATCATTAGAGATTATTTACTGTAGCACGACGTTGTCTAATCATGTTCTAATTAGGCTCATTGGAATCCTCTCAAAATTTCACCCGGGGTTATGAAATGGAATTTGTCATTAATTTAAGTTTAAGGCCCTGTTTAGTTCCATAAGTTTTCCCTAATCATCCCGTCACATCAAATATTAGGACACTAATTAAAGGTATTAAATGTGGATTAATAACGGATTAATTAGGCTTAATAGATTCGTCTCACGATTTCCCGTCCATCCGTGTATTTAGTTTTATAATTAGATCATGTTTAGCTCTTCTAATTTTCGATTTAGTTTTGCTACAGTAAATTTTCTAAACTTATCTTGCTGAATTAAACAGGGCCTAATACTTAGTGTCCAAATATTTGATGTGACGGATAAATAGTGAAAAGTTGTGAAACTTGTTACAGCTAAACAGGGCGTTAGAGAGGGACGGCAACAACAGAGACTGGTAATTTACAAGAACTTCCGCCAGAGTTGGGTAATACCTTGTACAGGCCTGTACCAATCTTTGTTTATTCTTATCACCATATACTTTTTTATAAGAAAAAAAATATTTACTCCTGCTAGCATTGTATTGGGGTGTAGAAGCTCCTTGTAGCCGGAGCAAATCTACTTCCTGATTTGGCTGCACACCTAGGAAGGACCGAAGGAGAGACAGAGAGGTGGTGTTGGGGGGGGGTGTGGCGGGGGCGGGATCGGGGATCCGTTCTTGTGCTGGCCTAGCTCCTGCTACGCGGCATCAGCGCTTATCCCCCACCCCACACAGGATCTGCTTTGACCTAAGGCCTTGCTTAGTTCGCGCGAATTCGATCAAATTGACTGTAACAAAATGCATTGGAAAACATAAAAGCAGAGAGAGGAGCACGTTTTTTAAAAAATACTTTTGATCGAATTGGTCGAATTCGACGTAAAACAGGGCCTAAACCTGATGATGCCGTGCCCGCCTCGCAAGCCTGGGCGTTTATGGAAAGCTTCCCGTCCCATGCGCGCCCAACTGCATAAGTACAGACATGCCCGAAAATGACGGATCCAATTGGAACTCCAGGATAAGCAAATCTTCCTTCCATGAATGGAGATGATGGCACGTTTCGTTGTCACCACTCACCACCGGTTTCGGCCACATGGTTGGGACTTCGGAGATTTTGCTGCCGCCACCGATGGTCCGCCGCCGGCGGCGACCAGATATTTGCCATCGCCCAACAACCGGAGGCGGTCTGTTTGTGACTGCCTGAACTGCAACCAAAAACAAGCGACACAGACGCATACCGCCCGCTGGAGTTGAGAAATCAGAGACTTGCCGTTCAATGGATTGACGAGCTGAAGAGCTTTGAATCCGTGTCACTGTACCGTGGTGTGAATTTGAACCCGTGCCGTGCGCGAGGAAAGATCGCTCCACCTTGTTTTAGTTCGCGGAAGTTGGGGCGTGATTAGATTCGCTGAAAATTTTTGCGAAATTTACTGTTGCAATTTTAAACTGAAGATTAGAAAGACTAAACATGATCTAATTATAAAACTAATTACATGGATGAACGGAAAATCGCGAGACGAATCTATTAAGCCTAATCAATCCGTCATTAGAGATTGTTTACTGTAGCACGACATTGTCTAATCATGGCCTAATTAGGTTTAATAGATTCATCTCACAATTTCACCGGGGGTTATGAAATGGTTTTTGTCGGTTATCCACATTTAAATACTCCTAATTAGTATCCGAACAGTATAATTTACTGTAGCGATGAAAAAAATTGCCGAATTAAACAGGGCCCAGTTGAATTTCTCGTAGAAAAAATGTATTGAGAAACGTGTTACAGAAAGGGTACATTTTCAATGTGTGAGTTTTGGTTGAATTGCACCTGTTTGCTCTAACTTTTGAAATGTGGACAGCGCATTAAGGCTCTGTTTAGTTTTCACCCCAAACTTCACTATTCATCAAAAGGAATCTTACATGCATGGAGTATTAAACGCGTGTTAATGACAAAACCCATTCCATAACCCCCGGTAACTTTGCGAGACGAATCTAATGAGCCTAATTTAACCATGATTAGACAACGTCGTGCTACAGTAAACAATCTCTAATGACGGATTAATTAGGCTTAATAGATTCGTCTCGCGATTTTCCGTCCATCCGTGTAATTAGTTTTATAATTAGATTATGTTTAGTTCTTCTAATCTTAAATTTAGAATTGTTACAGTAAAGTTCGCAAACTTTTTTCTCAGACTAAACAGGCCCTAACTTGTCTGACACGCTAAGGAATTTGACCGTGGTTGGATTCCTCCTCGCCGCTCTGCTGCGCTCTGCCCGTGGCATTCAAATCAGGCTTTGAATTGAAGGGTGGACTCGCGGCAGAGCGAACTGAATTGCGAGACGCCAGATTCTCCTTTCCACGGCCTTGATTTTCTAACATCTAGCGTTTGTAGGAGGAAATCTTTCTTGCATAAAGTATTAAATGAAGTCTATTTGTAAAATCTCTTCATGAATGCGCGTAACTTTTCGAGACGAATCTAATGAGCCTAATTAATCGATGATTGGCTACAGTGATGCTACCGTAACCATCCTCTAATCATACGGTCAAAGGCCTCATTAGATTCTTCAGGTTCCTAGTGCAGGGATTCTAGAGTTAGTTTTGTAAAATACCTTTATTTAATACTTTTAATTAGTGGTCAAAGTTGTGAACAGTATCTAGCACTGGAAAACGAAACGAGGCCCACAACCCCGGTACAGCCAATACAAAAACACTCAAGAATTCCTGGAATTGAATGATGAATTTTGCGATATCCAAAAAAAACTGAATTCCGCTGCCCGCAAATGCATCGCGTCGGCAGAGAAATATCATGAGAAAACGCACAGCACAGAGGGAGCATGCGAGGAGACAGCCTGTTTAGTTCCATAAGTTTTTTCTATTCATCATTATTTATAAAATGTTAGGACACTAATTAAAGATATTAAACGTAGATTAATGATAGATTAATTAGACTTAATAAATTCGTCTCGTGATTTTCCGTCCATCCGTGTAATTAATTTTATAATTAGATCATGTTTAGCCTTTCTAATCTTCAAATTAAAATTGCTACAGTAAATTTTTTAAACTTATCTGGCTGAAGGAAACAGGGCATCTAGAAGAGCGTGTCGGAACGTGGCCCAAATCTCTCCCTCTCTCTGTCAGTCTCTCTCTCTAGCAAAAGATTCTCTCTCTGTAGCTTGCACAGGTACAGCGCAGCACAGAGCAATAAAAAAAGCAGAGCCCTGCCTGTTTCGTGTGTCTGAGGATCTCCTGATCTCCACCCCTGTCCATCGTCATCCACCTTCCCCATCTCTTCTTCCCCTGCCTCCGTCTCCCCTTCTCCTCCTGCGGCTCATCTCCCTCTCTCCGATGCTCCTTCCGTCTCGCATGATCTGAGTATCCGACCGAGCGACGGACCCCCTCCGCCCTGGAGATGCTACGGAGTAGCGCCGAGGTAAGCACCGCCGCCCGCCTTCCCTTCCCCTCCCCTCCAAGAAACTTGAGGAAAAAAAACTCTGGTGTTCGTTTCCATCAGTTTGGTGCGGCGTATCCTGTTGGATCCTATGGTCTTGCCGCTTGTTTTTTCGTGCTGAAGATTTCCGTTCTAGGAGTAGAGTTCGTTCCGCTTCGTGTTCGCTGGGGTTGACTAGGGCCGGATTGATTCTTCTGGCTGCTCGGGATGCGCCTCCGATCCGCTCCGCCGGTCTTCCACCCCGTCCAAATCCTGCGATTCCTCATCGGACTCCGCTGCGATTCGGCCGAACCCATTCCATAGTTCCTGCCCCCGGCGGCAGCCGATTTGTTTCCCCTTTTGGTGCTCTCGGGAACTCTGCGCCCAGCTCGTTGGATCTCAAATCATTTCCCCCCGCCGCTGCCCCTCTAGCTACGCAATCAATCAATCAATCCGTCGCACAAGCACGAGCTTCCCCTTGTTGTATTCATCATTCATCTTTTTTCCCCCAAAATCTGAAGCGCGCTTTCCGTTTCTCGGGATTGTTAATTGTTTGTTCTGGTGATGAATGAACTTTCTCTATTCGTTGGCAAGGAAGAAATTTAAAAAAAGGGGAAAATCGCGTTAATTCCCAGATTTTTTTGCCGATTTTTTCGGGCCCAAAGCTAGAAAGATTCGCCAAGTACATCCGATCTTGTAGCACAGTACCCTGTCCTCCCATGCCCCAACAGTGAAATTGTCTCCGGCTCCTCTCCCTTGCTTTGCTGAAACCAGCGGCAAAGGCCAGATCGCCATAACCCAAAGCGAAGCCACCCGAATTTTATTTCTAATGCATTCTTCGTGAACAAGCGAACACACACACACATGCATCGTTATCCCAGCATCTCCTGCGACAATTCTGCAGAGTCCATTCTCACCAATTTTCCTCATTCGTTGCAGACTCTGCCCAGCTGAGAAGTGAGAACCTCCAGGAATTCAGGCACAGCACGGCAACAAAGACGGCGAAGCAGGGCAGCTGTTAGCAGCATAGCAGGGAAGCAGAGGAGGGGAGAGGCCGCGGCCGGTTCCATGGAGGGCGGCGAGACGACGCTGTCGGGGTTCGGCGGCGGCGGCGGCGCCGGGGGTGCGGGCGCGGACACCAAGGTGCTGCACGCGTTCCAGACGAGCTTCGTGCAGGTGCAGAGCCTGCTGGACCAGAACCGCGTCCTCATCAACGAGATCAACCAGAACCACGAGTCCAAGGTGCCCGGTGACCTCTCCCGCAACGTCGGCCTCATCCGGGAGCTCAACAACAACATCCGCCGCGTCGTCGACCTCTACGCCGACCTCTCCTCGCTCTTCGCCGCCTCCGACGGCGGCGGACGCGCCGCATCCGAGGGCGGCTCCGTCGGCACCGTCCGGCAGGCGGGCGCCGGGCACAAGCGGATCAGGTCCGGCCTCGACTGACGACTTCCATCTCTTAGCTAGCTAGCCTGGGAAACCTCCCTACTCTCTCTCCTCTTCGACTTGAGCTGTTCTTGTATCTATCGACGTATCTGCCTATCTATCTACGTTACGAATGCCACTGTTACATATGAGGAGAGAAATCCTCTCATGATATTCTTGTAGCTAATGTTAATCTTCTTCTTGCTATGAACTACTATAGTTCGAAGGAGATATATGTCTTTTTGATTCAATTCATGGACATTGCAACAGCTACACACAGAGTGGGAAGAAGTCTGAAATTCCCCGATCTAAAAACTCGATTGATGATACTGATAGTCTTTGATTAAATAAAACGATATAAAAGCAACACCATTAAGCTATAATTACCTTAATTCATGCCCTTCCAATTTGGATTTGATGTGATGGATGTGCAGCTGAAGAGTGGATTTTTACCTGCCTTCGGGGCTGTTTGGAGGCCGCTGCTAGTGCTAGTGCTAGTTACTGTTTATAACTTTGACCACTAATTAGGGGTATTAAATAAATGCAGTTTACAAAACCAGCTCCACAACCCCTGTGCTAATTCGCGAGACGAATCTAATGAGGCTTTGACCGTATGAATAGAGGATGGTTACTGTAGCTAATCATGGATTAATTAGGGTCATTAGATTCGTCTCGAAAAGTTACACCCATCTGTGAAGAGGTTGTTGCAAATAGACTTTATTTAGTACTCCATGTATGCAAGATTCCCTTTAGTGCTAGTGCTAGTGCTAGGGATCCAAACAGCCCCTTCGTCGCTTCAAGGCCCTGTTTAGATTCGCGAAAAGGGCACTATTTCAATCAAAAGCAACGCATTGAACTACGTGCCCTCTCTCTACTTCAGCCTGTTCGTTTGGCTTATCAGCCACCAGTCAGCAGTACTTTTCTCTCACAACAAATCAGCACCAGCCATCAGTCAGCCAGCAGTACTTTTCTCTCACAACAAACCAGCCACCAGCCAACCGAACAGGCTGTTTTTCAATTCTCAATGCACTTCCAATCATTAAATTCAATCGAATTCACCCTATCTAAACAAGGCCCAAACTGCTTTGTTGGTGTCAGGCCTTGTTTAGTTGGCAAAACTTTTCAAATTTTGATGCATTGGAAAGCGTGTGCCAAAGTTTGAAAAGTAAGTTGAAGGGGGTGTTTAGTTAAAAGTTGCATTGGAAAGCGTAAAAGTAGAGGGGGCACATTTTCCAATGCGTTACTTTTGTAACTTTTTAAATTAGTTGAAGGAGGTGTTTAGTTGAAAAGCTGTAACTTTTCAAAAACGTTGGAGAAGTTTGGGGAACTAAACAAGGCCTCAAACTACTTTGGCCTTGTTTAGTTGGCCTCAACTTTTCAAACTTAGAGCATTGGGAAGTGTGTGCCAAAGTTTGTAAAGTAAGTTGAAGAAGGTGTTTAGGGCCTGTTTAGTTCGGGAAAAAAGTTTGCGAACTTTACTGTAGCAATTCTAAATCTAAGATTAGGAGGACTAAACATGATCTAATTATAAAACTAATACACGGATGGACGGGAAATCGCGAGACGAATCTATTAAGCCTAATTAATCTCATTAGAGATTGTTTACTGTAGCACGATGTTGTCTAATCATAGAAAAATTAGGCTCATTAGATTCGTCTCGCAAAGTTACCGGGGGTTATGGAATGGGTTTTGTCATTAACACACGTTTAATACTCAATGCATGTAAGATTCCCTTTGATGAATAGTGAAATTTGATGAATAGTGAAGTTTGGGGTGGGAACTAAACAGGGCCTTAGTTGAAAGTTGCATTGAGAAGCGTAAAAGTAGAGAGGGACACGTTTTTCAATGCGTTACTTTTGTAACTTTTCAAACTAGTTGAAGGAGGTGTTTAGTTGAAAAGTTGTAACTTTTCAAACTAGTTGGAGAAGTTTGGGGAACTAAACAGCCGGCATCACCACCAAAAACGGCGGAAGAAAATGAAGCTCCTTTCTGGATCCATAACTGAATTCACCAATATGCCATATGCCATGGGCCCCCAAAATCCAAGGAAACTCTGGTATCTTCCAAGCAGAAGAACAAGCAAAAATTCCCCTTGATTTCATCTCAGCTTTACGCTGTCAGAGAAAGCAACGATCTTTTGTGAGCTCATGCATCCTACTCGTAGTAGAATCTGCTGGCGCTTTCCATGATTGAGCAAGCTGCTTTGCCTGAGATGAGTGCTTTTGCCCCCTCCCCTTGTTTTCCCACGCTGCACTGCTTGCCTTTCCCTCGTCAGGCTCGCTCGCCTGAATCCGAATGCCTTCCCCTGCCGCGCCACCGTTGCCCCTCCCCTTTGCAGTTGCAGCGCTCTCTTTACCGATACTCCAGCATCACTCCACTTTCTGCAAAAATCCGGCACTGGATGATGATGGCCGCAGCTGCTCTTCGGAATTTGGATCTGCCCTGGAAATTTTTTGCATTCGGAGAGGGACAGGGAAAACGTAAAGCGCTTTTCCATGGCTCACTCGGTCACTCCTTTTATGGCGAGAGCGAGCGTGTTTGTCGTAGCAGGCGCCTCCCTGGCCCCCTGCAAAAGTCGCCGTGGGGTTTTCCACAAGATTCGCCTCTGCAAAAATGGGCGCTGCCAAAAAAAAAGGGGGTCTGGATTCTACTATGCTATAAAACTGGGATCAGCAGGATAATGACTTCAACGAGCAGGCAATACTGGTAGATTTGGCATCCCAAGCTTCTTTCTTCTTGTATCCAGCACTTTGTCATGAAAAATTGACACGGACGCTTCGGTTAACTGAAGAAGCCTAATTTTGACCTTGGAATAAAATGACATGTTTAATTAGTTTAAGAAATCTATATAGATCTAGGACTAGAGAGGAACTTGCATGATTTCAAGAGATATTACAAGGGCTAAAAAAGTATGTGCAACCAATCACATTACCACAGCAGAAAGTTACAATCAGCGAGAAAAAGATATCTTTATCTGGCGCCTCCCCGGTTCCAATCATGCTGCACTTGACCAGCATCTGGTGACCAAAAGACGGGAGCATGCCAAGGCTTTTTTGACCGCTCTTGTGCGCTGCCCACTGCAAGCTAGCAACGGCTGCACAGGGGCATCTTCATGTTCCTTTTCCTGCTCCTCAATTCCCCTGTTCGTTCGAAAGATCATGGGGTGCGTGGCATGGAGATGTCTGAAAACATTCTCTCTTGGGACCTCCAGGAGCACTGCACGCAGGTACATTTGGAAACCACCCTTCTACCAGCGTTTTGTCTGAAAACATTTTTAAATTTTATTTTTTAAAGAACTAAAATTCTGAAAATTGCGGAGCACATAGGAATGGTGACCAGATTCTTTTTCTTTTCCTTTTCCCCCTGGGAATTTCATTGACCCGAGTTGTAAAACAAGGGGACTTGTGCCTTTAAGTACCAAACCTTCTCCAATAATATGATGCAAAAATGTTTATTTCTTAATATTATCTCTTATCAATGGGGCCCTATCGTGAGATTTTTATTATTGGAGTACTAAATAACCACGATTGTGGTGTGTTCAAGAGTTTTATACCTAGCGGATAGTTTTTTTTTTTGCTTTAAAGAAAAGAGGAGGAAGATTGATCATGATAGCATTGAGATCCCATTGTAACACCTGTCCTAAGCTACTGCAGAAGCAGTCGCCCCACTTCAAAACAAGATATCTTAACTTTGAAATTTTATGTGCGAAGCAGTTTTTTTAATATCTGAAGTTTGTAAGGAGCCTTTCGAAAATAGACTTATATTATTGTTTATATCAATTTTGGTGCCAAATAAAGCCCACATCCAGCGTCATCCCACCATGACGTGATGTCCTGATAGGAATACGAGATAGGACCGAGGGGTTTAATTTGCTTGATTTCACTATCCCGTATTAGCTGTTGCTCCATTTTTTTAGCTTAAGATCTTCTTTTACCTTTTGATCCTCTTATCTTTTGTTTATCACATGGGCCACCATACTTTGACAGTGCCCAACTTTCCAAGTTATAAATGGATGCTAGAATTTGTTTTGCTTGAAATAATAATAAATTATCCATTTAGAGTAAAAAAGATACAATTATGAGACCAAAAACTTCAACTTAAGGTTAACATTTTAAACCAATCTCGCGACAATGGGAAATTAGGCATATGGTACATGCTTACTCCTTTAAAATAAAATCACTATTATCTTCCTTGCAAAGCTTGCAAAATACCTTTCTTCGAGCCTATACATCTTACCAAGTATATTCAGATGATGGTTTGTTTCGTGTTGTGAATGAGGGATTTAGTCTAATTGTTTGGCTATTCATGGCACTTTGGATATGTGATAATATGACCTGAAAACGTTTTACCAATTACAAGAGATGATTTGTTATTTATTGGTGAAAAACATGTCATCTGATGTTGCTGATGGGATCCCTTGCAAAGCGTCCAATTGCTTCTTGAGTGAATGCCAAATCTTCTAGGTATTTTTTTCTTATGAATCAGGAGGGGTTACCACCACTGGATAGCTACATATCTAAGGAAAAAAGAAACAGGACCACCAGAGTACATAGTTCAAGAGAGAAAAGCAAAATAAAAAAATAAAAGAGTAATACAAGGTTTGCATCTTCATGTTTGCAGGTATTCATTGTGTGATCTAAATCTCGACATTCATTGTTGTATAATGTCCACTCGATTGTATTGGAAAAGTTTCTGCTCATAACACTAGTGGTGAAGGAAGTATCTTTCCCATATTTGTCGCGAAAAAGTGGTTTCACTAAACAAATGCAATTTAGCTTGATCGCAAAGCGAACCACTTGTGCATTACTTTATGGAGTTATGAACATGAAAGCAATGCGTAGTTGCCGGTGGAAAAAAGGGAATGCATCAACTAGAATTTTTTGTTCCCTTGCTCAAGATTCCAACTTGGCCAAGAGGCATGTTAGAGATAGGTTAATTTATTGACCGAATTGCATTTTATACATTGTAAGCTACCATGAATCTGATGGCAACTGTCCTCGAAAAGCTTGCAAAACTCCACATGTTTTGGTTTTGAATAACAGGAGCACAAGAAATTAACCTTCAGCCCTGGCAGGCCCTACTTGGCCGGTTAATATAAGTACAGCATTGAAAATAGTGCAGAGAAACAGATTGCGGATATGCTGAGGAACGAGGGCCCTTTTCTGGAGGAATAAAGTGGTGGCGGCGATCCAGTGGATGATAGCATTGTTGACTCTCAAGCTCAAGCCATTATTGCCATCCGATCCGATCCGCCGTTAGCTCAAAACGACAGACGGCCCCGCAAGAATCTCAATTATTCAGGGCATGTTCAGTTCGTGAAAGTTTGCAAACTTTGAAAACTTTGTGACCTACGTAGTTTGCAAAGTCCCAAAGTTTGACAAATTTGTGGAAACCAAAAGTTTATAGAGGTGTTTAGTTGGAGGTGAACTAGTTTGCAGAATTCAATGTAGCAGTATTTGATGCCATGCAGCTCCCTTATTCCCATGCATGCAAACTTTGTGGATTTCCTAAAGTTGGAGTGTTTAGTTTGTGAAAGTTGGCAAACTTTGAAAACTACTTTGCAAAGTCTCATAGTTTGCAAACTTGTGGAAACCAAAGTTGAAAGGGATGTTTAGTTTCAAGGTTACAAATTTGCAAACTAGTTTTGCAACTTTCACCAACTAAACAAGCCCTCAATTAAGCTATCTCATAAGACACATGGCATCATCCCCACCGCTTGTGCAGTAAGGTAGGGCCTACACGATTAGCTCCGGCCCGGCCAAGGTTCATGGATCCCATGGATCAACTTTAGGAGCTAGGAGTACTAGAGTTTAGCAACTAGTAAGGCCTCCTCTAACAGTGCCATGTCAGCTAGCTCATAGCATTAAAATATAATTTTTTATCTAGATAAAAAAGAGAGAAAGAGAGGAGAGATATGAGCTATCTCTTGATCAAGAGATAGTCTCATACACACATTTCAACATTATGTGTGGATGATATGTGAGTCCGTTCATATTTTGAGCTATGTGCTAAGAGCTAGACCAATAGACAAGTTGTTTCTTATGTTATTTTTTATTGCTATGAGCTAGTGGTTGGTTCTAACTGTTGGAGGAGGCCTAAGAATCCAAACAAAAGGGCATGTGAATATGTGATACAGAGAAGGTCATAAAGTACTGCTTGTGAACGAGTAATAAAGATTACCCCCAAAAAACGAGTAATAAAGATGAGATATTTGATTTGTAACTTGAATTTTTGCGCACAATTTACTCTATCAATTTAAGGTGACACATGGAGGCACATGGATTTCTTAAAGCGCCCGCCCGGCTGAATGGGCTGAAAACTTGGAGGGCTGGCATGCAGGCCACGCACAGGCTGTGCATGGTGGTCTCAAGTATTTTTCGCCCCTGTTGCAATTTGCAAACACTATAATGTGGTTGGTTTAAAATGTTTATAATTTTAGGGGACAAAATAAGACAAATTTTCTGTTACGGTATTTGAAGCATTATTAGCTTCATGTTCCAGCCATATGAAATAGGAATTTGCTACAGCCTGCAAAAAATAGCGTCCAGACTGAAGAACTAGATTAGGAAAGTTTGACTCTTCTCCCATCCAGATTAGGAAACAAACCACGTAGGCGTTTGCAGCACGCCGCCGCCCACGTGAAAAAGAAAACGCAGGTAGACAACTCTCCACATGCAAAGTAATTCGAAATTTAAAAAGCCACGATTTTCAATCTAAGTATCCAAACTCAAATCTTATTGGGTTGTCTTCGTTATTACGAGATCTTCAAAACAAGATTCCGCTTGAGTATGTTTTGATAAGATTTTCTCAAAAGCAATTTTATGGTAGAAAATGACTCTAGGGGTTGTTTGGATCTCCTGTTTTGCGGAAACAGGTCCCCGTAAAACTTGTTTTAACGTAACTAACCATAAAACTTTGTTTGGATATCCCAACAAAATCTGGTACAAGGAGAATCAGTTTTCCACAAAACCAGAAAAATGTGTTTTAACAAAAACACCTCCCCGACGTTTTTAACAAAACCTGTTCTCACAAACCTCGATCCGCATGAGAAAAATTCTCAAGGCGGTGCACCCATCGAATAAAAATTGCAGCTAAATCTAGACAGAGGACCATGCCGCTCATCTAATCCATTGAGATCAGGTCATCGGCGGGCGTGGCCGTCTGTCTGAGTCGATGGAGTCCACTTCAAAGCCACAACTCCACTGTTTCAATCACAAATGAGAATGGGAAAGCGAGAGAGAGGATGATCGTGAGTGCGTGGCACCTCGTGGATAGTGATCAGCTTGTGCATGGTGAACTAGTGATGGGATAGCGCGCCCGCGCATGATGACGCACACCATGACCCAGCCCAACGAAGTTTGTTAAAACTCATTTTCGGATTATTAGATCCAAACAAGACTTTAATTAAAGACGTGGTAACCGAATAACAACCTTAAAACCTGTTTTCCTAAAAATCCTCCAAAAACCTGTTTTGCTAAAACTGATTTTTATTTAGGAGATCCAAACAACCACTAAGGTCTCTATAAATTGCTCACTTCTTTTCATATAACTGCTTACTTCTTTTCCATAAACTTTTTATATATCTGAGTATAAGGAATGGTATTTAATTTTTTTTGAAACTTTTTGTATATGGGAATAGGGTGAATTTGCATGGTCTCACGAAGGCATTTTTTGTAAACTAAACATGCAATTTACTTAAGCTATTCTGGCATTTTAAAGTTCGATGCAAGCATTTTGTGTTTATTACTCCAAAATATATGCAATATGAAGTATTTTGCAAAGTGTTTTTATGTGGACATTATGTTTAGTATAAAATGCCAGGGATTTGCTCTCTATTTATGTTCTTCCTGTGAAGAAACAATGTTGTCTTTAAACCATACTTATTTTCTTGTGTATTTGTTCTAAACTAACTTTAAGTTTACTATAATATGCATTCAAATTTTAAGAAAAATTCTTGTACGGAATATATCGCCGAAATACATTGAATTGAAGTCTTGTTTTAAATTTCTTGATGAGACCAACATAACGGTGCAATCAGATTTTAATTCGGATATCGGATCGCAAAACTACGGGTTTTTTTTTAGATTTGAGACTGCTTTGGCCAAGCTGACATTATCATTTTTGTCATTTCTTCTCTCATGCATATCTTCTTCAGACATTCGGTGGAAAACTACGGCCCTTTTTTCATTGGCCAATCTGACATTATCATTTTTGTCCTTTTCTTCTCTCATGTCTGCATGCACGGCGAGGAAAAAAAATGTGTGCATATCTTAAAATTCAACATATGTTACACAAAAATCTATTGACAGATGACAGATAATTAGACATTAAAAAAATTCTGTCCCAGCTCCGCTTCCTCCTCCTATCTCTGTCCGGCAACCGTCCTGAGCAGAGACATGGCGGGAAGTTTTTTTAGGCGGACATGCGGAAGTTAGAAAGAGAAAAAAAAGAGAGAGAGAGGAGGGCGGAGAATTGGTAACGCATCCGGGCACGCGCGAGTCTCGTGGATCCATCCACGCCTTCCTCGGCATCACAAATGGAAAACCGGCCATCCCTCTGTCTCCCTCGCCTCCGTTCCTTTCATCCCCACCGCCTCCTCCGCGGACCTTGGCGCCGGCGCGGCCGGTCTCCTCGTCGATTTCGGTAATCAGGCCCGGGTTCCTGGATCCCATCCAATTTCCCGCGGGCGTCGGCTCTTGTGATTGATCTGCTCCTCTGACAACGCGGCGTGGTGGTGGCAATGCGAATGCGTGGTTCGTTGCAGTGCTGCTATATGCTCTGAACAGAGAAGACGCTGGAACCCTGCGGCAATAGGTAGGGTGTTATATCGCACCGTAAGATTACTGTTCCTTACCCCCATTGTGATGTCATGCTAATAATTTCAAGTCTCTCTTCAGCTGTGGACTTGTGGTTCGTGCGGTAATTACCTTTAATAGGATAAATTGTTCCTCCGTGGTAGTACATATGCCGTCACAATTTTTCTGTTTCAGTTCTGTCCATTGGTACCTGTTATTTTATCTGATAGAAGTGGTTTAATTTAAGTCTTGAGTGACAACCTTTCTAGCACTGTCTATCATCAATGTCTTTCTTTGAACAATTGTTTAAGTCACTATATTTTGGATAAATTGCTGTCTCTGGCATATTAAATGGTGAAGTCTTTAAACATTGAAAATAACAGGATATGGATTTCAGCATTTTAAATAAATACATTGGTTACTATCATGCTGTAGACATTTTTTGCATTTTCAAATAAATATGTGGTTAAAATATAACTAAAATATATTTAGACGATTAAAAATTCAAATTCAAATATTAATACATGACAAGTTCAGTTTTTCATTTTTTTTGTGTTTATATATACCCAACCCTTAATTTTTCACAAGCCTATCCGATCTGCCATTGGCACTATGGTGGCTATGGTTGTGTCCACCAAGAAGAAAATATAATTAGTAAGCTCTCTTGCATTCCATGTTGTCTCATTGTCCTGAGCTTTTTTACTCTGGCTGAAATTTGGACTGACTTATCAATTGCGATGCTATCTACTTCTGCACTGTTTTACGTCCACGCTGACACAATATACTGTTTGTTCTTTTACAGTTGAACAATGTCTGCTCCACCAAAGAAGAAGACTGTATTGGAAACTGGAGATGGAGGTCTTGGTTTGGGCATTGCTACATTTATTGCAAATGGTGAGGATTTGGGTCCCATCATTCGTCATTCGTTCGAATCTGGGAAACCTGAAGCTCTAATGCATAGCCTTAGAAGCATTGTGAAGAAGAAGGAAGTTGAGATTGAAGAGCTGTGTAGACTTCATTATGAGGACTTCATCGTTGCTGTTGATGAACTACGTGGTGTGTTGGTCGATGCTGAGGAGCTAAAGGGCATGCTCTCTGGTGAGAATTCTCACCTGCAAGAGGCTTCTACTGCCCTACTGCTTAAGCTTGATGAACTTCTGGAGCTATATTCTGTCAAGAAAAACGTAGGGGAGGCCACAACAACACTGAAGGTATGTGTCCAGGTCTTCAGCTTGTGCATGACATGCAACAATTATATTGCAGAAGCTAAGTTCCATCCTGCACTGAAGACGTTGGACCTGATCCAGAAGGGCTACCTGCAAAGTATTCCCTTGAAACTTCTTAAGAAGGTGGTGACGAGACAGATACCGTTGATAAAAATGCACATTGAGAAGAAAGTTTGTAGCGAGTTCAATGATTGGCTTGTTCATATAAGAAAAATGGCCAAGCAGATTGGCCAAGTCTCTATAAGCCAGGCTTCCTTAGCACGCCAGAAAGATGAGGAAATGCGAGCCCGACAGAGAGAAGCTGAGGGGCATAGTCATGCTGGACCAGATGAGCATCTGTATTCCCTAAATCTGGAGAATACAGAAGAAGAATCAGCATTAGATTTTGATCTCACACCAGTGTATCGGGCGCATCACATGCACACATGTCTTGGTATAGGGGAGAAGTTCAAAGACTATTACTACAAGAACAGGCTCATGCAACTAAACTTGGACATGCAGATTTCTACTTCACAGCCCTTCCTGGAATCCCATCAACCCTTTCTTTCTCAGGTAGCTGGATTTTTTATCGTTGAAGAACGTGTTCTTCGAACTGCAGACGGATTGTTGTCTGAGAGCCAAGTGGAAACAACATGGGAGACAGCTATTGCCAAGATAATATCTATATTGGATGAGCAGTTCTCACGCATGCGTACAGCCAGCCACTTCCTTCTCATTAAAGACTATGTCACTCTTCTAGGTGCAGCTGTGAACAAGTACGGTTATGAAATCAAACAGTTGATTGAGGTTCTTGAGAAAAGCAGGGACAAATACCATCAGTTGCTTCTTGTTGAATGTCGAAAGCAGATAGATGACATCCTCACTAATGACTCATATGAGCAGATGGTTATAAAGAAGGAATATGAGTATAACATGAATGTGACGGCATTTCATCTGGAACATGATGATGCAATCCCTGATTTTCCATATCTGGCACCATTCTCCTCTTCTGTTCCAGATGTTTGTCGCATCGTCCGGTCCTTCATCGAGGACTCTGTGAGCTACTTGTCATATGGTGGTCTCATGAACGTCTATGATGTGGTGAAAGTGTACCTAGACAGGCTGTTGATTGAGGTATTGAACGACAGTCTTCTGAACATGATATATGCTCGCTCATTGGCCATGTCACAGATGATGCAACTTGCTGGAAATATATCTGTTCTTGAGCAAGCGTGTGATATGTTCCTCTTGCACTCTGCCCATTTGTGCGGCATTCCCAAGCGTGTTGCTGAAAGGTCTCATTCTGGTTTGACTGCTCGAGCCGTGCTAAAAGCCTCACAGAATGCAGTGTATAACGCTCTAATAAACCTGGCCAATTTCAAGGTTGACGAGTTCATGGTGCTTTTGGAAAATGTTAACTGGATCACGGAGGAAGCCCCCGATGATGCCAATGACTACATGAATGAGGTCCTGATCTATCTCGAAACGCTAGTATCGACGGCCCAGGAGATTCTACCAATGGAAGCACTATACAAGGTGGTTTCTGGTGCAATTAGCCACATCTCAGACTCTATAATGACAACACTTCTAAATGATGGCGTGAAAAGGTTCACTGTCAATGCAGTCTTAGGACTTGATATCGACTTGAAGATGTTAGAGGCATTTGCAGATGAGAAATTTGACAGCACAGGGCTGTCAGATATGGGCAAGGAAACTACTTTCAGAGATTGTCTGGTTGAAATTAGGCAGCTCGTCAATCTCCTCCTCAGTAGCCAACCTGAGAACTTCATGAATCCAGTGATAAGGCAGAGGAACTACGGATCACTGGACTACAAGAAGGTGGCCATCGTTTGTGACAAGTACAAGGATTCCGCAGACAGTCTCTTTGGGAGCCTTTCGAACCGCAACGTGAAGCAGAATGCTCGTAAGAAATCTATGGATGTTTTGAAGAGAAGGCTTAAGGATTTTAGCTAATATTAGGCTTGTTGCATTTGCAAATAAGTTGCTGGTTCTAGTATCCACCTTTTAGTTGTTCTTAAAGCTTTTCAGTGACTTCCTTGCTTACTTTCCAGTGGATACAATACAAAGTACTAGGTCTGCTTGTCTGTGTAGGTCAAATGTTGACAATTTGTAAATTATGTTAGTACTCCCAAATAATGGGCCAAAATTCTATAGTGCAAGTGTCGAATGTTGATAAGATTTTTTGTTGATGCCACTGATCTCTCATAAATTGCAAAGGGGAGGTTCGCGCCGTTCGATCAGAATCTGTTGATATAAAAAGAATCTGATCAGCTGTGCCTACATAGACAAAAGCATAAGTGCCTTCTTTTGAGGCACCGTTCCATAAACAATTTAGCCAGAAAAAATAATGTGGATAGAATGTGGACGGTTGTACACCTATTTTTGGTTTAATTCAGATCTCAGTGGCAATTACAGAGCATAATTCCCATCTAGCCTTCAGTGCCCTGTGTCCTTTTGAGTCATATATATGCCAACTACTATAACTACAGAGCCACAGGAGTGGTTCTTTGTCTCAGAGAGAGAGAGAGAGAGAGAGAGAGAGAGAGAGAGAGAGAGAGATGGGGAGGAAGCCGTGCTGCTCCAAGGAGGGGATAAACAGGGGAGCTTGGACAGCAATGGAGGACGACATCCTCGTCTCGCACATCAAGAAGCATGGGGAGGGCAAATGGGGAAGCGTCCCCAGAAGAGCTGGTTAGTGTCACTCCTCTCTCTCTCTCTCTCTCTCTCTCGCTCTCGCTCTCGCTTGGTTTTTCTTCACTCTGAAAACAAACGATTAGAGCTATTGTGGCTCATTCTAGTATAGAAATTTGGTTTATCAAATTGCTGCGATTTGTCTGGTTCTTGAACTTCTTCTCATCCTGTCTGGTTCTTGAACTTCTCATCCTTGTGCCTCGTTAAAATTCTCATTAATTTGTTGCCGGTTCACATTTTCGTGCCGTCTCTGTGTGGACCAATCACTTCTTGGGACCGCACTAGCCATTCACTAGAATGATAAAACAAGCAGAGAATCGACAGGGCAAAATTGCAAATGCATGCCATGCCATGCCAATTGACACTGGTTCACTGGCTGCTTCAGGGCTGAAACGGTGCGGGAAGAGCTGCCGGCTGCGGTGGCTCAACTACCTGCGCCCGGGCATCAAGCGAGGCAACATCTCCGAGGACGAGGAGGAGCTCATCATCAGGCTCCACAGGCTCCTCGGCAACAGGTCGGCGCCCATGCGGCCCTCTTCTCTCTGAAAGAAAACCTCTTGCATTTACCCGTTGATCTGTTCCAATTGACGCCGCTCATTCAGATTTTGCGCATTTCCACCATTTGCATTTCGATCACTCGATAATTATTGGTTTAGAACATATGAGGCACACACACAGAAGGGTAACTACGATTGATATTACTGAAAAAAAAATGTAGCATGTTAAAACTTTTGCTGGAATTCTTTTCATTGTCGTACTGATCTGATCGAACAGAGTTGGTGAGAGGATAAGTGTAGCGGCAAATTGCCCCCCAAGTTATCATAACCACCACTGCCACTTTATGCGAAACTGTCAGCAACCCCTTGCCAATTCGGCTCTCCCTAGAATAACAAGTACACATTCTGCTGTCAGTGTGGTGTCTCCCTATCTTCTGGGGGACTGAAAGAATCAGTTACTTGGTCAGCAAAGTTGATGACGACAGAAGCTCCAAAAGATGGGCACCCTCTCCCTCACCCTTGAAAGAGCACACACGCTTGCAACCACTTCCCAACTGATGCGTCCCTGAACCTGCAAAAATCCAAAGGCTTTCACTGACCCCAGAAGCATGTGCTTCTTTCGCAAATGGAAAAGCGCAGCGCAAATTGCTCGGACGCTGTCAGTGCATGTTCATCTGACCAGAAATATCGATATGACCCACTACATTATTATTCAGTGACAAAAAAATATTTCCATTTGCAATCTGTTCATTCATGGTCGCCGGATGTACAGGTGGTCGCTGATCGCCGGGCGGTTGCCGGGGCGAACAGACAATGAAATCAAGAACTACTGGAACACGACGCTCGGCAAGAAGGTGCTCAGGAACACCAGCCGCTCCAAAGAAGATGACGAAGCCGGCGCCGGCGCTGCGCCCGAGGCCTCTGCGCGCCGGCGTGCGCCGGCGCCGGTGGCAAGCCCGGTCCGGACCAAGGCGCTGCGGTGCACGGCCAGGCTCCCGGTGGCGGTGCAGCCTGCCGCGCCGGCGCCATCGAGCCACGGCTGTCGTCCATCGGAGACCGCGGCGGGCGACGACGGCGTCTGCACGGAGCAGACAACGACGGCCGTGGAGGGGCAGCAGGACGTTCTGCCGGAAGATGACCTGACGATGAGCATCGACTTCGACATGTGTGGGCTGGGTTTCCTGAGCCCGTGGGGCGGTGAGGTCGCCGACGGCGGCGTGGGTCCGGACGGCCAGTTTGGCGGCGACGATGCTGGCGATCTCGAGGCGCTGCTGCTGAGTCCGGGAAGGGATCAGTTTGCCTGGTTCTGATGGATCATTCCAGGTTTGCATGAGCGTTGGCCGTCACTCATCAGTGAGAAAAACCCGGAGATGCATGGTGGCTCGATCAGTTCACTTCATTGATCGCTTGTACAAATTCCTCCAAAAAAAAGTTGGTCACTTGTACAAATTGAGGCGGCTCAAGCTCGGAAGAATAAAGCAACCAGTTCCAACGTGGCAGTAACATTTCTAGGACGGCACAGATCATTACTCATTAGTCCATACATCTATACTACACATAAGTAGTACAATACAACTACTATAATCATCAGTAAAATGATCTGTAACGACTTTGGATAAAATCCATTTCATTTTATCAAAGAAACTTGGATAAAGTCCACTTTATTTTATCATAAAAACCAGACATTACAGGATTTCAGGCTGTGCCATCTTCCCAGGACACATGTTATCCTTAGGCGGAATGAGGAAATTGGTTGTTCAAAAGCAAGATTAGAAAAAAGGGAAAAAGGGCATAAAAAAAAAACCTTAAACGCCCACCGTGGGGCTCGAACCCACGACCACAAGGTTAAGAGCCTTGCGCTCTACCGACTGAGCTAGACGGGCTGGATGTTTACAAGCTGTTAATATCTCTAAAGTTCGTGGACCAACTGAGCTAGATGGGCTGGAATACGTTGATGACGTAGCGGTAGGAGAGCATGCAGTGCGACCCTCATGTCTTTGGCTCTCTGCAAGCAGGTGACTCTGGGCTAGACTCAGTCCAATCGCGGCTGAAAGTCTATTTGACTGCACATTGCATCAGAAATGATTTAACCACAATCCGAACAACCAGTTTTCGGGAAATGCTTTTGTCATGCCAGATTTTTGTTGCTCGAGACCTTATTATTTGTGAGAATAAGCCCAGATTCAGCTACGGTGGAGATGGGCTCTATTGGGCCCAACGAGATGAATATCAGCCCAGGAAGGGCATGGCTCAGCAACTTGCTGCCCGTTTTTTTTTTTTTGGCGAGGAACTTGCTGCTGCTGCTGCCAATTGAAAACCGGAAAAAAAACCGAAACGGAATCGCTCGGACAGAAGGAAGTTCCTTGAAGAGAGAGGGCAAAGGGCAGCTAGCAGATCAAATGTGAACGTCACAACTGCCATCCAGCTAGGCTGATTTGTTGCACTGCTGCTGCCGCATCCAAAGCAGCAATCATCATCTATGATTCGTCCAAATCCCATTCCTTTCAACGAGGGATGATACTACTAGTTAGTGCTGATTGTAGCTTTCCGTTTGATGGATCCGGTAGGGGGTGTGTATCATCAATTCATCATGCACGCCACACTGCAAGTACCAGTACTGCAGCTACACTGCTTAATCTGAGTTATGGTTTATATTTTATTTTCCAAGAAATATAAGAAAAAAGTCTGAACTCGAGAAGGAAGAATGTGTAAAAACAATCCCTTTTTTTTCTTTGGAACGGTGGCGGTTGTAAATTGATCTGATAATTAATTCATTTAATGAAAATAATCTATGTACATTTGTACATGTACTTAACGCAAAGAATACGGACTTAGTACATACAGTTTATATTTTTTTATGGTGTACACATATATGATATGACAGAATGTATATTTGCGTTCATTATGGTAGGACCCCCATATACCGCAAGTAATCGTGGGCAGTAATTTATGCTCGTATGCCGTATTGGAGCTGAACCCAAGCATGTAGCCTCCAATTTCTTTAACAGCACAATGATCTTGATTAGATTCTTGTTGATCGACAAACAGAGAAATGAAATCTGAGTCAGTCCCCTTTCAAAAAAAAATTGGGTGGCTGCAGAGAAACAAATTAAGGATGGATGATCGACCATCATCCATCATTATATTGTGGCGACAGCCTGGTGAAACCGGTTCCAATCATCAGAAAGCGCAGACATATAATAATTAAAGATTAAGCACCCGAATGCTGCGAAAAGCATAGCCGATAGATATGATTAACTTGTGAGCTTTGGATTTCTTTGTGTATGACCAACCAATCAAGAAAAGCAATGGCCGTAGTGCCTTGCATTGGTGAGGCAGACATTGCCATCTCTGCCCCCATTTTTCTGAATATTAGTTGATGAGTTCTGATGAAGTAGTTAGCGTAAATGATAGACAATAATTTGACAAGATCGCCTTCGTTTTTCTACATGCTGCTCCTTTTTCGGCAGAATCCTAACGTCGCGTTGCGAGATATTTTCTTCTGCCCTAATCTCTGCTAGGTGGATCAAGTGAAATCCAGCAAAGCAATTAATAGGCGATTCATAAATAATTCGTGCAGAGTCTATAAGCCGTCAAACGATTTTGAAAGACGGAAGAAATCTAGGGAGCTTTAAGAATATGTTTGATCGAACGTCATTAGTGGGCTAATGATTTCTGTTGCGGACCAGCAGAAGCATTTTTTCTTGATGAGAGAGAAATCAGGGAAGGAAGGAGCATGCGTATACGCCATCCAGCTCCAGCTAGAGAGAGAGATAATTGCCGTCATTATCCTCGGTGCACGGTCCTCGCCCGCGACTAATTTATGGGAGGGCCGGGGATTAGTTCTACTACTAGTGCATCGGGCATCGGACGGTATCGAGCTGTCGCCATCAAAGGTTCAGGCTGCAGCTGGAAATAGTAATTAAACAACGGCACCCTCAAGAATTACTAGAAAACCTTGGAAAAAATCCCTAAAAACACTGAAGACAAACAGTATATGCCCATCGTAAAAAAGAGAGAGAAGTCGTGCCATCGAAATGGATGATGATGATGGCACTAGCTGTGTTGTGTCGACGAGGAGGCATTAAGATCAGTGCTTTTGTTGATTTGAAGAGCCGGGCCGGGATAGGTGTTGGTGACGAGTTCCCCGGCGGGCACCCATCAATACCCTCCCCATCCAAAGCGGAACGAAAGGAAACCATCCAAACCACGCACGCTGACCGCGCAACGCAACAGCGGGCGGCGGCTGATGAGCGGATCACAGCCCAGCACAGCCCACCACGGCGGCCCAGCCGCAACGCGATGCATCATCACGTCACGCGCGGTGGAAGTGGAGGGAACTGATGAACAAGGCACAGCTTGGCAGGCAAGGCAGAGAGCCAGCTTGGCGCCCGCCCCGCACCCGTCGCTCTCCCGTCACCGCCAGCCTGGCTCTCCTCCTTCTCTTTCTCCCCGCTTCTCTCTCGCTGTCGACGCCGACCCTATCCAGAGCCGTGCGTGGGTCCCAACAGAGAGAGGATTTATTTCTTTATCGCCCGCGCCTCGCTCCCTAAAACCTCCATCCTTTCTTCTTCTGCGCCTTCGTCTTCTTCGTGTTCGTCGGCTCAGCTTCCGCCCACCATCACCACTTCCTGCCGCCACTGCTTCTCTTCTCCGGTACGTGAGTGCTGAGGCGGAGGACCGGAGGAGAACATGAGCTTCTTCGCCCGCGGCAGCAGGTTAGCAGATGAGAATCCCATCCCTCTCTCTCTCTGAATTTCTCTTGGTTGATTGCGCCGCCTGGCCTGCCTGACGACGGGTTGTACGTGAATGCAGGAACCAGAGAACCTTCAGGCCCAAGAAGAGCGCGCCGTCAGGGAACAAGGTACGCCCGCCTGCTACTTGCGACCTCTGCGCTCAATTCTCCTTTGCGTGCGTCATGGCTCATGGATGTGAGAGCCCTTTTTTCTCCAGCCCAATTCGTACGCACGCACGCGCTGGACTAATAAGCTAGTTTCTCGGAATTCAATTCAGTTCGAATTCGTACGCACGCACGCACGCGCTCGGCTCGGAATTCAATTCAGTTTATGCAAGGGATCGAGTACAACTGTATGATCGATCGAACATACCGTGCTGCAGCCAGCTGTTGTGGCGATAATGTAGCAGCGGGACGTCGGCAGCTACCGAATTTGATTTTAAACCAGCGGAAACTGATCATATTTCTCCTGCAGCCCTTCTGTTATTCGTTGTTGCCTGTAGCTTCGATTATCAGGTCATTAGCTTTTTCTGCCTCCCCTCCCAAAAATAAAAATAAAAATAAAGCGCCTCTAATTCTAAATGCCCTTTTACCATGAACTGAAATCGCGCACCTTTTGTTTTCGTCCTATTGCTTCGTCAGCCGGCGTTGTTTCCTTGTCGGCATTTCGCTCGCTTTCTTGCGACGCCAAAACTCGCTAAACTGGCTGTTTACAGGGCCCAAATTGGAGCCAGCTAGCGAAAAGTAGGATTACTTAAGGGACAAAACTCAGGCTGCCAGTTATGAAAAAGATAAAGCAAGAAACCTCTCTGGAACTTAGCTGCATCATATCATACATGCTGTTCTCCTGATACTACTGTACTGCAAGCTGTGCATCTATCTGCGTGCTTACTCTGCTTAATCCTGAATCTGAATGTTTTGTCTCTGTTTGCAGGGTATGCAGCTGAAAAGGCACATCGACGCCACTCTCGGCAGCGGTAACCTGCGCGACGCTGTCCGTCTGCCCGTCGGGGAGGACCTCAACGAGTGGCTGGCTGTCAACAGTAAATCCTTTGATCCTTGCTTTCAGTTCTTCAGGTCTCCGCGTGTTTTTACAACTTCAGGTCCTTTGTTTAAACAGTAAGATCGATGCAGTAGGAAACAAGTCTCAAGTCTGAATTTGATGACCATGATGTTCTCGTTCTGTGGCAGCATCATACTTCTCAAACTATTTTTTGTTTCGTTGCTATATTTTGCCTTGAGGAGTTGAGGCCTGAAGGTACTCAAGTTTCTAGTGCACACTAACTTGTGCTTGTGTTGTGATGGCAGCTGTTGACTTCTTCAACCAAGTGAACATTCTGTACGGCACGCTGATGGAGTTTTGCACGCCAGCTACCTGCCCGACCATGTCAGCCGGACCAAAGTACAGTGTCTTTCTTCTTCGTATCCACAAACACAGTCCAATAAACAGCTAGCTAGTTTAAGAATGAATCTGTCATCAGAAAAGTATGACACAGCAAACTGTCTGATGAAAGCGAAATCTTCGCAGGTATGAGTACAGGTGGGCTGATGGAGTCAAGATCAGGAGGCCTATCGAGGTGTCCGCGCCGAAATACGTGGAGTACCTGATGGATTGGATAGAAGGCCAGCTCGACGATGAAAACATATTCCCTCAGAAGCTTGGTAATTAGTTTGTTCGCTGTAAAGTACAGTACCTGAAACTGCATCTTGATTTGGACCTTTTTATAGTCTGATCATGTGTTCTGGTTCCAAATTCTGATACCATAGGGGCTCCTTTCCCTCCCAACTTCCGTGACGTGGTCAGGACGATCTTCAAGCGTCTCTTCAGGGTGTATGCGCACATATACCACTCGCACTTTCAAATGATTGTGAAGCTCCAGGAAGAGGCACATCTCAATACTTGCTTCAAGCACTTCATGCTCTTCACGTTGGTAATTTCTCGATCCACTTGTTTGTCATATTTCCAGGGTAATTGATTAAAGAAACTAGTAATTTTTTTCTATACACAAAACAAAAATTTATAAAAAAACAACAAGTCCCTTTTAAGCATCGACTCAAGCAAAATATCTCTCTTTCCTATTTAGTATTTATTTACCTATCTAATTATTTATTTATACTTATTATTATGTTTCACCGTAAGTAGGCTCTTAAATGATTTGGTACTCCTTTTATTCTAAGAATAAAAGAATTGATATCCCTGGAAGATGTTAATGGGTTCGATACAATTTGCTAGACTTGTTACATCTTCCAGCGTATGGTAACCTTCCTTTATTTTTGACAAAGATAGTCTTTTCGACATTCTTGCTTTGTTGATTATGGCATTTGCCTATTTGCCGAAGTTTATATATCATGCTTCCCACCTCACGTTTTAAAGATTAGTTGGGCATATATTCAAAGTAGATAGCTTTTACTTGTTGACTTTCTCTCTCATTAAAGCTAAAAAAATTGAGTTTGGCAGCAAATCAAGTTTGTTCTGGCTGCAGCTAGCACTGAACAGTAGGCTGCAAACCATCTTTCCATGTATTACGAGAGAAGATAGCTGCCTTTTTGGGTTCAATGATTCAATAGTTCAAATACTTTTGCCCTGCCCTCTCTTTTTAGCTTGTTTCTTTAGCAGTTGTGATGCATCATTCAGCACGCAAAGACTTGTTTGGGTGGGACAGACTAACATTCGATTATAATTTACAAAAATAAAAAAAACATTCAAATAGTCGCATGTCTTCTTTATTATAATGATGGCCAGCTGTCAAACACTAATCTGAACTTAGTGCCTGACAGCTCGTATGAAGCATTAATTAGTTGATTCGTCCTGATTAGTGGATTATTTAGTAGGGAGTTGAGTAGATTTTGCTGTAATGCAGTTAGTATATGCAATACTGAAAATCTTCATCTGAAAGATGGCAATGTTGCAAATGTTTGTTACTGCAAATTAATGCGACTCGTTTTTGTCCTGCAGGAATTCCGGCTGATCGACAGGGCAGAGCTGGCTCCTCTCAGCGAGTTGATTGACCCCATAATACTTGGGTGCTAAACCAGACAGAGCTCTGATGAGGCCTAGCAGCGTAGAGAGATTTCTTCTTTTTAAATTTTGTCTCTCCTGTTTAATTTTATCATTTTGGATGGAACATCTCCATTTACATTTTGGAAGCATAGGCTGGCAGTTCGCGAGCCAGATGTGTTCCTTAGCGGCCGCTGATTGCAACATGCATGATTAGTGAAAAATGGAGTAATGTTTGATCCGCAGCTGCTGGGTGCCTGTTCTGTTTATTGCAGCGGATCTTCTAATAACACCACCTGGAAGGCTGGAACACCTGGAACATGTGGTTAGCAACTTTCAAGCTGACAAAAGAAAAAAAAAAGAAAAGAAAAGATGACTTGGGCCAACGGTTTGGGCCTGAACTTAGCCCAATTTTGGACGAGTGGTAAGCCGGAATTCCTATGTATCTTCCGGAAGATTTGATTCTCATGTATCTTCCACTGTTTGAGATTTGTGCGACTGTAGTTTAGTGGCTGAGATTTATTCAAACCGCAAATAAGGTGGAACGGGCACGCATGCACCCAGCGGCACAGCGGGGGATCACAGCATGTGAGTGACAACGCGAAAGGAGGCGGCGGATGCAAGTTCCAAACTTCAATCGTTTATTTCTCTTAAACTATATGTCCAAATTAAAATCGGTTTGAACCACAGTGTTCATTAGAATTAATGCAACGAAATGAGATCCAATATGTTATTTTTATTTTTTGTTTTATGGTTTCAACATTTTGATATACTAGTTCAATATTTTTAATATATTGTTTCAACATTTGTAATATACAATTTCAACATTTTTTGAAAAATATATAATTAATTTTCCCAAAGTGTTGAATTAGTTTTGTAAAAATATGTGAATTGGTTTGGTAAAAATGTTGAATCTGCTTTTACAAGGATTAGAGTAGAAAATGTAAGAAAATATAAAGAGAAAATGAAAAAGTTATTTCTGTGCTGACAATAGGGCTGCGACGAGAATTGATGTTTTGTTTTGCAGATTTCAAACTTATTCTCTCTAACGCTACAACCAAATTCAATTTCATTTAGACCACAACGCATCTTAGAATTTGTTTAACAAAATGAGATCTAATATGTATATATTTTTATTTTTAATAAATGTCAACATTTAAATGTACTGCTTTAATATTCTAGATATACTATTTTAAAATTAGTGTATAAAATTTTAAACTTGTTTATTCGAATTGTTTATTTGAAATGTTGAACATGTTTTTTGAAATGTTGAACCTTTATTTCCAAAAGAGTCAATCCATTTTTGGCCATCGAACTATCATCTCGATTTGGTTTTGGACCCCTGCCATAGAAGACCCTACCGGTTAGAGGCCGACCAAGTACCCCCTGCCATAGAAGGCCCTACTGGTTAGGGTTGGGGATTGTTGGGGGCGACTCCGTCCTAACGGGTGCAGAAGGTTGGTGGGTTTGGGGGCAACACGTACCCCCTGCCATAGAAGACCGTACCAGTTAGGGGTCGACCAAGTGCCCCCTGCCATAGAAAACCCTACTGGTTAGGGTTGGGGATTGTTGGGGGGCGACTCCGTCCTAACGGGTACAGAAGGTTGGTGGGTTTGGGACGACACGTACCCCCTGCCATAAAAGACCCTACCGGTTAGGGGCCGACCAAGTACCCCCTGCCATAGAAGGCCCTACTGGTTAGGGTTGGGGATTGTTGGGGGGCGACTCCGTCCTAACGGGTACAGAAGGTTGGTGGGTTTGGAGGCGACACGTACCCCCTGCCATAGAAGACCATACCGGTTAGGGCCGACCAAGTACCCCCTGCCATAGAAGACCTTACCGGTTAGGGTTGGGGATTGTTGGGGGGGGGGAGGGGCGACTCCGTCCTAACGGGTACAGAAGGTTGGTGGGTTTGGGGACGACACGTACCCCCTGCCATAGAAGACCCTACCGGTTAGGGGCCGACCAAGTACCCCCTACCATAGAAGGCCCTACTGGTTAGGATTGGGGATTATTAGGGGGCAACTCCGTCCTAACGGGTACAGACATTCATGCATTCATGCTATCTTTGGCTAGAGGGACATATCAACCATTCATGCTTGCCTATCCGCATTGCAACCGTTTCAACATTCGAGAGTTTGAGATTTGCTTTGTACCGGTTCCCAAGCAGATATTCGGGTTTCTTTTCAGTTATCTATGAAGTTACATTTTCATATCACTATAATTTTGTGCTCATTTTGACATTACATTTCACAGATATGATTCAGGTATTTTTGCACTTAACTTTATGCAGACATACAATGGAAAGACCGTCCAGAAAATTTCAAATGTATGTCTGATAACTTGACTCATGCAGGTTTATCATTAGATGAATATTAGTTGAACAAATATAACCTTATTCTTCTTTGCTGGATAGGCTGATTTATTACCTTTGCGTTAGAAGTTTCTATTTCAATTATTGTCATACAAGTACAACAAGTTCGCTACCATTTTTATTGAGATGCTGATCTAGTTGTTGTCATGCAATTCGATGGCTAAATACAGGTTTGTAACTTTTTTTGTGTTATCAACATTTGTTTTGATAGTATTTCAACATCTTCAACATTATTCCTGCTCATGCAACTTCATGCCTAGTTTCAATTTGGTAACATTTTTTGTTGTTGTACACAACATTTGTTATAACAGTATTTCAACATTTCAAACACTTTACTAAAACTAGGTTCAACTTTATTTGTGTAATGTTCAACATATCTATATGTACATTTCAACTTTACTATGTTTAATGTTCAACATTGTTGTATTCATTAAGAATGGAAATATTGAACATTTCTTGTTTTGTAATGCTCAAAGTCACAATAAAAATTGACACAATGATTTACATTTGGAGCATTATTTCATTGTTAACAGGTTCTTGCTACACTACTTGCTGATAAGTTGCTGTGGAAGATCAGTTGTCAAAGAAAATGTTACATTAGAACTAGATTATATTACCTGTAATTTGTACTCTGAAATCTGAAGCTACAGAATGTTAAGTTTATTTACAAATTTGCAACTTGCAACTTTATTTTGTGAGTTGGTACCCACCCGTTATGTTTCCCACTTAGAACCACGTACCCAGCAAAAAAAATTAAAGGCAGCCAAAAATTTTTACGCGCGTAGTTTTGAAACCCAGCGTTGAAACGCTCGCGTCAAAAAAGTCAGGTGCACCCGGAACAGAACGGAAACGAACGCTCACGTCAAAAAAGTCTAGAGCGCCCGGAACATAACGGAAAAATGAACGGACGTAGGTGTTTTCTAGTATTTAGTATTTGGGCCTTTATAACTACTAACGGGCTTTATAGATGATTTGCTTATATGCCTTCCGGTAGACATATAGGAGCCCCCGTGGTAAGCTGGGCTGGCGGCTACACGCTGTGGCTAATATGTGCACCTTGTGAGCGCCAAAGCAGCCGGTTTTAGCTGATGAAAACTTGAGAGCGTTGTTATAATCAAGATCTAATCCAGCCTGCTACACCCACCAGTCATGAAAAATGTGATGACTTTAGACATGGTAATACTGTCATATATTTTTACAATTTTACGAATGCCTTATCTGTTTTCTGCCCTCGGTTCAAGGGTTTATACGGGTCCGTCACCAGTCCACGAAAACAAGTTTCAGCGGTCAGTTTTATTTAGCAGACGGCTACAGGTCCGCAAGATCAGTTTACCGAGCTTTCGGCGTTACTATCGATACACCAAAATGCCAGTAATTAGTAATCTTATCACATTTTTTGTCAGTACATTGTACCCACATGACTTCATAGATTGACTTGGAGATGATAGTAACCTGCTGTCCTGAACTCCAAGAGACAAGACTAGGTCCCAAAAATGCAACAAAACCTCTGTTATATTTCCTATCATCTAATCTAAACAGCCCACCTAGTTGGCACCAGAATGGCTGCCAATGAGGTGCTTGATCAATAGAGGGGTGCTAGAATGATTGGAAATTGTCTGGATTTTGATTTTTATCTTTATCTTAATGCATATGAGTAATGCAACTCTATCCACAGGACCGGTGCTGCAGCCCCGACAGCACCGGCCCTGGCTCCGCCCCTGTTGGCACCAGAGAATGCACTTTCAAGTGTGTTGAACTGTTGATACTTGATAATGATCTTTGAATCTTGAGACCTATGCTAGTCAGAACTTAAAAGTATCTCAGAATTCTCTTCATTTCAGTCCAATGAAGAGCGGTAGGCATATGTAGATATTAACATGCCTTACTCATAAGAAAGAAATATCAGGGCGTGTCAACATTAAGTATTGTAATGCTCCAACTATACTCTTATATTGGGTTGCATCATTTGGACCCAAACTTGACAAAGGACTCTTAGCTAGTTTATAATTGGTCATGCCGACTTGCTTCGGCACATCAAATTGTTTACTTCTCTTGTGTTAGGAGAATCCCTTCGTGCACCTTATTCACTTCAATCCATAGGCAATAATGCAACTCTCCAAGGTCCTTTAGGGTAAACTCCAACTTAAGATCTTTGAGTAATGCTAAAGTAGCATCCTGGGACAAGCTGGTAACAATGATGTTGTCCACATCGCCAAGATAGTAAAGAGATCATTCCTCCCCCTTTGCTAAGGAATAAGACTGACATGTTTGCCTTTGACAGTTGAAATCTTAGGCTTCATAGCTCCATGCTAAGACGAGAGTACTAGACACGCGGCACTTACTTCAGCCCATAGAGTGCTTTTATCCATGTTGCAAATATAATTTTGTTGCTTCTTGTATTCCTCATGAACACTTATTCTTCAAGAACACCATGAATAAACACGTTGTATGCACATTGAGTTAATGAAGATTCCATCCATTTGAGATTGCAATAGATAACCAAAGTAGTAGTTGCCTTTTGTGGGACTGAAGGTGTACTCATAATCAATATCATACCCCTGCTTGAAGTTTTTGGCAGGTAACCATGCTTTATACATGTCAGTTATCCCATAATGCTTCCTTTTGATTTTGTATATCCACTAATTGTCAATGATATTTGTCCCCGTGTAGCGGTACTAAATACCATGCCTTTTTCTTGATAGGAGCACTATAGTAAAGGTCCATTACTAGCTTGTTTCTAGTTGTCATCTCCTAAAGTTTCATCCAAGGTACTAGGTTCATATGTAACATCAAATCAATCTTGTTGTACCTGATGGTGCCGTTGATGTAGGTTTTAGGCCATCGGATTCCGTCCTACACGCGGGTTCGCTGATGGTACGCCTCATTTACTACTTCGGTAGTTGGCACCACCGAATGATATATGACTCTGCACTTGATCCTGCTCTAGAGGTCAAGAAGGATCTTGTCTCCCTTGTAAAGACAACACCGGCAAGCGGGGATGCCCCCTCCCTCCGCCCCACAAAATCCTGGGGAATCAAACTTGATTGCATGGAGTGGGTTGATTCGGTTAAAAGTGTTTTAGTGTTTTATTTATATTTGGTCATAAATACTATAAATTGTGTTATCGTCTATCTTCACTATCACTACTAACGTCATTGTTACTGGCCCATTCTTAGAATTCATGCCGGCGGTTCCTATTAATCGACAAAATTTCAGTTAATAGTCATCTTATCACCTTTTTTAATGTTCAGAAGAGACAAAATTAGATAACATTTACCTGTTAGATATGTTTGCCCATAAACGCCATTGTAACCATCTTACCGAATATCTCTATCTTTACTTCTTATCCATCATTTTTGGAACTTCTCCAAATGTACGAAAGAGACAAAATTAGATAACGTTTGCTTCTTAAATATGTTTGCTCCGTGCTTGGTTATAAACACAGTTGTAAGTTGTAACCGTCTTTTTGACTATCTCTACCGTTAGTATGTTATCTCATAGGTATTGGCCCATCCGCAAAATTCTTGTTGCCAACATTCGTCAATAGAGCCAAATTCTTTCTTTTAGCATATCTAGTTTAAGAAACGCATGAAAATTACTTCAATTTTGTATTCTACGGATGTCCTATCTATTTTCTACCACCGACTCAAAATTATATGGCTCGGCACATAGAGTATATTCCTAGAAAATAATGTGTATAACATGTCATATTCGTTCTTAATGGCTACACGCATATATTTGCTTTATTAATCTACTATCAGCTCTGCTATCTCCCTCCTCAACAAACCTCCACGAGAAATTACTGTTATGTACACAGCTAGCAATGAACTACATCTTAACACTAGTGCTATCATGAAAATTGAAAAATACTTGGAGTCACGAGTCCACTGCGGTTTTTTTTACCTCCTGTTTTGCTCGTTCCTTTCCCTCAAAAAATGGGCCTTTTCACCAGCAACAGAAACTGTCCAGCTTTTCTTTTACCTGTTTGTCTTGTCAGGCAAGGGATGCTTCCTTGAAAAGCATGTAGCTACCTTTATTTCCTTGCAACGCCAAAACTCTCCCAGGAAAGCTCACAAAAAGAGTTATGAAAAAACAGCAAGGCTCCGGAACTTAGCCAGGCAAGGCACAGCCTACAGCTGGTCGATCGCTGTGCGTCACCATCAGCACGGCTCACTCTCTCTTTTTCTCTCCTCTTCTTGAGATATCGATGATGGCGACCGTATCCTTGTACGCCACCCCCCTGTGTGCGCGGGTATATATAGCGTATAGGGGACTCAGACCTTCGGCTCATCAGCAACGACTGTCACTACTCACTACTGCTTTGGCGACTGCTGAGCCGGAAGAGATCAGAAGAGAAGATGAGCTTCGTCCTTGCCCCCAGCAGCAGCAGGTTAGGTCGTTAGGAGATCGATGGCAATTCTCTCTCTCTCTCTCTCTCTCTCTCTCTCTCTCTAAGTAGATTTTGATGCCTAGCGTTCTATCTCTCTTGGCTGACAATGGCCTCTGTTGGTGTGGATGGCACTCGCGCAGGCTCCAGAGGACCTTCAACTTCAAGCCAAAGAAGAGGGCACATTCCGGGAACAAGGTACACTCAGGAGCTGTGTAACCCATGTCGCGCGAGAATTTCTTATGAGTTCTCTTATCATATGTCGTGAGTGTGGGCTTTATTTCTCCGAATTAGAACACACACTTGCCGATGTGGTTTTCTCAGAATTTAATATCTCCATAGGAGAAACTATGCACGCACATACAGGATAGAGCATCGTGCTCTGGAGCCCATTCTGGTTATGCATGCATGTTGTAGGGCGTGGTTGGTTGTGGTGCCAACATCGGGCCACGATGGTCGGTCAATACAGGCCCGAAGTAGCTAGGCAAGTAGCCAGATCTAGATCGTGCAGTGTTTGTTTGGTTTTATTGTTGGTCATGCACGAGACAAGCTCTTGTTAGGATGAATACGACATGTATCAAAGTTCTTCTAGGTGGTTGACACGTGGGCCTCTGCGCCATGCATGCATGCGCCAAGCAATCCTGCTCGTGAGTGAAGCTCAAACTTTTGCGTACGAGGGGAGCCAGGATGGAGGGGAAAATGAATGGACGGGTGCAAGAAAATATATGACATATTATGCATATTATTTTCTAGGAATAATGTCATATTCTTAATGTTGTGCTGCCCATTCATTCTCCATGAGAAATGAATGGGCGGGTGCAAGAAAATATATGACATGTTATACATATTATTTTCTAGAAATAATGTCATATTCTTAATGATGTGCCGTACATTCATTCTCCATGTGCATTCTCGTCGTTTGGTTGCGCTGACCCATCCTGTGCCAGACGGGGGTTACCTTCGTCACCGTCACCCAACCAATCGTGCCCTATAGTGATAAAATTTCGCCTGTTGTTAATTGTTACCCGTATATATTTGCTTCCTTATTAGAGAGGTCTTGTTGCCTATACAGCTAAGGACTGAACTCAATATAACACTGGTGTTATCCTGAAAAAATAGATGGAGATGAATCCACTGTTCCAAATGGCTTTTTCACTAGCAACTGAAACAGTGCAGCTTTTCTTTTAGCCTTTTGTCTTGTCAGTCAGGGGACGGGCTGTATCCTTGAAACGCATTTAGCTAGCTTTCTTGTAACGCAAAACTACAAGGCTCCGGAACTTAGCTCCATCACGCGTTTGTTTTCTCACAACTACTATATGCTTTGCGTGCATCGATCTCTAGTCGTTTCAAAAAAAAAATGTATGCTCGATTCTTATTATAAAGTAAAAGTTTGTGACTATTTCCAGGGTATTCAGTTGAAGATGCACATTGACAAAACTCTCGGCCAGGGTGACCTGCGAGAGGCGGTCCGTCTGCCCATCGGGGAGGACCTCAACGAGTGGCTGGCTGTTAACAGTAAATTCTACTTCCTCTATTTTTTAATAGATGTCGTATTAAGTTTGTCCTAAGTCAAAGTTATAAAACTAACTTTGACCATACTTATAGAAAAATATAATAATATTTATCATACCAATAATATGTACTATTGCAATATATTCTATGGTGGATTCTAAAAGAAACAAATATATGGTATTATAAATGTTACTATATTTTTCTAGAAATTTGGTCAAAATTGAACAACTTTGACTTAGGACAAATCTAATACGACATGTAAAAAAACCCGAAGGGAGTAGATCCTCGATTTCAGTTCTTAATCCATCATGTTCAGAAATTGAACACATTAGCTGATTAGGAACAAGCCATTAATGGCCATGATCTGTGCAGTGCTATGATGGGTTGCTCTTGTTCAGTGCTTTAGTTGATGTGTTGATGGGCACTCCAGTTTGTAGTGTACTCCTACGTCTTACTTATATTGTGATGGCAGCTGTTGACTTTTTCAACAATGCGAGCATGCTGTACAGCACCCTGATGGACTTCTGCACACCAGCTACCTGCCCAAAAATGACAGCTGGACCAAAGTATATACTCTGTCTTTTTCTTCTTCTTGTTCATACTATCTCCGTTCTTAAATATATGACACTATTGACTTTTTTCCTTTGTTTGACTATTCGTCTTTTCTACAAATATTTATGCAAAAACATAGGTCTATGTGTTAAATCCAAAGTACTATTGATATTAGATGTATTGTTACCCATTTTACTTTATTTAACAAACTAACTAATGAAATATTGTTGGTCAAATTTGAATTAAAAAGTCAATAGTGTCATATTTATGAATGGAGGGAGTAATTAATTTATACTCACAAATATGAAATAATACAATCAGACTGAAAATCATAAAAGGATCTGTCAAACTGTCATAGAAGGAAGTGCCACACTGCAAACTGTCTGATGATGAAAATGAATTCTCCATAGGTATGAGTACAGGTGGGCTGATGGACTCAAGGTCAAGAGGCCTATCGCGGTGTCTGCACCAAAGTACGTGGAGTGCTTGATGGACTGGATAGAAGCCCAGCTGGACGATGCAGCTGTATTCCCGCAGCAGTTTGGTAATTTGTTTGTCCATATTCCAAAGTGTATACACAACACTTAAAAAAAGGTGCATAATGTGATGATAATGTGTTTGTCTTTATAGTCTGATAATGTGTTTTGGTTCATTGCAAAGTGTATACAACACTTAAAATAAAAGCTGCATAATGTATACAACACTTAAATAGCTGCATAATGTATACAACACTTAAAAAGCTGCATAATGTATACAACACTTAGCAGTTTGGTCTTTATAGTCTGATAATGTGTTTTGGTTCGAAATTATATTTGTGATGCCAATAGGGGCTCCCTTCCCTCCCAACTTCCTTGATGTCATCAAGACGATCTTGAAGCGCCTCTTCAGGGTGTATGCGCACATCTACCACTCGCATTTTCAGACGATTATGAACTTCGAGGAAGTGAAGCATCTCAATACTTGCTTCAAGCACTTCATTCTCTTCACAATGGTAATTCTCTATCTACACGAAATAGCACTTCAGGGATCCTTTTGTCACTGCAAATTAATGCACCATTTTTTGTCCTGCAGGAATTCCAGCTGATCGACAGGGCAGAGCTGGCTCCCCTCGACGAGTTGATCGAGCCCATAATGCTTGGGAGCTAACCAGAGAGACTACAGTTTGATGTCCCCAGCGAGTTTTGTCTCTCCCGTTCACTGTGATCATTCCGGATGGAACATCTCTATATTTACATTTTGGAACTTGTTTGGTGAAAATGGAATGTTGGTTGTTCTGTTAATTGCTAAGCGCTGTTGTGGATATCCGTGGATCATATCTAGTTTCAAACGACATCAGTTCTGGACAAATTCCGACTGTTAGGCTAACAGTTTGGGTCTTAATCCACTGCCACTACTAAGAAAATATGGCATCCATCCAAGGGAAAAAATAACACATCAGTACTATAGATATAAATAGGTTCAACCCCTAGCCCGCGTACGCAAAATTGGGTACCGGGTGAAGACTCCACCCGGTACTAAAAGTGGCCCATTAGTACCGAGCAGTAGCTCCACCCGGTACTAATATGTCTTGGACACATTAGTACCGGATGGTACCTCCGCCCGGCACAAATGTCTTAGACACATTAGTACCGAGTGGTATCTTCACCGGGTACTAATATGCCTACCATTAGTATTGGATGGAAATTGCCCCCGGTACAAACGCTCTCAGCAAAAATCCTCGCGAGCCTATCTCTCTCTGTCACTCTCTTCCACACATGCATACCCTATTCTCCTCCCCACCTTATCCTCATGATCTCTCTCTATTTCTTCTTCTTCCCTCTTGCTCTCACCTCACTCTTTCTGATGTGGATCGGAGGCGGCCCCGCAGTGCGGCGCGGCGCGAGCGGGGCTAGTGTTGCCCCGGCACGGTCCCGGCGCGGGTGTGGGAACGGCCGGGGAGGCTCGGTGCGGCCTGGGCTATGGGCGACGTGGCCACGACCGGGCGGGCCGCCGCCAAGCCTGGTGGGCTCCGCTGCCGGCAGTGGTGAGTTTGCGGAGTCATTCGAGAGATGTGAATGTATCGATGAATGTGTTTACTGATTCGAGATTTGTGTGCTCGATCTTTGGATGTATTGATTGATTCGAGGGTTGTGTGCTTGACTTGATGAATTTTGTGAGCTCGATTTGAGAAATTTGCTGTGAGCTCGACTGTTGAATTTGGGAGTTGTGTGCTCATGGGATGTTGGTACTGGTAAGCACGCGGGGGAGCACTGCCACCAGGATAGCGCGGGGCGCGTCGCCGCTGGCTGCGGGCGAGCGCGAGCGAGGCTGCCGGCCCCTGGGAATTTATTTTGTTAATGAAAATACAGTCTTTAGTACCGGGTGGAACAACAGGTGACCCAGTATCGGACGCCCCCTCCTCCCGGTACTAAAGGGTTGCCACCTGATACTGATAGTGCTGTCACACCCGATTTTGAGAACAAAATCGAATGCATCACATATGTGTGCCAGGATCAGTTCATCACACACATGCTGACTTCATCAGTGTACATATCACAAGACCATGTTCGAAAAGTAAAGAAATTACATAACATAGTACACTCACGATAGTTCGACACAAATGTCTTACACGCACACCGAATAACTAAGCGGAACAGCTTCTGGGCTCCATCCACAGGCTATCAACTGGTTGACGCGCCTAGATCTCGTCGTAGTCACTGTAGTACTCCACTTCAGGGTTGACTTCTGATCAGCAGGTATTTAGCAAGGATGAGTACACTTATGGTTGGTACTCAGCTAGTGGGGGAAATATGCAAGGCCATCAAAGGGGTTCAGGCTCAAGCGGTTAGCACTTTTAGTTGGTCAAGTTTTATTAGCAAGCACCTATTTACTAGGTATAAGTTTATACCAACCCAAATTAAGTATAAAGTATACCAAAAGTATCCATCCAAGACCCAGAACCACAGATTAGATCATGTTTGAGTTCAATTATCATGTGAGGGTCCAAGCCGCTCTTAACCGTGAGCACGGCTGATATATCAGTTTTACACTCTGCAGAGGTTGTACACTTTACCCACAACTAGTGTTCCCTTGTTCGCCTGGGTTTGCAAAGCCCTTAAACACTTCCTTTGGTGAGTGGCGAGGGTTCACTACGAAGCCTTTACAAAGACCTAAGCATTAACTAGTGGCCCGCTAGAGTTTCAGCAACGGTGAGGTCCATAACCCTCCCTAGAGAGGACGTATCTTAGCAAAGAATACTCCTACAAGAGGACCGAGCTATGACCCCTTCACCGGCCCCAAAGGAAGTAACAACATAAATGAAATCATGATTAATTGAGTAACCAAGTAACAGAACCAACCCAAGTTTAAGCAAGCTAAGCATTGATCTATCCAAAAGGTAGCCAGGTGGTTCAAGGTTCAAGGTAAAAAGATTCTAGTCATGTCCTAAATAGGATTCCCATCAAAATTAATGCATTGCAGTAAAGTAAAAATGTAATTAATGAATGTAAATGGGACAAAAGAGTAATCATGAAGAGGGAGGCCACTTGCCTTCCTCAAACTGTTGCGGGTCTTCTTCAAAGTGTTGCTGCTCTTCCCCTTCTTCGAACGGCACGCTCTCTAACGATCAAACAAAGCAACACAACAACATAAATAAAAACAGTACACCAAACAGTACTAAAAGTACAGAACATGCATTCTAAACTAAAGAGCATGCAGAGACGAACGCGTGGACACTAAAATCGCCTAAATCGGATTTAAAACGACGAAGTTACACTAGATACAAGGTTGCAGGGGCCTATATGCAATAACAACTATGTTTGCGCACTGTTTTGAAAGAAATCGAGGGCATAAACATAATTTTATATAAGAACTAAGGGTCTAACATGCTAAAAGACAGAGCAGGGACTGCGGGTTCAAATATTCCAGAGTTCAGGGGCCTAAACTTGAATTCTAAGGGCATATATGTAATTACTTTGCACTGGATCAGGACTGCGGGCTGAAAATTAAAAAGAACAGGGGCTCTTAAGCAAGTTTCACAAGCTCTGGACGGCGGGTTTGATTAATCAAAAGCTCAGGGGTCAAAACAGATAAACCGAGGGCATATATGTGAATATTTTGTACTGAGTTTGGACTGCGGGTTGAATAAAGAAAAGCATGGGGGCTCTTAAGCAAAAATGACAGGGGCGGCCGGTCTGACCCGGGTTGACCGGTATCTTCGGGCTGATCCGGGCCGTCGGATCGTGGATGAGCGGCGCAGGGCGTTTTGGGCGGCCGACGGCGACTGCGCGCGGCGGCGCCGCCGTGAGCGCGGCGCGAGCTCGCCGGAGCAAGGCCTAGCGCGCGCTACAGAGCACTAGGACGCGAACAAATAGCATGGGGAGCAACTACGGGGCATGGCGAGCTCACCAGAGAGGTTCTCGAGGTCGATTGAGGGTCGGAGGTGGGTCGGCGGTGGACGGCGGCGGAAAAGGTTCGGTCGCACGGTGGAGAAGGGGTTCCGGCGTCGGCTTCAACTCCTTGGCGTCGAGATTGAGCTCCGGGGGATCCTTAGCACGAGAGAGCAAGACAGAGAGGGTCAAGGGAGGCCCGGGCAAAGGGGAAATCGGGCGGCGGCGATGCACTACCTTGGCACGGCGGCGGCGAGCTCCGGTGGTGGACGACAAGCGCAAATGCGGAGGATTTTTGGGTGGTTTGCGTGTGTGTGCGCGAGGAGAAGCTCGTGCGAGCTTTAT
>CM014278.1:94183064-94198764 GCA_004135705.1 Alloteropsis semialata | reverse complement strand
GAGTCATAACCATCCCGAGTGCGAGGCAAACCCACTATAAAGTCCATGCCAATTTCTTCCCATTTCCACTCGGGTATCTTCAGTGGCTGTAACAGACCTGCTGGCCTTTGGTGTTCTGCTTTCACTCTCTGACAGACATCACACAAAGCCACATGAGTTGCTACGTCTCTCTTAAGACCATACCACCAATATTTCTCCTTCAAATCCTGGTACATCTTAGTACTACCGGGGTGAATAGAATAGACAGTATCATGGGCTTCCTTCAGAATTAGCTCACGAAGACGGTCATTGTCAGGTACACAGATTCTTTTCCTGAACCAAACTGTCCCTTGATCATCTTCAGTGAAATCTGTCATTTTCCCAAACCAATCAAGTTCTTGATCTCCTTGATCTTAGCATCTGTCAACTGACCTTGCCTGATTTCTTGCTCGAGAGTGGGTTCAATCTCCATAGTCATTGCTTCTGAGTTATATAGAATTCCAAGATTGAGTCGTTCCATTTCCCAACACAATTCTTGAGGCATCAGTCGAGCTATAGCCATGTTAGCTTGACTCTTCCGACTCAAAGCATCTGCTACGACATTTGCCTTGCCTGGGTGATACTGAATATCCAGGTCATAGTCCTTTATCAACTCTAACCATCTGCGCTGTCTGAGATTGAGATCTCTCTGAGTGAAGATGTACTTCAGGCTTTTATGATCTGTGAATATCTGACACTTATTCCCAATCATATAGTGTCTCCAGATCTTCAAGGCGTGCACAATAGCGGCTAACTCCAAGTCATGAGTTGGATAGTTCTGCTCATGTTTCCTCAACTGTCGAGAGGCATAAGCCACCACTCTTCCTTCTTGCATCAGCACACAACCAAGACCGAGACGGGAAGCGTCACAGTAAACATCGAACCCTTTGTGTATATCTGGCATTATCAACACTGGGGCTGTGGTTAACCTCTTCTTCAATTCCTCAAAGCAATCCTGACAAGCTTCATCCCATTTGAACGCTCGTTTCTTTTCCAACAAGGAAGTAAGCGGTTTCACGATCTTAGAGAATCCTTCAATGAATCTGCGGTAGTATCCCGCTAATCCAAGGAAACTCCTGATTTCGGACACATTCTGAGGTGGTTTCCAATTCAACACATCTTGAACCTTGCTGGGATCAACTGCTATACCTCCGTCGGTGATGACATGTCCGAGGAAAGCAACTTCTTTCAACCAGAATTCACACTTGCTGAGCTTAGCATACAACTGATTCTCCCGAAGCTTCTGCGGTACTAACATGAGATGTTTCTCATGTTCTTCTTCATTCCGAGAGAACACCAAGATGTCATCGATGAATATCACTATGAACTTGTCAAGATAATCCATGAACACCTTGTTCATCAAGTACATGAAGTATGCTGGGGCATTGGTCAATCCAAAGGACATCACTGTATACTCAAACAACCCATATCTGGAGGTGAATGCTGTCTTGGGGATGTCTTCAGGTCGAATCCTCAACTGGTGATATCCTGATCGCAGATCGATCTTGGAAAACACCTTAGCACCTCTCATCTGATCGAACAGATCTTCAATTCTGGGCAGAGGATACTTATTCTTGATGGTAGCATCATTGAGGGCTCTATAATCAACACACATTCTTCTAGTGCCATCCTTCTTATCAACAAAGATGACAGGGGCTCCCCAAGGTGATGAGCTAGGACGGATATATCTTTTTCCTAATAGCTCTTCTATTTGTTTCTTTAATTCACATAGATCCTTAACATCTAACCTATAAGGTCTTTTGAATATAGGTGCTGTGCCAGGTAAGAGATCAATACGGAACTCAATGTCGCGGTCAGGTGGCATACCTGGTAAGTCCTCCGGGAAGACATCGGTGTACTCATTCACAACTCTGGTCTCCTCCAAAGGTGTTCCCTTGACTTGGTTCACGGTTGCCACATCCTTGGATGACATGTTTGCCACGAACTCAACTTGATCTCCGTTGGGACTGGTCAAGAGCACTGATTTCTTGGCACATTGGATAACTCCTTTGCATCTGGCTAACCAATCCATCTCGAGAATCACATCGATTCCACTAGACTTTAACACTATCAGTTTTGCTGGAAAATCTACACCCATGATTTTCAGACTCGCCCGCGGGCATAAGTGAGTAGCCTTCATCTCATTGCCCGGGGAACTAACTAATAGTGTTTCCTTCATAAGGCTCATAGGTATATTATGCTTTTCCACAAATTGCACAGTAATGAAAGAATGTGAAGCTCCAGAATCAAACAAAACTGATGCAGGTTCAGAGTTGACGAGAAACGTACCGAGCACAACATCTTGAGCATCCTGGGCTGACTCAGCGGTGACGTGGTTCACCCGACCACGCATGGAGTTCTGCTGGCCCTTGTTGCCCTGAGGTTGCTGATTCCCATTGCGAGCTTGTGGAGCCTGTGGACCATTGGGCCTCTGACCCTGGGAGTTCTGCATGTTGCGCTTGGGGCAGTTATTGGCATAGTGCCCCACATCTCCACACTTGAAGCAGCCGTTGGGTGGGCGCGGAGCAGCATTGTTGTTGTTGTTCCCGCTGTTACTGCCATTGCGCACTTGAGCGCCTGGGGGACCACCAGACCTAATCTGCTGGAAGTTGGGGTTGTTGGGGACCTGCTGGTTGAAGCGCTGGGGCTGCTGGGGTCCACGGTACTGCTGGTTCTGGAAACTTCCGCCTTGTCCTCCAGAGCGGAACTGAGACCCCGGCTGAGAGTTGAAGCGCGGGCGGCTGTTGCTGGACTGTCCCTGAGCCTGGGACTTCCTCTTGAGCTCACCGAGCTCCTTGCGGGTGCCCTCCAGACCAATAGCCTTGTCCAAGAGCTTCTGGAAAGACGGAAAGGTGTGGCTCTGAAGCTGGTACTTGAGTGGACCGATCAGACCGTCCAGGAAACGGTCCTGCTTCTTCTCGTCGTCATCCACCTCATTGGGCGCGTAACGAGACATCTGGATGAACCTGTCCCGGTACTCGCTCACAGACATCTGGCCTTGCTTCAGCGCCAGGAACTCGTTCTTCTTAAGCTTCATCACACCAGCAGGGATGTGGTGTGTACGAAAGCCTTCCTGGAACTCCGCCCAAGTGATGGTGTCGGGGTGAGCATGGGCAGCAGTGTAGGAATCCCACCAGTCAGATGCGGATCCCTCCAAGCGTCCGGCAGCGTACAGGACCCTCTCACGGTCAGTACACTGCGTAATGTCCAACTTCTTGCCAATGATCTTCAGCCAATCATCAGCGTCCAGGGGGTCCGCTAAGTGGGAGTAAGTTGGTGGGTGGTGACTCATGAATTCCCGGTGCCTGTCCCGGGCCTGTGGAGCCATCTGAGGAGCGTGCTGGTTCTGCTGTGCTTGCATGTTGTGCACAGTGTTAGTCAGGTCCTGCAGCAACTGCATCTGGGCTGCCAAGAACTGCTCCATTGCTGGGTTTGGGGGTGGTGCTGGGTTCTGCTGGTTGGCAACGTGAGCACGTCGGACACTGGGGATGTCCTGACCTCCGCCTCTCCTGGTATTTACCATCTGATTGTTAGAAGAATATTTTAGATAAGGTAGATGTGCAGATAAGAAAGAATGAAAAGAACAGAGCCAGAAAAGATATGAAAGAAGGAAAACAGAGCCAAGAAGGAACTAAAACTGACTTTAACTTAATAATTTAAAATGCATTTGTGGCCATCACTCCACAAAGCACAGCATTCAGTACAAGAACTCCAACTCAAACATGGTTCAAACAAACAAAGAAAGATACACATCGTACGTCCTCGCAGGAACGGATCTAACGCGACAACTACTCCTGGCGATCCTCAGCTCCTACAACACCGGTGACGTAGCCTGGCTCTCCGGGGCGAAGCCTCTTGCGCGGGGGTGAAGCGGTGGGGCAGTCCGACTTCGCTGACACCACAGGTGGCGCTTGGCCCGCCAGCTGTGCCTCCAGATGCTTGATTCTGACCATGGCGCTGAACAGCCTCTGGGTAGTGTCCACCAAGTTAGTCGCCATGCGCTCCGTCTCCGTGTTGAGTCCACCAGCAACACGGGCGATGTTGGTGAAGCGGGGCTCCACTCGACCTCCAAGTGGCACGTAGGTGACCTCCGTGCCGCTAGCACGCCTGGGAACGTGGCGGAACTCCGTGACACAGAGCTCTCCACGGTGTGTGTGGCACAGGGACCACAGCGCTCTCCTGGCGGCGCAGCCGACAGAAGCCTCGGAGGTGGAGCAGGGTATGTCGGAGTCGTGGATCTTCACCGTCTTGTACAATCCGGGGGTCGAGGTCTCCTCCCGGATGTGGACCCGGGTGACGAAGAAGTCCGGAATCCCGATGTTGGTGATCCGCTGCGTCTCGTAGAGTGGCTTGACGTTGTTCCCCAACTCAAGCAGTACCTCCACCAGCATCTTGGGGAAGACACCAGGCTCCTCGACGGAAGTCTCGAACCCATAGGTTGCTCTCACAACCTCAGGCTCTCGAACAGGCACCTCGTTCTGGCCAACACCAGAAGCGTCGTCCTGCGGTGCGTCGTCGACGGGAGCGTCGTTCTGCTGTCCCCCAACAGCAGGCGCTGGCACGTCCTGGGGAGCACAGGTGCAGGGACCTCCACGGCAGCAGGGGCAGGGACCTCCACAGCAACAGGTGCAGGGGCCTCCACAGCAGCAGGGGCAGGGACCTCCACAGCAACAGGTGCAGGGGCCTCCACAGCAGCAGGGGCAGGGACCTCCACAGCAACAGGTGGTGGCACCGGTGGAGTGTCGGCAGAAGGGTCCACCGAGACGAAGTAACCTCCACCCTCGTCCTCGACGAAGTAGTGGGTGATCTCGGGGTCCTCCTCCTCCACACGTGCCGTCACTGGAAGCCTGGGGACTGGGCGCGAAGGAGCGATACGCCTCCTGCCTCCAGTGCTCTTACGAGCGGTCTGCCTCTGCCTGACCATCTGAGATAGAACAAGGACAGAACTAAGTAAGAGATCAAATAGATAAGACAAGTCAAGAGTAAGTTTTTATGTAAATAACATTTTCTATAAGAGCAGAAAGGCTGACTAAGACTGAAAAAGTCCTCAACTGCGACCATTTCTAACTAGGCTAGCGTCCTACAGTCAACATAGCTTTGATACCACTTCTGTCACACTCGATTTTGAGAACAAAATCGAATGCATCACATATGTGTGCCAGGATCAGCTCATCACACACATGCTGACTTCATCAGTGTACATATCACAAGACCATGTTCGAAAAGTAAAGAAATTACATAACATAGTACACTCACGATAGTTCGACACAAATGTCTTACACGCACACCGAATAACTAAGCGGAACAGCTTCTGGGCTCCATCCACAAGCTATCAACTGGTTGACGCGCCTAGATCTCGTCGTAGTCACTGTAGTACTCCACTTCAGGGTTGACTTCTGATCAGCAGGTATTTAGCAAGGATGAGTACACTTATGGTTGGTACTCAGCTAGTGGGGGAATATGCAAGGCCATCAAAGGGGTTCAGGCTCAAGCAGTTAGCACTTTTAGTTGGTCAAGTTTTATTAGCAAGCACCTAATTACTAGGTATAAGTTTATACCAACCCAAATTAAGTATAAAGTATACCAAAAGTATCCATCCAAGACCCAGAACCACAGATTAGATCATGTTTGAGTTCAATTATCATGTGAGGGTCCAAACCGCTCTTAACCGTGAGCACGGCTGATATATCAGTTTTACACTCTGCAGAGGTTGTACACTTTACCCACAGCTAGTGTTCCCTTGTTCGTCCGGGTTTGCAAAGCCCTTAAACACTTCCTTTGGTGAGTGGCGAGGGTTCACTACGAAGCCTTTACAAAGACCTAAGCATTAACTAGTGGCCCGCTAGAGTTTCAGCAACGGTGAGGTCCATAACCCTCCCTAGAGAGGACGTATCTTAGCAAAGAATACTCCTACAAGAGGACCGAGCTATGACCCCTTCACCGGCCCCCTCCTTGCCCTTCCGGTAAGACCAACTAGTCAACCCCAAGTCTAATTAATCAGCTAAGCCAGAGCCATATTAGACTGTGGTTGCACTGTTTTCTTGGGTGGTTCTCCATGTTCCAATTAACCATGATGATCTTATAGTTAAGCCAGAAAGTAACAACATAAATGAAATCATGATTAATTGAGTAACCAAGTAACAGAACCAACCCAAGTTTAAGCAAGCTAAGCATTGATCTATCCAAAAGGTAGCCAGGTGGTTTAAGGTTCAAGGTAAAAATATTCTAGTCATGTCCTAAATAGGATTCCCATCAAAATTAATGCATTGCAGTAAAGTAAAAATGTAATTAATGAATGTAAATGGGACAAAAGAGTAATCATGAAGAGGGAGGCCACTTGCCTTCCTCAAACTGTTGCGGGTCTTCTTCAAAGTGTTGCTGCTCTTCCCCTTCTTCGAACGGCACACTCTCTAACGATCAAACAAAGCAACACAACAACATAAATAAAAACAGTATACCAAACAGTACTAAAAGTACAGAACATGCATTCTAAACTAAAGAGCATGCAGAGACGAACGCGTGGACACTAAAATCGCCTAAATCGGATTTAAAACGACGAAGTTACACTAGATACAAGGTTGCAGGGGCCTATATGCAATAACAACTAAGTTTGCGCACTGTTTTGAAAGAAACCGAGGGCATAAACATAATTTCGTATAAGAACTCAGGGTCTAACATGCTAAAAGACAGAGCAGGGACTGCGGGTTCAAATATTCCAGAGTTCAGGGGCCTAAACATGAATTCTAAGGGCACATATGTAATTACTTTGCACTGGATCAGGACTGCGGGCTGAAAATTAAAAAGAACAGGGGCTCTTAAGCAAGTTTCACAAGCTCTGGACGGCGGGTTTGATTAATCAAAAGCTCAGGGGTCAAAACAGATAAACCGAGGGCATATATGTGAATATTTTGTACTGAGTTTGGACTGCGGGTTGAATAAAGAAAAGCATGGGGGCTCTTAAGCAAAAATGGCAGGGGCGGCCGGTCTGACCCGGGTTGACCGGTATCTTCGGGGATCCGGGCCGTCGGATCGTGGATGAGCGGCGCAGGGCGTTTTGGGCGGCCGACGGCGACTGCGCGCGGCGGCGCCGCCGTGAGCGCGGCGCGAGCTCGCCGGAGCAAGGCCTAGCGCGCGCTACAGAGCACTAGGACGCGAACAAATAGCATGGGGAGCAACTACGGGGCATGGCGAGCTCACCAGAGAGGTTCTCGAGGTCGATTGAGGGTCGGAGGTGGGTCGGCGGTGGACGGCGGCGGAAAAGGTTCGGTCGCACGGTGGAGAAGGGGTTCCGGCGTCGGCTTCAACTCCTTGGCGTCGAGATTGAGCTCCGGGGGATCCTGAGCACGAGGGAGCAAGACAGAGAGGGTCAAGGGAGGCCCGGGCAAAGGGGAAATCGGGCGGCGGCACTACCTTGGCACGGCGGCGGCGAGCTCCGGTGGTGGACGACAAGCGCAAATGCGGAGGATTTTTGGGTGGTTTGCGTGTGTGTGCGCGAGGAGAAGCTCGTGCGAGCTTTATAGACGCGAGGGGGTTGGAGAGGGAGCTCGGCCGGGGGGATTGAAGGGGGTGGCTCGGGCGGTTGCCGGCCATGGAGGCGCGGGTCCGTTCCAGAGGGCGCTGCGGTTTGACGGGGGAAGCGGGGCGCGACGTGGGCGCGGGCGCGTGGGCGCGGTTGGCGCGCGGGAGATGAGCGCGTGCGGCGGGCGGTTGTGCGGCGGGGCGCGGCTGCGGCGTCGGGAGGTGGGGGATGACAGGCGGGCCCCGCTGCGCAGTGAGAGCGAGAGAGAGGGGGAGTGCGGGCGAGCGGGAGGCCGACGTGGGCCGCGAGCTGGGCCGGAGACTTGGGCCGGCGGGGAGAGAAAAAGAAAAAGAGAAGGGAAAGGAAAGATGGGCCGGGCCAGAAGAGGGAAATGAGAAAAGGAGGGAAAAGAAAGGATTTGATCTTTGTTTGAACTAGATTTGGAGAATTTTGAAAGGAATTTGACTTGGATTTGAATAAGGGATCACTCAAGCAACCAAAACACATGCAAGGCATGATATGCAACATTCACTTGTTGAATTAATCTAATTAATTCTTATTCAAGTATTTAGGGCCACATATTAAGCCAAAGAAAATAATTTAAACCTTAATTAAATCTAAACTAATTGAAACTTGCTAAAATTTATTATATGATGGAATTCAGGTGTTACAAGTGCATTCTCCAGTAGTGTGCCATAAGCTGGATAGCGGCGGGCAGATGGCTCTAACATGGAATATGCTACTTATTTGTTCATTAGAACTTTGTAGGAGCCTCTAGTAACTATTAGGCAGCTCCAGTGTGCAAAATAATCGAATCATGGTGCAAAATCACGTACAGAGCATACAATGAATGTCTAACTCTATGCGTAGAAAAGAAATTGTCAAGCAGCCAAACTCTGTTGAGTAAAATAAAATCGTTAACTCTATTCGACGATGGGTTGCACGGAAGCGCGACCCGCTCGCGCCACCGTCGGCCGGCCGACCGGTTAGGGTTTGGGTTTGGGGGAGGGAGGATTTGGTCTGCGGACCTAGAAGGAGGTGCGGGGGTGGCTACCGGCTCAGCAGTGGGGACGGTCGCCGAGCGGCTATGGAGCCGCCGGCCGGGGCGGTGGGGGATGGCGGCTGGGCGGAGCCGGAGGCGGGGGAAGGAGCTGCTTGGCGTTAGGAAGGGCGGGGTGGAGGGCGGGGTGGGAGGCAGAGCGGCAAGGCGGTGAGGCGCCGGTGGTGGTGGAGGCGGCGGGCAGGAGGTCATCGAGCTTGGAAGTAAGATGAGGAGGGAGGAAGAAAGAGAGGAGAAGGCAGAGAGGAATGAGGAGAGGAGTACCTGGAGAGGCTCCTGCGGCGGCGGCGGCGCCCGCGGCGGGTCGCGTGTTCCCCTTCCGCACGACCCGTCGTGGGATAATGTGGTCCAATAAAATACGTGGGAGAGAGAAGCCAGCAGCAGGACTTTTTTTTGTAATAAACGGCAGGAGCACTGCCATATCATTTAAGAACAAGAGCAGGCGAGGTCTTACAAGTTGTGATTACATAAAAACTAAAGTACTCTAAACTCGAATTACACTTTTGCGGACCCAGGTGGTTTATATTTTTGTGTTGTGATAGAGGGTCCCACGAATCGACATCTACATAGTGGGTATCCAAACAAAGGATCATTGGCTTTCTGCACACACAGCATTTGACGCAGTACTAGGGCTGCCCTTATAGCAGACGGACCTGATCATATGTCGGGTCGGGTAGGTTTCGAGTCGTGTTATTTTGGGTTTTGGGTCAAAAAGTTCAGCTCGTGCCCGACTCGGGTTGGATTTTTTGGCCCGTGCCCTACCCATGGCATGATGGGGTCGGCTCGGGCTCGGGTTGGGTCAACCCGGTGTTTTATGTGTAATTTTCAGGTTGGGTCAGGTTTTTTTGGGTTTTAGGTCAAAAATTTTGGCCCGTGCCCAGCCTGAGCCAACCATCGGGTTAAATTGTTTGGCCTGTGCCCAACCCGTCGCATGGTCGGGTCGGGTATTTTTCAGGCGGGTTTGTCGGGTCGAGTGGCCTATGATTAGATCTAATATCAGGTAATAGCCTATAACACTTGATATAAGTTAATAAACACCAATACTAGCATGTACTCCAGTTGAGAGACCCTTATACCCACCATACATCCACCAATCATGAAAGAAGTGATGATTTTATTTTTTATTTTTTGTGAAATAAAGATGTGATGATTTTAGATATGTGCATGATCCCATTTTCTATGTACTAAGTTATAAGCACCATAATTTTTTTAAGATAAAGGAATAGGTTTATTTCAGCATTTAGTACGAGCTTAGCACACAACCATCCATTATTACAGTGTCTAATCATTTGTAAGCACAAAGCTTAAAATGACAATTGATTAAAAAAGGAGAATGTAAACTCCAAACACAAAGTCTATTAATGAAGAATCCACTCATGCCTGGCAAAAAATCACCATGATTGTCGTAATCTGGAGTGCGGCAATTCCACTTCCAAGTTTGTTCCGATGCTCTTCTTCAATAGAATGAAGATAGATAAGGAGAAAAGAGCAGTCTTCGCTGGAGCTATAATCACCTTTTGATGGAACATATGGAAAGAATGAAATAGACGAGTGTTCTGACAAGAAACAAAAACGTAAGAAGAAGTGGCTTTCATCATCAAGGAAGAGATCAGGCTATATGACATCACAACGACACCAGCCACCACCACCGCCACGCCTCTGCAAGCGCCTTCCTAGGCTGCTTTGTTACCTTAGTTTCCTTTCTAGTCGTTTTGTTTGCCCGGTTAGTCTTCGCTGCCCCTGGGGATTGAGGGGGGAGGGGGGTTGTTGTGAGGACCAATGGTGGCCACCTTTAGATGATGAGTGATTGACAACCGTTGAGTGGTTTGATGTGTCTCTTTGCTCGTGATGTGCAGGTGCAGGATGCGACATGGCGGCCGACGGCGTGCGGTGAAGGACAAATGCGAAAGGTTCATGCCGATGAACCAAGGGTAGTGAAGGGTGAACAAGTAGGCATGGACCAAGGGACCTGAAGAGTCCGGGTGGAGTCACGTGCGATCCGCATGGTGCATGAAAGAGCAAGAGTACATGGCGTGATGAAGATGGCGTCAGTCGAGTCAAGCGGGACAGAGGCGTCAAAGACTTGGCGGAGGCCGGACACACGTCGACATCGAGGAGGTCACGTGGCAGCCAAGCGAAGATGGACGATTTGGGTGGTTTGGGCCTCAAAACCACCAGGCAGGCAGGTTTGCCGGTTTGGGCCTCAAAACCGAGGGGGGGCACGTCCGGTGCAGCCGGATGGCGGGATGGAGGGCACATGACGCCATCACAAAGCTTGCGTCGAGGCGAAACAAAGTTGTGAAAGCGGCGTGTCCGTCCGATGCGTCTACAAAAAGTTGGACCATCTTGCCCCTCTGCAGGCGTGTATTTTATTTTCTGCAGTAGGGGTAGTTAGTCTTTAGTCAACCACTATATGTGGTGGGGATGGTTGGTTGGAGAAGTAGCTCTTGAACTCTTGGAACCCTAATTTCATTTTCTCATGTCTTAGAGAGAGATGAGGAGAGAAGAGAGACGTGAGGGAGATCACTTTATGAACTCTAGTTCCCTTGTACAGGTGATGCCCTCGTGAATTAATTGAAGATATTTTGCTTCTCTTGTGCTGAGTTCTTGCTTCTCCCCCATGGATTTACGTTTTTCTTTTTAGCTATTTTCAGATCCATTTTTGGGTGATTTTTTGTTCTTCATCTTGGCTGCATTTTGGGTCAAATTTTTGGGGGATTTGGTGCTGGGACATGTGCAAACACATCTAGGGTGTTCCCTTACTGAATCCATGCACGAGCATCTCAAATCTTGAGTTTTTCCGAAACCCTTCCTCTCTAGTGTTCTTGACCGATTTCACGAAATTAGTGGAGATGTCTTGGTCTTTCTGAGAAAATCTTTTGGACAAAGACTCATCATGAAGTAGTGATGCTCTGGTCCAAGTTCCACGAAGATTGGATATCATTTGATTGAGTTTGCTCGTTTCTTTGAATTTTTCTGCCCAGGAAAATCCGATGGTACTGGTTTTGGAAATCAGAGGGTACCGGTTTTGGAAATCCGAGGGTACCGGTTTTGGTAATCCGGGGTGCCGGCGTGTGTTCCAGGTTTACCCCTGCAGGGTTTGAAATCGATTCGAATCGCCGAGTGTCACGGTTTTGATACACGCTTGATCCTGACAGATAATTTTATTGCATGTTATGTTCTGTTCAGCTCTTATGCCTTAATTCCTACTGTTTGGCAGTAATGTTTGGTTCACCTAGTTAAACAGAGTTTTATCTTGTCAATTTAAAATTTGGTAAGTAGATTAGTAGCTAATTAAGCTAAGCTTGCTAGTCAGTTTATTTCTGTTTAACTTCATAGCTTTGCATGTCCTTGTAGTTCCTTTAGTGTAGTCGGTCGGGTAAGTCTCGCTGAGTACCTTTGTACTCAGGGTTTCTTTGACCCTTGTTGCAGTGGAGCCCGAGGAGTAGTTGTGCTGGCGTCGTGGTGGTCCGCAGACTCAGTCATGTCAGGGCACGACAGGGACTGATGTAGTTTGTTTAATTACCTGGTTAAACCGTTGCTGAACTTAGAAACTGGATGTAATACTTAAATTTGAGTACTTTGGTTTGTGTAAATCTTACCTGACTGTGTTGTATAATTTTCCTGTGCAATATCTGTGATGTTTCCTCTGGTGTTGGGATCCTGAGTATTGGTGATGAGAACAGCTGATAGTGAGAACTCGGTGGAACCTCGGACTTATGCTGACCCAGGTGTGTGACGTGTTAGTGTTTCACACTACAGATCACACCTGAGTCAGTTTAAGTAGGGCTGTTCCGTCACAGCTCCTCGAGGTTGGAGGAGGACGGTGAGGCACGGCGGTCCTCGCCACCGTGTCCCGCTGCTGCCGGGCAAGGCGCAGGGGAGGCCGGTGAGGCGCAGGTGAGGCCGGCGCATGGAAGGCACGTGGGGAGGGCGGCAGCCGACGTAGGGAGATGGCGGCAGCCAGCGCAGGGAGATGGTGGCTGCCGGCGCAGCCGCGCAGGTGAGGCGTGGGGGAGAGCAGAGCGGCGGCCGGCGGAGGAGAGAAAAGAGAGGGAGAGGAGAGAAGAGAGAGAGGACGTGGACGCCACATCAACGCTCTTGGTCCTGACAGGTGGGTCCCACCGCTGACGTGGACGCCACATCAGCAAAACCGCCCTCTAAAACCGTCGGATGGCCAAATTTGAACGGTATCAATAGTTCAATGGTCAAAGATTTCTGGTTTTGGAGTTGGATGGCCAAAACCAAACTGAGGCAATAGTTCGATGGCTAAAAATGGACTTGTTCCTTTCTAAAAATGCTCTGAGGAATCATGGCTGCGTTTAGTTGCGCAAATTTGCACGCAAATGTAATGTAGCCAAATGGATGAATAGTGGAAATTTGTATGGGGTGTTTAGTTGTGGGGAAAAGTGGTGGTGATGAATATTGAAGAATAGTGGAGAATAGTGAGAGGTGATGTGATGGTGAATAGTGGATTGGGGAGAGTGGGGTGGTTTAGATGGGAAAGAGTGGTGGATGATGTGATGGGGTGAATAGTGGATTGGGGAGATTGAGGCAGGAAGTGGGTGAAACTAAACGCAGATTCTGCAATGATCTCAAAATCCGTGCCTTAAATGTCTCACAACCAGGTTTTCAGAGACAAAGTTTTCAGGGAAGCAAACATTGGTTTGGGAATAGCACATGCAACAGAATTAGGTTGGTTAAAAAGCACAATGGCAAATTGCATACCATTCATGTCAAACAAGAACTGAGATGGAAATGATCAGCACAAGATAGACTAAGGATCCGTGTCAACAGGAACTGAACTAAATGCAGGAATATGGTGCTGCAACAATACAGGCCATAAGAACATTTGACGATAAATAGTAAGATTCTGATACATGCAGTTTAAAAGTAATACTCATCCCTTGTAGCTAGTACACCAATTAATACAGCTTGTAACCCAAAGATAATATTTTACCACAAACAAACAACAGGTTAAAAGAACATCAATTGAATTTGCTAATTACTAATATACGTGAACTCTAAGTAGCACCTGATAGCTGTTGCACATTATTGAGACAAATTCAGCAAGTGCTAATCACCAGTGGCAGTGGCAGCAAGTGCTAATAACCATTTCAAAAGGTAAACCATATTCGACATTCATGATTCATACTAGCACATATAAAATGCAAGGAGTGGAGGTAGACATCATTTTCCTACTAACTAGTTGCAACTGATACACATGTGGCCATCTGGGAACGCAATACCTGGAATGATAAATATGCCACAGCCATATCATCACTACCAAATAAGGAGCAAAATTCTCACACCAGCTCCAGAGTATATAGACAGCAAGCACAAGTATACTTGGTAAACACCACTTAAGGTTTCTGAATGATAAACAGCAGCTAAGCCTGAAGTTCATGGATTAATTTAACAATGCAGTTAAGCACCCCAAGATAACGAATTCTCTTTTCTAAAGCTGGACACCAAGACGAGACATGAATAACTCTGGCCAGTTGATCTCGCAGGGCACAGCCATCTTATAGTTGAAAGACTGATTCCAGCCAGCTAAATTGGTCGTGGACCTGGACTGGAGATCAAGCGAGTATGCACCACTTGTGTTCGAATGGGAAAGCACAAGCACAGTGCCGCTCTTCTCTCCTACACACACTATGGTCAATGGGAATCCTCTAGGAGACCAAAATTCCTTGGCGTCAACCAGAATTCCCTGAGTGCATGGCCAGGCCGCATTACCATCCTTATCTCCATCCTGCTGGTTCCGAATAATAAGATGATTATCATGCTCGTAAAGGAGCGACAGTCTTCCATCGACGAGGCACAGCCAAGCATAGGTCCAGTCCATCAAAAGCATGGGTAAAGACGATTCGATGGCGATTTTGGATGCACAGACACGCCCCGTCTTGACATTTACACCAACGGCATACAAGTTTACTCTAGTTGTTGCATACGGTGGGCCCTCTCCTCCTTCCTGAGACGGCGCGAGGCCCGGCGCGGCGCACGGCCCGGCGCGAGGAGCATCCCTGAATAAAGAAAGAGAAGGCAGCAACTGATTGAGAAATGATCTGCGTCTCTCCAAAATCTCGCGATTGCGCGGATGAGAGGGAGAAAAAAGAAATCTCCCATGCAAAGTTGCCTGCTCTTGCTTATCTGATTCTGGGCTCCGTCCGGCGGATTTTGCTTAAAGGGCAGACCTTTCCTCTTCCTGTTGGGTTCCTGCAACAATCGGGTTCCTGCAACAATCGAAGCTGTGGGTGCCTGTTCTTGATGCTGGGATGCATGCGGCGTAGCGAGGTGGTGTGAGTTCCACTTCTTGCTCACCGCCGTTCTGCTCCACGTCCACGGCGGCTTGTTCCTGAACCAGACGTGCAACCACAGCGACCTGCAGGCGCTCCTCCACCGGACCTCCCCGGCGGCGGCAGGGCCCCGCCAGCCTCGCGCAGGGCCGTCCCGGCGTAAACCGAGGCCCTGTACGGAACTATAACCGAGGCCTACTAAACCGAGACATGACTTTGATCTTGGTTCTTGGAACACTAGTTTACACCAATTCATGCACACGTATACAAAATATAAGAAAATTTTGATTCACTCATCCACGTGAAGCAATAAGTAGAATCGATCTCAAGTAAAAAAAATAATATTACCTTGTGATTAGCTATCTGATGTCTCGTAGCACTCCCGTCCAGGAACCAGAAGGCCTCACGGCTCCACGCCTCCTGCTTGGCTGCTTCAAGCCTCTAGCGGACGTGCACTTCAGCGATAGATGACGGCAATTAACCAATTACTCGTACTAATTAGCAGTAGTAGTGGCCGGCGCAGTTATGCCCTTGACGGAAGCGACGACGAGATGCACGATTGGAAGCTGTGGAGCTGGGGGAGACTAGCGGACAATTAGGCCGCGCGACGGGGAAAATACCTTTGGGCTTTCAGCCTTCCTTCTGTGAGTCGGATGACTAGAAAATACAAGTTTTGGGCCAGAAATTGATGGACTTAATGGACTGTATACCTGAAAAATGGAGGCCCCTGGAAAGTGGAGGCCATGCACGGGCCGCACACCCCCAGGGACGGCCCTGGCCTCGCGCGGCGGCGCGGCCGGCCCC
>CM014278.1:94154457-94169381 GCA_004135705.1 Alloteropsis semialata | reverse complement strand
TTTCTGTTCGTTGGCATTAACACATTTACAAAATGGGTTGAAGCCGAGCCCGTTCAGAAAATCACAAAAGAGGCAGCTGTCAAATTCCTACGGAGTATTGTCGTATGATTCGGTGTCCCGAACAGGATAATCTCTGATAATGGAACACAGTTTAAAAGTAAAAAGTTTTACGATTTCTGCTACGACCACGGGATCAGGCATGATCGGTCATCGGTAAACCACCCGAAGACAAACGGGTAAGTAGAACGTGCCAATGGCATCGTGCTCCAGGGCATCAAGAAGAGGATTTTTAACAGATTGCAAGCTTACGACAAGCGCTGGATTCATGAGGTCCCTACAGTACTCTGGTCAATGAGGACCACTATGAATCGGGCAACGGGCGAAACACCTTTCTTCTTGGTGTATGGAGCAGAGGCGATTCTACCATCCGACATCAGACTACAAGCCCCTCGCGTGGCAATGTTTTCAGAAACTGAAGAGCCTGACAGACGCACTGATGAGCTAATCCTCCTGGAGGAGGCTCGTGACGCAGCTGCTTTTAGAGTAGCCCAGTATCAGCAAAAATTGCGACAGTACTACGATGCTAATGTTCGACAACGAAGCCTATGCATTGGGGACAAGGTGCTCAAACTGGATCAACGCACCAAGGACAAAACTAAATTGTCTTCTCCATGGCAAGGACCATACATTGTAGTAGATATCGCCCGACCAGGAGCTTACAGGATCGCAGAGATAGATGGGGACATACTGCCAAACACGTGGAATATGGATCAACTACGCAGGTTCTACGCCTAAACAATGAAGATCGTGCACAGTTCTAAACCAACCATCAGGTTTGGCAGGTATAAACCGTCGTCTGCGTCGCCTACAGTGCCAACAAAACAAAAAGATAAGTTCTATATACTCTACTCACCTCGCTTTTATGCTCGGGGGCTGGGTTTTCTATTTTCTATTCTGTTTCTACTCTTTGTTATCATATTGCATACACTAACAAAGAGCCGGGGACTACCATGCTGAAAATTTTCTTTTCAGACCTATTCTATGCATCCCGAGCTCTATGCTCGGGGGCTCCCCATTTGATCGGGAAGTTTCTTGCAGTTTGTACTTCTAGACTCTTTTTCAGCATGCCAGCATGGCTGTAAAAGAGCCCGGGGGCAACTACGGTACTACTACCATGCAAGAAACGGGCTTTTAATTCAAGAAAGCTAGGCTACGCTAAAATTACCGAACACCATGACTACAAGGAATTACACAGTTCAGAAGGCCGCCCGTGTCTCAGCAACTAAACAATTCCAGAATAGCTTATGGTAACGGGACTTTTTGGCTATGACAAAGCTATCAGTTAAAAAGATCCATGAAAATACCGATCAGCTCTAAGATTTACGCAAAAACATGCAAGCATATGTTTAGCAAAATATAACCGCATTCTAAACTGTTAAAATTTTGCCTTATTACAGGAATTTTGCACAGTGTTCAGGGTGATTCCTCCGAATCACTCAGATGGAGATCAAGTTTTCTGACAAACGGTTCCACCAGTGGGGTAAAGCTATTAAACATTACCTCAGCTTCTGACTCCGAGCACTTGAAGCCTTTTGAGAGCAGAGAAACGTCCAGATCAGGGAGGTGGCTTTTCAAAGCCCCGATGGTGTGAGTTGCAGCAACGCAGGCACCTTCCATCAGCCTGGACTCCAAGGACGAACTGCGCTTCTCTGATGCTTCAAGACGGGCGGTCAGATCAGCTACGTCTTTATCCCGAACAGCCAGTCTTCCTTCCAGATCCGAGTTTTTCTTCTTGAGCACCTCAATGCTCTTGGAGTCAGCTACAGGGTCAAAGACAGCATGTGAACAAAAGTTCGAAGATAAAGACTCAATAAGCAAGGCATGAGATTTAAAGCATGTACCTTCTTTCTCGGACTGGAGAACAGTCACCTGGGCTCCCAGTCTGATCACAGACGCTTCTGCAGCAGAGGCACGAGCGTCTAGCAAACGCCATTGCTCTTCAGCTGACGAGAGCGCGCTAATGATCGGGCCCAGGGGCGTCGGGATGGGTCCCGCGATCTCTGCAGTCTTCTCTGGGTTGTCAAGTTGTGCTGTCGAGTCTGGCTCGAGAGTTTTCTCTTTGGCAGACGATTTGACAGGAGGAGAAGCTGTGGGATCGGGATGCATGAACTCCCGAACAATCAAATACAGTAAAAACAGCATTTAAGAAAAATTTTTATACATAATCAAAGATTGTCAGAGCTCTTACTCGGCCGTCGGGATTTTGACTTTAAATCTCTTGGCACCAGAAATAGGCTTTGACGAATGTCTGATCGGACGGTTTTCCTGTCGAGAAATCTCCCGATCACGTTCAGCTTTGGTTATGCGATCAAAAACTGCGGATAAACGCCCGAATACGATCATGCTCGATACCTGGGCAACAGGACGAGGCTGATCACGACTGGGCTGCAGATTGGCGGGCCCAGGCGATCCAAAGACTCCCGAATCTAGAACTGTCCCCTCCACACTGCGAGAGCGTTTCCGGGTTCGGGGGATAATCGCCTGGGGGCTGCTCGGGACCTCTTTCTCCAAACCAGGTGATAATTCAGGTTGTTCGCTGGTCGGGGCCCCGGTGCCCTGATCAACGTGCTGATCTCCCTCTTCTTCAACATTGATGGCACCGCTCTGGGCGGGGGCATCAACAATAGCTGGGGCCTGGTCGGGAAAAAAAAAGAGGTGTATCATATCACTATTAAACAAGAAAGAGCTTTTTCTGAGTAACAGTTTACCTTTGGAGGAGGGTTGTCAGCGCTGTAGGGTGCTGGGATGTTTTCCCAGTCCGGGAGATCAGCCCCGAACATCTTCTTCAGGCGCGCGGCCACTTCTGTCTCTGGGACAACTGCTAGTTAAGAGTCATGAATTCAAATGACCGAACGAACTCGGAAAAACAATCGAACAGAAAAACAAACGCTCACCATCGGGTTTCATTCTGTTCGGGTCGTTGTAGCCCCTAAATGTCCAAGCGTAGCGGTCGTGAGTCATAAGCGGAATGAATCTCCATCTAATGAAGATTTCTGCTACATGAACCGCCGTCAGACCAGCATTGCGGAGCTCCAAGATCTGATCAATGTGCTTTTGCATCTCCGGGGTGATTCTTGGCAGGGCTTTGGCTTCATCCTTGAGATAGGGCATCAGATACTTCCCTTTTGCCAATGAGGTTTGGGGAAGGGTGATGTAAAACCAATGATGTTCATATCCTTTCCAGCAATCCTTAACTGAGAAGGGGATGTATATCTCCCGATTTCTCAAGGAAAAACCGATGGACCCGAGCATCACTTGGTTCTTGTAGTATCAAGGGCTATAAAAATATCTCCACAGCAACAGTGAAGGCTTAATCCCTAACCAGGCTTCGCACAGAAAGGCAAAGACGCTAAGCATTGTCAAAGCGCCGGGCTTAAGGTGCACAAGGTCCATCTGGTAATGCTCGCAGACGCTGTGGAAGAAATCAGAAGGAAAAACCCCGAATCCACAGTGGAAGAACTCCAAGAACACCACCATCTCGAGAGTGTTGGGGGTTGGATACGTCTGACCTTTGGCATGGCGACGAGGGAAAAGTGCGGTGTCAGGGAGTAGTCCAAGGTCCTCCAGTTTCTGCAGCTGCTTGGCCGTCGTGGTTGATCTGTACCAGTACTCATCCGAGGTGGGGATCGAGTTCCCACTGCGGAGTTCTCGTCCGGCGGCGGTGCTGTTCTGGTCCCCTGTGGACTCAGTGCCAGAAGATGATTGGTGCGTGGACGCCATGGCGATTGGAAGCTAGCAGGGTTGGAGGAGCAGGTGGACGAAGGAAGAAGCGGTTGAAAATGGCGAATGTTTTGTGGATGCGAACGAGGAAGACGAAGTCCCAAATAGATCTCAAGCGGCCGCGCTTGGGGGCTTTATGGTTCTGCAAGGGAGCACGAACCCCGAGAAACCTGCCCTTAAGCCGCGCAATCCGCAGTGACTGTTGGGTCAAAAAGATTCTTTCCTTTTTCTACGGCACGCGTCGTTTCAAAAAATGTGTAAGTCCAATTCAATGCATTTAGGGTTGTTAGCTTATTTGGTAAGTTATCAGTTTTAAATGACCAACCGATCGGTGTGAATCAAGGAAATGCCCCGATCATGTCTGATCAGGGTCAAATTTCCCGACCACACTAAAGATAGTCAGTCTGGTCGGAAGAAATTTTTCATTCGAGAATTTTTTGTTTCTGGATGAGCAATTTCGTGAACAGATTAACACGGATAAAGTTCCAGAACTCAAGGGATTTAAGTTACATCCATCAAGTGAAATTTCTTCATTAAATCCAAAAGAGGGAACATTTCACAATGGATTGATAACTATCCTGAGATCAAAATACTAAAGCGCCCTGATCTTGGGTTGACGACTGACAACCAATCTGATCAGGGTGATGATGGTGTGCTCGCTGGTGGATCATCATCTACCGCGTTCTCTTCTTCAGAGTCGCTGACGAGATCCACGAGCGCTCCGTCTCCAGGGATCTCGATCAGGTCGCGGTTCAGGGAGACGAAGAGGCGCCGGGCGAATTCCTCGTCGCCGCTGGTGTCCACCGGAGCAGAAGACGAAGATGCGCCTGCGTGCGCCGCCTCTGGCTTCAGCCGGATTCCGCTCCCTCCTTGCTCTGGCTCGTCGTCGGAGGAGAGGGAGACAGGAGATGCCGGGGCTGGGGAGGAAGACGCAGGGCGTTTCCCGGTGGCAATGCTTGACGGAGCAGCCTCGGGAGATGGCGGCGTTACCGCCGGAGCCTCCTCCTCTGGTGGCTCGACTTCGACTCCGTCATCCCCATACCAGGGGAGAGCCAGGAGCGGAGCCTGAGGAGGAGCAGTGGGTGATGTCGTCGCCGGCGGGTCCTCTGGCTTGTCGGGCGGTTGTTCGCCGGAGCTGCGAGGGGAGTCTCCGAAAAGGAGGCGAGGAAGCTTGAACCTGCAGCTAAGCTTTTTCTTTCCCATGGCGAGTGGAGGAAGAAGGTTTAGGATGGAAGTTTCAAGTACACATCAATCCAGGAGATCTGATATTTAAAGACTCAGGGGTGCGACGCTTCGCGCGAGAATCGAGGAGCCAGAGCAGAGCCGTATCGCGTGCGCTGCTAAAGTTCCGGGAGACGTGCGGAGTGGGTTTTAATGCACTGGGCAGCAGTTACATCAATCCTGGGGCGTTTCACTTTCCAAGGCGGAACAGTTCTATTTTATTATTATGGCTGATATTTTTCTTTGACCTTATCATTCAGATGCAGGTTTCTACATTCAAGAGTTCGGGAACTTTTCTGGCTCTCATACAAAAGTGATTAACGAGGTATTAACATATCCAGAAATCACCCGAAGAGCAAAAAGACCCGAAGGCTATTGAACAATCAACCTTTTCTGAACAAGATAAGCTCGGGGGCTACTGTTGAGGCCATAATACCAGGGTACCCGATCACGAGGATTACCGACTACCGACTCCAAGCTACCAAGACTCCGAGCAAGACACGATGGCCTGATCGCAGAAGGGAAGCCCGAAGATAGTTAGAGTCCTACTAGGTCTAGGTCTGTTTTGTCTTGTAAGGCACGTCTCCCTGGATATAAATAGCGGGGGTCCTGTACGTAGAGGGTATGTCCATTGATCTGCGATCTTAGACAATCCACCCGAGGGTACTTGTTACGCATTGTAATTTGTACTCGACGAAATAATACAAGCAGCAACTGGACGTAGGGTTATTACTCGATCTCGAGGGCCCGAACCAGTATAAAAATCCCGTGTCTCTCTGTTCGTCACCGTGATCAATCTTCGCACGAAGCGGGGTGCTTGCCGGACAAATATCTGCCGAGTGCAACCTCGACAACGGCGTTCGGAGATTTTTCAGGCTGAACTAAGATCTCTTAACTAGCCCAACTTTGAACAACCAACAAGCACAAACACAAGTTGGGGCTAGTTTTGAGTGACATCCTCACCCCTCAAACACTCTTTTGAAAGTACCTAAGGTAGCTTAAAAGCTTTACATAACAATAGTTTTTCAAAGGCGAATTAAGAACCAAAGGGGAGGAACTCCAAAAAGAAATGTATGAGTCATGGCCTTTGAACTTAGAGATTGAGACTTTAAGCTCGTTAGGACGTGACTCAATAGGCAAGAAAGCACAACTTTGATTTCATCATTCTTATGGAGTTGTTAAGTCACATTGAAAGTGAAGTAACTTTCTCACAAGATGATTTCTCTTTTGTGATCTAACGCATGCAAGATGCAATGCAAGACAAGTGCATGAAATTAAACATGAGTGCAAGCCTTACATGACAAGAAAGATGCAATAACGGAATTTAAATCTATCTTGTCAAGTTTGAACCCTTCTCAAGCTTGTTCATGATGAGCCAAACTACATGCCTTGAGCGAAAAGGGAACCACCGGCTCAAGCAAGACCCATGCTCATCACTATCTTGACAAGGTTAGACAAGCCCCTAGCATATTTACATATGAAATGCATTCTATATGACAAGGCAAACCTACATGACGTTAGAAGCATCTAAAACGTTAAGCTCACTTCGTAACCTCGAAAAAGTTGCATCATCAAGAGGTTTTGTGAAGATATCCGCCAATTGATCTTCCGAACGAACACCACAAAGTGATATGTCGTTACGGGCTACATGATCACGAAGGAAGTGATGGCGAATATCTATGTGCTTTGTGCGAGAGTGTTGAACCGGGTTATTAGCAAGTTTTACGGCACTCTCGTTATCACAAAGGAGGGGAACCCTATCTAGCACCACACCATAATCCAAGAGGCTTTGCTTCATATAAAGGATTTGAGCACAACAAGCCCCGGCGGCAATGTATTCCGCCTCCGCGGTGGATAAGGCCACGGAATTTTGCTTCTTAGATGACCATGAAACCAAGGAATGCCCTAGCAAATGGCAACCCCCGAGGTACTCTTACGGTCAACACGACATCCGGCAAAATCCGAATCCGAGTAACCCAAGAGAGTGAAAGAAGCACCTTTGGGGTACCACAAACCTATGCTAGGTGTAAAGTTAAGGTATCTAAAGATTCTTTTTAAGGCACTTAGATGGGATTCCTTAGGATTAGCTTGGAAACGAGCACATAAGCATACACTAAACATGATATCCGGCCTAGATGCGGTAAGGTAAAGAAGCGACCCAATCATAGAGCGATAAAACTTTTGGTCAACCGATTTACCGGATTCGTCCAAGTCAAGATGTCCATTGGTTGGCATTGGAGTCTTGATCGGCTTGCATTCATCCATCTTGAACTTCTTGAGGATGTCCTTCGTGTACTTTTCTTGATGGATGAACGTCCCTTCCTTCAATTGCTTGATTTGAAATCCGAGGAAGAAGTTGAGCTCGCCGATCATGGACATCTCGAACTCCTTAGACATCATGTCACCAAATTCCTTGCAAAATTCTTGGTTAGTTGAACCAAAGATAATATCATCAACATAGACTTGACAAATGAAGAGCTCATTGTCGATGATCTTTGTGAACAAGGTGGTGTCCACCCCCCGATCTTGAATCCCCGGTTGATGAGGAAGTCACGTAGGCGTTCATACCAAGCCCTTGGCGCTTGCTTGAGCCCATAGAGCGCCTTGTGCAACCTGTAAACATGGTTAGGATATCTAGGGTCCTCGAAACTGGGAGGTTGTTCAACATAAACCAATTCATTGATATAACCATTTAAAAAAGCGCTCTTCACATTCATTTGATATAACTTGATATTATGATGTGAAGCATATGCAAGGAGGATACGAATGGCTTCAAGTCTTGCCACGGGAGCAAAGGTTTCACCGTAGTCCAAACCTTCTACTTGTGAGAAGCCCTTGGCAACAAGTCTTTCTTTGTTGCGCACCACCACACCATGTTCATCTTGCTTGTTGCGGAAGACCCACTTGGTGCCAATCACATTCTTGCCTTGGGGGCGCTCTTCAAGGACCCAAACTTGATTGCGGGTGAAGTTGTTGAGTTCTTCTTGCATAGCCATCACCCAATCCGGATCCTCAAGAGCTTCACCTACATGAGTGGGTTCCATACAAGAGACAAACGAGTAATGTTCACAAAATGAAGCATATTGACGACGATGAGTCCTTGTACCGCCACTTGGGTCTCCCATGACTAAGTCAATAGGATGGTTGGTGGAGGTACGTGTACGCTTCACTTGTGGTTCTTGAATTGATGCTTGTGGTGGGTCAACGTCTTGTGCTTGAGCTTGAGCTTCCTCTTGTGTGATGGGGGTGTCGTCGGAAGGAAGTGGCTCTTGTTGATCTTGATCTTCATGATCTTGCTCATCTTGTTCTTGGTCTTGAGTATCATCTTGAGCTTGATCATTTTGTTCTTGAGTTTCTTGATCTTGATCAACTTGGGGAGCCATGGAGTTGGATGAAGTAGTTGGTGTAGCTTCCTTCTCTTCATCGGACGAGTCGAAGTGGTAGCATGATGTAGTGTGTACAACTCGTCCTCTTGGAGAAGGCTTCTTTTGTGTGGATGTAGAAGGTACCTCTTCATCTTCCTCCTTTGGCTTGATGTCCCCAATAGCCATCTTCTTCATTGCATCTCTTAGTGGTTCATCCCCTACATCATCACAAGAGAAACTCTCCCCTTGGGAGCCCTTAGTCTCATCAAACTCCACGTCACACGTTTCTTCAATAGTGCGAGTTGCATTATTGAATACTCGATATGCCTTGGAGTTAGATGAATAACCAACAAGAAAACCAACATCACATCTACTTTCAAACTTGCCTAGGTGCTTTCTCTTTTTGAAAATGTAGCACTTACAACCAAACACCCGTAAGTAGGAGATGTTGGGCTTCCTCCCAATGAGAAGCTCATAGGGCGTCTTCTCCAAGAAGCGGTGAAGGTAGACGCGGTTGGAAGCATGGCACGCCGTGTTGATAGCTTCCGCCCAAAACGTTTGCGGGATGCCATAGTCATCCAACATAGCCCTTGCTAGAGTGATCAAGGTCTTGTTCTTCCTTTCAACAACACCATTTTGTTGCGGCGTGTAGGTGGATGAGAACTCATGCTTGATGCCGCCTTCATTGCAAAATTCTTCAACTTGGGTGTTCTTGAACTCGGAGCCGTTGTCGCTTCGGACCTTGACCAAAGTAGACTTGAATTCCACTTGTGCTCTCTTAGTGAAGTTCTTGAATATGCCGGCCGTCTTGCTCTTGTCATCTAGAAAGAAAGTCTAAGTATATCTAGAATAATCATCAACAATGACAAGGCAATAAAGATTACCACCAAGGCTCTTGTAGGTGGTTGGGCCGAAGAGACCCATGTGAAGAAGCTCAAGAGGTTGAGTCGTCGATATGTAAGCCTTCATGGGATGTGAAGTTGCAAATTGCTTGCCGGCTTGGCATGCACTACATGGCTTGTTCTTCTCAAACTTCACATCCTCCACACCAACCACCATTCCTCTCTTGAAAGTTTTCTTGAGTTGGCTCATTCCAATATGAGCAATGCGCCTATGCCAAAGCCAACACTTGGAACTCTTGGTGAAGAGGCATGTTGACAACCTAGCATCATTAGAAGAGAAATCCACAAGATAGATGTTGCCATGTCGAAAGCCTTTGAAGATAACATCTTTATGTTTCTTGCTTGACACGACAACATCGGTATCGCTAAATATGCAAGTTAGTCCAAGATCACAAAGTTGAGCTATTGAAAGTAAATTATAACTAAGAGACTCTACATGCAAGACATTAGAAATAGAAAAATCATTAGAAATTGCAATCTTACCCAAACCTACCACTTTGCCTTTTGATTTGTCACCAAATGTTACTTGCTCATGATCTCCCACATCTTCATTTAGTGAGGTGAACATCTTTACATAGCCGGTCATATGTTGTGTACATCCACTATCCAACACCCAATGGTTGCCGCCGGCTTTGTAGTTCACCTTGGTGTTACCTTTTGCCATGAGGCACATAGGTGGTGGAGGAAGAGGGGGTTCATCATCTTCTTCATGCTTGATGGCAAGCCCGGCAAATCCCTTCTCTTCCTCTTCATCACTTGAATCTTCACTTGAGCTTTCACCACCGGAAACCCATTCTCCAACAATGTAAGCCTTGTTCTTGCCTTTCTTGAAGAGTTTCTTCTTGGCCTTGTCGGAGACCTTCTTCTTGTACTCATCATCATCTTTTCCCTCCTTGTTCTTCATCTTGCGCTTGTCGGGCTTGGGACAATCATAGGAGAGGTGATTGTACTCCCCACAATTGTAGCACTTCTTGTTCCCATCCCTTGAGCGGAACTTGTTCTTCTTAGGGTCATAGTTGCAGCCCTTTTTGTTAAGCTAGGAGAGGAGCTTGGTTGTCTTCCTCATAATGAGAGCTAGCTTGATGTCTTCTTCTTCATCATTATCTTCTTCACTCTCACTTGATGATTCTTGGACAACAACCACCTTGCCCTTCTTCTTGCTTGATGATGATTCCTTCTTGGCCTTGAGGGCAAGATCATTGTTGGTGGAGGTAGAGTCTTCCACACCCACACCCATCATGAAAATTTCATGAGAGCGAATCTTGCCAATCACTTCCGCCACTTCAAGCGTGTCAAGATCATTCTCAAAGAGTAGGGAGGTGATGATGTTGTAGTCGGGCTTGTGAAGAGCTTGCAATATGTTCCGGATGATTGCACCTTGAGACAAATTAGCAATGTTAAGTGCATTTATATCCTCAATGATAACATTCATCCTAGTAAACATTTGTTCTACATTCTCTTTGGGAAGCATGGTGAATTTCTTGAGCTTAGCACTAAGGAATTGGTACTTCTCCTCACGGATTTTCTTAGATCCGACATTACTCTTCTCTAGAAAATCCCACACTTCATGGGCGGTTTTCTTGGTGTACACTTGGGAGAAAATGTCACCGGACAAGCACTCAAAGATGGCATTTTTGGTAGTGGCATTCCATGCGGCTTGATCTAGAGTGGGTGTATCCGGTAAAGGCTTAATGGCAACCGCTAAGGCAATGGGAGAAAGTGCCTCCAAGTAGCACTCCATGCAAACTTTCCAATGAGGGTAGTTTTTCCCATCGAACTTAGGCGGACCATTACTACCTCTTGGAGCCATTGTCTAAACTTTTAAGCCTATAAAAGAGAGCCTACGCTCTGATACCAATTGAAAGGATCGATGGCCTAAGAGGGGGGAGGTGAATTGGGACTTTTCAAAACTATGAAAAGCAATTTCCTAGCCTATCATGCTAGTGTTGCCCAAACCTATGATTCAAAGGAATGCCAACCCTATACTAAGTAAGAAACCCAAACAAGCAAGAACTAGCAACCACAAGAAAGTAAATGCTTGAAAGGAAATGCGAGAATGTAAAGAGAATGGGCACGAAGACAACGGGATTTTTTCCCGTGGTATCGAGGAGTTGACGCTCCCCCCTAGTCCACGTTGGAGCACTCACTAAGAGTATTGCTCCATCTTGATCCACTAAGAACCAAGCGCTCCACTAAGAATACCCTTTCTCCATCTCCGGAACGGCGGGCTTCAAGAACCGTGTACAAGCTTGTATCTTGGGGCTCCCACAATCACCAAGAGCTCACCAAGAACTCCTCCAATCACCAAGACCGGCTAGGTGCCGTCAAACACCAAGGGTAACAGGCCTCCAAGTCTTCACTTGATCAAAGACTAAACCCAAGCTCAAGCTAGATGCACACTAAGTGGATGAACTAGCTCAAACTCACTCAAGATCTTCACTATTCACTCAAGTGGCTCCTTGCAACTCTCAAGGGGTGTATCAGGTGGTAAGAGGTCCAAAGAGCAGCCAGGAAATCGACCAAGGGGGTATATATAGGCTAGACACAAAGAACTAGCCGTTACTCAACAACTCCCCTGAAACCGTGAACGGCGTATAATCCGCCGTAAGCTAAAGTAGCTACGGCATATCATACGGCGTATGCTTTTCAAACGGTCGAAAACCTTTTCCAACGGCTACTTCAACGCGGCGTATAATCCGCCGGTACACAAAGTACCATCGGCGTATCATACGGCGTGCTTAAACCCCAACGGTCAAAACCACTTTTCAACTGCTGACTCAGCCAAAACATATACGCCGATACCGGCGTATCATACGGCGTAGCCTTTCCTCGAACTCCTCCATGACATGCTCACTGTGTAACATGTACGCCGTTATTCCGCCGTGATCGGCGTATCATACGGCGCCTGGGGTATTGAAGACCCAACTTGACACAGCTCCATGCCCTTCACGCCGTATGCTCCGCCCTGTGTCAGCACAGTAACACCGGAACATACGCCGTGGCACGCCGTAGGCTTCTTGAATTGTACGCCGTTGCCGGCGTATCATACGCCGTTCACTGAGAATGCAAAACTCGTCCAATTCAAGTGCTTTGAGTTTTGGCTTGGCTTCAAACTTGATCTAGGATATATTTGGGATGTTTTGGGCTAGGTTTTGGTATGTGTGCATCTAACTCAAGCATAAGCCTAGCTTTGATCAAGCTACTAACTTAGAAACCCCCCTTAATAGTACGGTCTATCTAGAAAACTAGAAAACCTAACTAAACCAAGTGTCCTTCATCTCCTTGTGACACTTGGATCTAGAAAAGTCCTAAGCCTTCATGAAAGATCCGATTTGATTCCAATTGAGGGGCCTCCTTTCATACACTCCATGCGACTTTAACATATATAAAATTATTCCTTCAAAGCACATGTTAGTCACATAGATGGTATTGTCATTTATCACCAAAACTCGCCATCTAAGATGGCCTAGACGCTTTACCCTCCCGATATGCCATCACGTTACGAAGCAGTGTACTGTGTACGTGTGAACATATTTACCAGTGGACCTAACGAGAATGATTTATAAATTTGATTAACGTGAGAGAAATCTGAAACTAAAAATATTTCTATTTTTTAAAAAAATTGAGAGAGTAACCCTATCAACATGTACCACACTTTCATTGTTTAGGCCCTCCACACTATAGAGCCAAAGTGACACTCCGAGAATAGAGAGAGAGTTGAAGCACAACTCCCTATGGGGGTGTTTAGATGCAGTTGTTATGCATAGTGTTTATGCATTGGGTTGCGTGCACAAAGAGGAATAAGTGCATTGGAAAGTGTGCATTTTGCAAAATGGATGCAAAAAGGGGTGAACTAAACACCCCCTGTTTTGCAGCCTCTGATGCCGATGCCAGTAAATTGGGGAGCAGTGAACACAGAAGCACCGATGGTGGTGTTTAAAAAAGGATAAGCGAAAGCGAAGCCTTTTGATTAGATCTGCAACAGCCTAGCCAGTGCAAAGAATAAGGTCAGACCCAACGCTCTTACGTGGATAGTAGCTTCAATTTTACCTGCCTGACATACATGTCCACATCGACATGGTTGGGTGCTTGCAACCTGCCAGTGCACCCTGTAGAGGACACAGTACCTCTGGTTAAAAAAGCAAACGTCCTGGTGTTTACTGGAGAGAAAAAGCAGTGGTGAAAGCAACTTGGTAGGGATTTTTCATGAGACTATAGCACGGTGTGCTTGTGTTGGACTTGCCATAATGAACTGGACTTGCCATAATGAACTGAGGGCAGCTGTGGGCCGCGAGTGGTGCTTGTACGCACTCACCATGCCAATTTCCACAAAATCTAGTAGGTGGTTAGGAAAAAACTTGAGGCACTACTTGTACACGGTTGAGTCGGCCTTGTACGGGAGGGAAGTATCTAGCGTGACGTGAGCACACCGAATTGAAGCGCCGGCTGTGCTGGAGATATTTTTTTTTTTTGGAAAGTAAAGTGCTGGAGATATTTTTTTTGAAAGTAAAGTGCTAGAGATATTTTTGTGTAGTACGGAAAAAGATCGTGCCCGGGCGACGTTATCCCCCTTTTAGCGACGCTTTTACTAAAAAAGCGGACAGCGAGGCGGGGCGCATTTCCGATAAGCGATCACTGTCCGTCCGTGGAATTCCTTGCGATCCTAATCAAAGTAAAGGAAAAGGTATATAGTTTTTATATAAAGCATGAATATTTTGGTTAGTTCTTTCTTCACGTAAGCAAATATATTATTTTATTTTTTATTTTAAATAGCATTGAGGTATTTTAGGTTAATTTTTATGTAATGACATTGGTAGATGATTTTCAAAAAAGATAAAGCATAGGGATGTTTTAGGCTAATTTTTATGTAATGACAATTGTGGATAATTTTTAAATAGTTACATGGGTATTTTAGGCTAATTTTTACGTAACGTCAATTGTAATTTTATTTTTTTCCTCCAATTACCATTACCATGGGGATTAATCACGCCGGGCCGAGAGCGAGAGCGTCGTGTCACTCGGTCAGAGTGCTACGCAACGGCAGCGGCACGCTCCCGCTGTGGCGTCGCTGTCGGGTGGGCCCGCCGCTGCTGCGAAAATGTGCCGCGCTTTACTCCACTCCATCTCCAGGGTCGCCGCCTGGCGCCGTCCGTTCCTATCCACGAGGGATCGGAGCGAGCCACGGCCGCGCCAAATTAGTCGTCGTGGTGAGTGAGGATCGAGACCGAAACAAGGGGCCCACCACCACCATAGGCCAGCTATCCCGTTCGGAAAATAGTTTTCGATCGGAAACACGGCGCCAACAGAGAGGAGGAGAGCACCCTGTTTCGCCTCCCGCTTTTGTTTCTTCTCGGCTTCGCCACATCTTCGGCGCAAGTTGTATAATAAAAACATTATCAACGAGCGAATCTAGCATTGGTCCTGTTTGGATCCCGGGGTTAGAGCTAGTTTTGGCTAGTTGGTGTCCAACTAACTCCAAAGTATCCAAACTATAGGGGTTAGAGTGGGGCTAGTTGCATCTAACCCACCAAAAAAACTATCCCACCCAAGAGGTGCTTATTGAGGCTAGAGTTCAGGTGGGGCCCACTCAACCCACGGAAAAAGCCGCACGGGATCCGCCCGGCCGCGCAGGTCGCGAGTCGCGACTCGTAGGTCG